>JAOTOL010001568.1:1500000-1965354 GCA_034440575.1 Imbricaverruca yamaguchii
CGTACACTGGTGGCACATCGGAACTGTCCCTGTACGATATCACCGGGTCAGGGGCTGTGGTCTGGCCGCAGGTTCAGGCCGCAGTTATTGACTGCATTTGTGTCCTCCCAATACGAGTATACGGTGCGTGTAGTTAAGAGTGCGCCCGACAGCTGCTTCAGCTATTTGCGCCGATGTGAGTGCATAGCTTACTGTGCCGGGTGACATGCTTCTTGCACCTGGCTTGCAAATGATGTGCCTCCAAATATGCTAGTTCAAGTTTTGCGAATGCTCCACTGTCACTTTAAAACCGGCATGTGTTCATCGTCCATCAGGGGAAAATACAGGGAGAGGTGCACTGGGTGCATGTGCCTCTCCCCTACAAATGTGGCGCGCCTCCGGCCGGGAAAAGGCGCCTCTTCAGGAAGACTACGGATGCGGTGCACACCCCGCCTGCGCCCAACGGATTTTTTAGCCGGAGACGTCTCCTGTAATATGAAAATGAAAAAAGGCGCCCATTCAGCATGCTCTGGCCTCTCTCCCTGTGATTACTGGAACCGCCACTGCCATCCAGCAGTAAATCATTATATACAAGTTGATAACCTACGAGACGATCAGGACCGTGTTCCGACATATGTGCCATCTTAACCAGGTGCTCACCTTATGACGACGCCCACGTTTTCGTCCTGCCCTAGCTTACCGAGGCCCACGAAGCGTTTTGGATGATTGGCGACGGTGGCGGCCAGATCACTGTTCAGAAAACGAGCCAGGTCGGCCGTATCCTCCGACTTCGCCTGGACAACACAGCCAATACCGAGGTGTGACGTCACATCGAGTTGAACGAATGTCCGGCAGGATTCGTCTGCAATATTTACTGAGAGTGCTACAGAGCCAACTTCATTCACCACGTGATACTTACAAGCAGCAGTTTATGAGAATGGAATTTTAGTTGGGTAAGATGCACTTGAAGGTAAAATATGTCTGTAAACCGCTGTCTAAATCCTGCTAGGCTCTACATAATTGGGCTTAGCCACGTGGTAGCTTTACCAGCATACGGCGCTGCTGAGGATCGCTCGATGTTGCGAAGTCAAGATGATTCTCGAGCACACAGGCACATGATGCCTGTGCCTGTATGCACAGGGGTCATACTGCAGCAGGCAGCTGGTCATCCAGCTGCAGCTGTGCCTTCTTCTTAGCCCATGGCGACGAACACGTTAGTGCGTGAAATTATCTCCGAAGTGCAGGTTTTTCAGAAATGAGCCTAACCTTTACTACGGATACGGTGCGTTCGGTTGGTTGGGATTCGTGTTTAAGATTTGGCATGATGGGCCCATTAAACAAATAGTGCTCAAATTTCCATACGTAAGCACTGAGGAAGTCAACTTCAGCTAAAACTAACCCTTGCCAAAATAGAGATAATCTACTGAATACGATATGCGTATCTGCAAGCGTGCATGCACCACGGCGAGATGGCGCGCTGACAAATGTACCGACATGTGTCACGATCCGTCCCGTCTTACCTTCTCCCGATTCAGCTATCCCGCAGTGTGCCGCTCGGCACGGCGCACTGCATCGAACTAGTGTTGGCTGTGCAATCGGCCCACCTCGGGTCACGGGTCACGGGTCACACAGGTCATAAGGCATCGCGACGCAATCGCGTAAGTGGTGGCTGAATTCACACGGCGACAGCACGAGAAGTACAATTGCAAACAAAACATTAATGAAACAGAAGTGGTTAGTACTTCAGATAAAAGTTGGTAGGAATCGAACGAAAAAAAATCAGGTATATTTCTGGAAAGTAAATTAGATCTTTAAGCACTGTAACGAAAAAAAGCGCGTCGAAATGTGTAAAAATGTCCAACTCCTCGTAGTGTGATTGGATTGGATGTTGGGTGGCTTAAAAACCTACCGATATTGAATCATTAAAAACGCACTGGTTTGGGATTACTAAAAACCTATGGCTGTTGAATTACCTCAATATCATTTTAAAATGTTATTTCCAAAAGAAATGGTAGAGGAAGACGCTACCCTTCCACAGCCGCCGGCTGCCAGCGACCGGCGTGCAGACAGCGGGTCAGGCGTGCACGGCCCGTTCGCGGACCGCCGACAGGTCATTTCCATAGTGGCCAGATCAGGTCGCGAGCGGTGCCGCTGCTGTATCCGCTCCCGAAGCCGTCCCCGTCGGCTCCTGTGCCGTTATTTGCGCGGAAGTATCTCAGCTGATGTCGCCATCAGCAGTAGCCTTACCCCCTATCTATCTATCTATATAGCTATCTATCTATCTATCTATCTATATATATATATATATATATATATATATATATATATATATATATATATATATATATATATATATATATATATATATATATATATATATATGATAAATGCGAAGGTGCAAGCGAGCTCCTATATACGGGACCATGAGCTCTGGTCGTGTATCGGGCGGCTGCACCTACCCAGTAGCTGAACATAACCGGCACCGTGCTGAGCGCCTGCACGGTGACGCCTGTGTTGTCCATGTCCCGGATGCGGGAGTCCGCGTCCCAGCAGTTGGACTTGATAACGCGGAACAGGTGTCCGTCCTTCTCCATGCGGGCCGTGTTGGCGTGTGCCGGGTCGTGCACCAGCTGAATGAAGCCGCCGTAGCCGTATCGCTGCCAAGGGCCCCGCGAGTTGAGTCAGCGCACAGTAGGACAGCCACGGCAACTTGGTGTCATGCCGCGCCATAGCTGGCCAGAAACGCTCCCGGTTGGAAGCGGCAGAGCATACCCACGGGTTGGGAGATGGCCACGACAGATATCTGCCTGTGACCATACATCAGCGACAGGCTCGCTTCGGTACAGATGGACTGGCAATTAATGATTGCTAAGTTCATCGATACTGATTTGTATGCTTTTGAGGGACCTTGGCCACTAAATCCCAAATATTGGCTCGCTCCTCGACAAGTAACATAAATGTTCAGCATCGGCCGCATTGGAAATGGTCTTCCAATCGATATATCCATACATATATATATATATATATATATATATATATATATATATATATATATATATATATATATATATATATATATATATATATATATATATATTCCATTATTCGATAATGCGTCAGCGTTCTCTGCATTTATCTTCTTCTTGTTTATGCTTTTTAGTTTTCGAACGCTGGTCTATGATTATCTGCACAGTTATATCAAATATCCCCAAGAGGTGCAATGATTAACACGGCTGGTATGATGTAAATGGTATAGAAAATCAACTATGTCAAACAAGTCGTGATTCGAAGTTACTATATTTTGTCGACATTTCAACAGGCCTTCTTCCCATCTTCAGAACTAACACAGTACGGACCACGTATATGTAATGGAAGCATGCAAAACTAAGTGATGGAACATGCAGTTTCAATTACAATGCTTCATATTTTGAAGACACGTGTAAAATCAAAAGGTAACGTATATGAATATTCGTGATATATGCTCATTAGACATGCAATGGCCACAATACAGGTTACACAACAAACAACATGCAATACCTATGATGAACATAGCACACCGCAGGCATTAAGACCACTCATGTGGGCGGTATGTGTCTATTATATAGGGGTAGATGCGTGTTTGTCTTTGCATGTGCACTGATGGTGGGAACTGCCTCACGGATGTAGATGGTTTGAGCTTCCGCCAGGCGCCGCTGATCACGACAGCGTAGCAGGATGGTAGTGTTAGCTGTGAGTAGGTGTCTGGTGAGATGTGTGCTGTGCTCTGTTCAAAGATGACTTTTTGGGCCACCATCCTGGAGTTGCATGGTCAGGCGGCGGCTGAGCGTGGTAGTTGTGTGACCGATGTAGTATACGTTACGGGTTTCGCAATCCCCGGTAGTGCACTTGAAACGATATACTACGTCGGTCTGTTGCAATGTGGTAGGTTTGAAGGTGTTGTTGCATAGAACGAGGGATGCTGTTTTTGGTGTCTGGTAGTAAACAACGAAACCAATTTTGTGATCATGCTGGTCAGGTGTGGTGTTTTTTCTCAAGATAATGCCGAGTATTGCCTTTTCAACCTCCCCCATGCAGGGCTGATCATGTTTTTGTAGTGAATGTTGTGGGGAGTTCCTCATTGCATGATGAATGAGGGTGGAGGATGGACAAAACAAGGGTGGACATTTTTTTTTTGAGAGAGGAAAATCTTGTTTTTGAGTTCTAATTTGTGATGGATTGGGTGAGATCTATGTAAAGTATGTGTGCACGGCACAGACCCTTTTAAGCAGGCATGGATGCAAACTTTGATATTATGTGATTGCGTTACAAACGGCGGTGGGATTATGCAATGCCTTTTATTGAGAAATCAGCCTGCATGTTCCATAATAATACGATATTTTTCAATAGCGATTAAATTATTAAATACTGTCAAAGAAATAACACAATGAAGAATTAAAACATATGAGAACAAGCGATGCAAAATGTAACATTCATTTCCAAACAATATGCCATTCAAGTACATAAACCCTTGATAACAAAATCAGCTGAGCTTGGAGTATAAACAAAGAGATCCGCGATCAATCGCAAACTCCACATCCTTCAAGTATTCACATTGACACTGCCGGCGTAAACATGAAGACCGATGTGAGAACAGGCTTGCACTGCTGAAATTCATTTTTTTTAAATCAACAGAACGAACACATAAGTAGCCCATTTCCACGTTCCTTGGCATGTAATTCATCCATGTTTCATGACTGACACCACTGTACATCAAAGCTAACACAACCTAGAACATGTGTTGTTACAAGCGATGTACTGCCGGTTGTTCATAATGAACAGCTTTCGTGAAATACAAATGATGTAAATGAATGATGTACATGATACACATTTTCCATAGGTTGTACTAATAAATGAAGTACTTCTGATTGTGTACTTCTCATGATGTTAGTTCAATGCCATCTTTATAAATAATAACATCAACTGTGTATTTATACCAAATTCTGTGTGAATACACAGCTTGAGATTTCATGTTTTGTTGCTCCTCAGCAACTTCCTCCTCAGCAACATTCAAGTGTTATATTGCTGAGGAGGACCCATATTTTTTTTTGCATTACGGAGGCATGGGTCAGTGAAGGGTATTTTGGAGATAACTTGCAGGACTATGAGATCCAGGGATACAATATGTTTTCGTGCAATAGGGGTCCAGCAATGAAAGGGGGTGGTGTAATGCTCGATATGAATAGCTTATTCAGTTCTCAAAAAGTAGCAGGTGGGGATAAAAATGTGTCTGTGGAGTCCATTTGGCCTCATGTCACTGTGGGAAAAGGCAACAGCAATACTCTGAGGATAGGAGCTTTCTACCGATCAGGAACCCTGCCACATTCTTAGCAACTGGAGCTTGACAAGGTGATTTGGGAGGAAATCAGTAGAAACTTGAAGAGGAAGTCCCTTATTCTTGGTGACTTTACTCTAAAAGGTTATGAAAATGCTGGTGTTGGCTCCCCATCATGCAAAATGTTTAGGAAATGCCTTGAAGAGGACCTGTTCTTACACCAGTTTTTATCGGAACCTACCAAGCATTGCTCATTCTTTTTCCCGGATTTAAGTGACTTGGTTCAAGACTTGACTGTAGGAGAAACTCTGGGAAGAAGTGACCATAACTTAGTTAGATTCAAGGCACATGTAGGGAAAATTATCAATAATAATTTGGTAAAGGTTCCAAATTTCAACAGAGCAGACTTTGACTGCATGAGAGCGGCTTTAAGCGACATCAGATGGGAAGAAGAATTCTCCAATTTAAATTCCTGTGAAATGTGGGAAAAGTTCAAATCTTACTTAAAGGAAATTCAGATTAGACATGTCCCCCAAAAGCAAAGACGCAAAAGACGGGTAGGAAAGCCAGCATGGGTTACACCAGACTTGTTAAAAGCAATTAAGGCTACGAAAACTGTATTTAGAGTCTTTAAAGAAGCCTCAAATGTCGTTAACCTAAAGGCGTATCGAAAAGCCAAAGACACTGAAGCAAAAAACCAGAGCAGCAAAGCGAGCAAAAGAACTGGATTTAGCTAGAAATTGTAATGGGGACAGTAAACATTCTTTAGTTTCTACAAGCTGAGTAAAGTTTCTAGCACAATTGGTCCACTGGAAGTAAACGGGATTACATTGGGTGAGGATAGTGAGATGGTTGAGGAGCTGAGCAAGCAGTTTAAATCAGTGTTTACATTGGAAGATATGACCAATCTGCCGACAGTACACCATAGTTCAGTGACATGTGATCTGATAAATGATGTTGATTTCATTGATAGTGATGTTGTTTACAATCATATCAGGAAAATAAAGCCAAACAAGGCAGCAGGACCTAATGAAATTTATGCTAGGGTGTTGCGAGAAACTGAAAAGGAACTGGAATTTCCACTTATTATAATATTTTGTAGATCAGTTTCACAAAATGAAGTTCCAACTCATTGCAAAATGGCAAAGGTAGTTCCTATTTTCAAGAAAGGAGAGAGGGGGAAAGTTGAAAACTATAGGCCAGTAAGTCTCACATCCCTAGTCTGCAAGGTACTCGAATCAATTATCAAGGATAGAATAGTTAGTTATCTGGAAGGAAACAGATTGATTCAAGATACTCAACATGAGTTTACGAAAGGACTGTCGTGTCTCACAAATCTCTTCGACTTTTTTAACTTCGCCACATAACAATTTGATCAGGGAAATCAGGGTGATGTTATCTTGACTTTAGTAAGGCCTTTGAAAAGATACCCCATAAACGGTTTATGATACAACTTCAGGCCCATGGTATTGCAGGTGGCATCTTAAAATGGATAGAGTTGTGGCTTTCAGATAGACAGCAGAGAGTGTTGCTAAATGGTACAAAGTCATCATGGCAAAATGGTCTTAGTGGAGTCCCCCAGGGGTCAGTACTGGGGCCACTACTGTTCATTATATTTGTAAATAACATTGAAAGTGGCCTAAGCAGTAAAGTTTTGAAATTTGCGGATGATTTGAAGGTCTTTAGGGCAATAACAGGTCAAGATGAGCATATCTCGCTGCAAAAAGACTTACACGAACTTGTGAAGTGGTTCGAAGAATTACAAATGAAGTTTAATTTTGATAAGTGCAAAATCATGCATGTAGGTATGCAGCATATGAAGGCTCCATACTTAATGGGTGGCCAAGTGCTATCAGTGACTCAACAGGAGAAGGATTTAGGTGTTATTCTAAACACGAAATTGGGGGCATCAGAACAGACCAAGGAAGCCATGAAGAAGGCACTGAGAATGATCGGGGCAATAAATAGGAATGTATCGTACAGAAGTGAGGAAGTGATCAGGAAGCTTTACTGTGCATATGTCAGGCCACATTTGGAATACTGCATCCAAGCTTGGTCTACTAGCTATGAAAAGATTTTTGGCTTTTAGAGAGAGAGTACAAAAGACGGCTATAGAAATGGTCAATGGCATAAGCAACCTGGCATATGAGGAAAGATTGAAGAAATTGAATATGTTTTCACTTAGATATAGAAGGATGAGAGGAGATCTCATCGAGGTCTTTACATTTGTCCATGGTCTAGAGAGGGGATATCTTGTGGAAATGTTTGAATTGAACAGAAATGATGCATTTAGAGGTCATAAATTCCAAATTAAAGATAACCACAGCAGAACAAGGTTAAGGCAGACTTTCTTCACCAACAGGGTAGTAGAACACTGGAACCAGCTGCTAGAAAACATTGTCAGTAGCAGCACATTGAACATCTTGATAAAAACAGCATAGACAATCATTGTAAGAATAGAGGGCTTGCTTTTCAGTATTACAGGGAGGGCTGATTGACATATTTGGCGAGCGACCCGTTCAGTGTACAGAGTGCAGCCAAGAAGGGCCCTTGTGACTCATAGTTGCACTAATCTTTTATGTCTTTATGTCTTTAGTGAAATTGACCTCCTGTTGTTTTGGGCTGCGTGTTGTTCTAAAGAAAAAGTGCGAAGTGCCGAGGCCTTGTCGAAGTTGCGTCAATTTGTCTTCGTTCTGTGATGCCACCCACTAGCGTTTCCACCTGAGGCGAGTTATAAGCCTGAGCGCGACAGAAATATTCGGCCGATGGATGACGTATGTATGATGTATATGTATAATATCTGAGGAATGGCTTCAGTGCTGTTATGCAGTTTTTTAGCTTCCGAAATTATGGCTAAATATAGGTCGCGTTTTGTAATTTTGTTAGGAAAAGTGTCCACAGTGACCTTGTGTTTCAGTTGCTCGGACCTATATTATCATTGTTACAAGCTACTCTTTATACGTAACCTGTCGCAGGTACGATCCATAAATTTACATGGAGAGCGCACATTTCCCTGGAGTGGCGCCTTCACGGGAAATGTTCGTCGAACGGGGTGGCATTGGTACAATAGAGCATACAAAATAATGCGATAGAGACTTCCCTGTCTAAGGGCGCCTTTTACGATAAACAGGATTTTAGGCTGAAAAAGAATCCGTTGGGTGGGGTGAATGCATTTTAGCCCTCTTGAAGGGGAGCTTTTCTCTGCCGGATGGACGTTGCCTCTCCATGGGGACATCCAGTATCTCCTCCCCTGTATCCGCCCCTTGCCTGTGGTTGGCTGGCCCAAGCCGTCTTGTTCACAAGTTATTCATATGCTGGATGGTAAGGTGATATTAATCTTCTCGCTACGTCTCTACCTAGACAACTAACACCAGTTTCGCGCGTCGGAGTACTTCTTAGCTAACGAGAATGCCTAACGCTACCGTGTGAAATATGCGCCGAGCAGTTCTCTGCAGAGCAGAGACGAATCTGAGCAGATGAACAGCTACCTACCTCGGCCAGATTGGGCCACGTGCGCGGCAAGATGTGGCTGTGTATGTCGATCTTCATGACGACGCCCCTCTATGCCGATCACTCTCCAGCGGTATCTGAGCTCTGACGCCACCCCCAACTGTCGGCCACCAGACACCCACAGCGTCTGGCCGTGTCGGCCGCTGCCAGATGGGGTGTGCCTCCACTCCCCCCCCCCCACCCACCCCCCGTCTGCCGCAGGACGTGTTTATGTTCGAGCCATGTGACGAGCCATCTACAACCGTCGGCGTCCGACAGACGGGAAAGTGTGCAGTGTACACTGTCAAGCGAATACGCTGGAGCCTGGGTCGCTGATACTCTGCTATCCTGTACACAATGTTGTACCGCGTGAAGAACAGCTGACCGACCATCTGGTGATCAGGAGACGCGGTGTCGTTGTTGAACTCCGATGGTGGGGACTGCTTCCGCTGCCCAGTTTATGGGACTTTTATTGGACTTTTGTAAGGGGATCAGAGGTGTATGGGAAACTGATGCTACATCCTGTACCCACGTGACAACATTGAAAAGTAATTCATGTTTAATTTTGCTTTGCAATTTTACAAACATTTTTTGAAGAAATCAAAAAGATTGAAAACAGCCATTGTAAGTTTTGAACTACGGAGTACTGGAGTGTCGAATGTCGCTTATTCAACAAGAGCTAGCGGGAGCCTGAGCGACATTCCTGTTCAACATGGATGTCTCTCAGTTGTTAACAGATAGCTATCCTCCAGTCATGACATCAAATATTTCTGTCAATTTCGGAATTGACGCAGATGTTTGGCCCACCGGAGCATCTCGCTTTTCCCAGGAGCGTCAATCCGGTTCGAGGCGGCCAGCTTGACCCTGGAGTAAATGGCCTGACGAGCGGTCGGCTCCTTCCGATGGTGTCTCTCTTCACGCATGCTGACACATGTGGACATCACTGCTGAACACTGGCTAGCTACAGAGGGGCTGGAGATCGCTGCGGCTGTTAGTTCATACCTGATATTCATGTGTGGGCATCCTAGGGAGCAGCTGCGCAGACAGGATTTTTTTAAGGTGGTCCGACCTCCCAAAATATCAGTGTGACCACTTTATGTGCTCAGTAATCGCTCAATGAGACCGCTTAAATGCATGGTTTAGCTTGGTGCAAGTCCCAAAGTTGCTTGTTTGACCTGGCGTATTATTTGTTTAGGAGACCGAGCCTCGTGTTTCCCTGGCTGCGCCTCTGTTACGGATCTGGTGGCGGATACACTAACTTTGCTTATTCCATCTGGTGCAGTGAATGAGGTCGACAGAGTGCAAACGACCTAGAGCGCCTTTGCAACCAGTAACGAAAGTCTGTGAACACATTTAAACACAAAAGAGGTTCTCTCGCCTTTTGCATCAAAATAATAGGACATATGTTGGTCCATAACAAATGCAAATATATAGCCTGAACATGAAACCCTAAATAATCACTGGTGGTGAAAAGTATATTTGGACTCGGAATGCAAAACAGTGACAGCTTTCCTTTATTTTGGTGTCGAACTGCATTGTTTGCAATGCAGAGCCACAGGCACCTGCCCTGTCATATTGCTACTGATAATCACTAATTGTGTGCACCGCCCAATGACATGATTAGGTACGTTAACTGTTGAGATTTGGTTGCCAAGCACCGCTGGCAAATATTCTATGCATTTTGATGTTGCCATTGGCAAAGGTTGTGGCAGTGCTAGTGGACATATCAACTCCGCATTGATGTCAAAAGGTAACATTTTAATGGCTGATAATTAAGAGGACCTAGATAAATGTTCGGAGACACATGAGGAACAAACTATAGACTGAATCGCTTCTGCATATGTGCACTGCTCTTCTTATGCTTCTTATTTTCTTGGTTAATATCTGATATTCGTATTAGGGTGGCCCAGAAGGACATTGGAGTGAATTGAACCATTGCAAAAACATCATACAAAACATATCCCATGGTGAGAATTACATCCATGGTGCAAATATGATGCATGTGGCCATTGATTGTGCAGATATGCAAATGACCAGACGTGCACTGTACTACCAGGTAAACACGCTATGTGCTACATTGGGATATGCAGACAAGCTCATGCTAGTTAGGCTGTTTAAGATATACTGTCCCCTCTATGGGTGTGAATTGTGGAACACTGGGTGTGAAACGAGCTTTCCACGAAGTCTGTATAGCCTATCACTCCTGCTTGAAAAGGCTAGTCAAGGTTCCAAGGTTCTCTCGCAATCATTAACTGTATCAAAAGTTTGGAATGCTGCCGTGCCACATGCTGGTGGCAAGTAGACAGCTTTTTATTTGTGCGTAGCCTCAGGGACAGTAGCAATGCCATTATAAAAGCACTGCGTGAGAGTGGTGTAGCTGGGTTGGGTATTATTGCACAAAATCATGCTCGAATTAACATCAAAACACACATTTAGGTCACAGCTGGAACGAATTGTACTGGAAAGAGCTGATCAGGCTCTTGTGCATGGCCCAGGGAAGAATGGAACAGATGTGGCACCGTGGTTGCTGTCTAGTTTGGTTGTGTTGCTGGTCTGTATACATGAAGGCATTGTGTGTTGTATGGTATCCCAGATATGTACTGAGAGAGGTGCGAAATAAAGGGCATTATTATTCTTATTATTATTATTGTAACGAAGTTAGTTTTCGGGGCATCTAAATCCTCTCAATTCATCCTCCTACCCACTCCGTTCCGGTCCCGACAAGTTTGTGGCACGTACCATGTATCCCTCCGTCGCATACCTATCGGCTGACGCCCAGACGAGGTCGGCCAGTGGACATTGCCCGCCCTGACTTCCGGCCATAGCCACCGGCCGTCCCGGTCACAGCCAAAGTGACCCCCAGTATCCCGGCGCGCACCGCCGTCGTCGTCAGATTGTGAATGCCATGTGAAGTGACGTGACGTCAGTGGGTGATGTAGGAACCTTATGGACAGGCGTGTCAATGATGTCTATACCAGCTGTCAGTGGGCTGTGGCGATTTGCACGTCGTAAGTCGCTAGTGTCAAGCGCTGTGTCGCCAGACAGAGGCTACAGTGCCGTCGTCTGCCAGTCAGTTGTTAAGCAACATCCTGTGAAATGCTGACAGCTCACTGTCCGACCCCGATGCCGCGCGAACCTAACAAAGGCCAGTCTCTGGATGCCATCAGAGGCGGCTCTGATATCTGACTCTGAGCTGACGTGTGTCAGATGGACAGCGCGAGCCATTGTTCCGACTCGGGGCCGATGCCCAGGCCACGCGGGCAGTAGTAACGTGTTGGTCACATGGTAGTGACGTACTGTCGGTTGCTTGGGACGCGCCGCGAGAGGCACTCGTTCATTCTCTCGTCGACGGGCGCTTGAGACGGCGGTCGCCCCTCGGGCGGGCCTGGTCTGTCCTGCCCTGCCCTGCCCCACACGTCGGTACTAAGGTACGCTTGGACTCTGTCGGACTCGCTATGTCGCTAGGGATATAGAGTGAGGGTGAGATTGTTGACCTGCCAAAATGAAGCTATTGTATTAATACCTGTATCACGCTGCGCTATTAACGTCTCAAGCATCATGGCCGTTGTTCGACTAATAGCTCAATATAGAAGTGCTGGCTTTGGAGGTGCGTGTCAAGAGATGTGAGACCAGAGGCATGAAATTGGAAGCTGCGAACTGGTGAAATAATCATCCCGGGGCTATCGCAACGCTGAGGTCCATAGTCTATTCACGTGCCTAATAGAAGTTTACGTTAGTCAAAGAGGGAAATGTCTGAAAAAGCTCTGGGGGAGCAAATTGATTCCCGTGTGTCAGATGGACAGCGCGAGCCATTGTTCCGACTCGGGGCCGATGCCCAGGCCACGCGGGCAGTAGTAACGTGTTGGTCACATGGTAGTGACGTACTGTCGGTTGCTTGGGACGCGCCGCGAGAGGCACTCGTTCATTCTCTCGTCGACGGGCGCTTGAGACGGCGGTCGCCCCTCGGGCGGGCCTGGTCTGTCCTGCCCTGCCCTGCCCCACACGTCGGTACTAAGGTACGCTTGGACTCTGTCGGACTCGCTATGTCGCTAGGGATATAGAGTGAGGGTGAGATTGTTGACCTGCCAAAATGAAGCTATTGTATTAATACCTGTATCACGCTGCGCTATTAACGTCTCAAGCATCATGGCCGTTGTTCGACTAATAGCTCAATATAGAAGTGCTGGCTTTGGAGGTGCGTGTCAAGAGATGTGAGACCAGAGGCATGAAATTGGAAGCTGCGAACTGGTGAAATAATCATCCCGGGGCTATCGCAACGCTGAGGTCCATAGTCTATTCACGTGCCTAATAGAAGTTTACGTTAGTCAAAGAGGGAAATGTCTGAAAAAGCTCTGGGGGAGCAAAACTTCATTACACCATGTTGCCGATTTATCTTGGGCGGTATGTCGGTGATACCTGATGATGGAAACTCTCGAAGTTAGCGAACGCGATGATCAATAAAGGGACAAATTTGAGCCTGGGAATCCTTCCTTAAAGTGACATCGTGTTATATCTTCCACAAGTGTTACCGGTCCAGCGGTAATGATGCCCGAGCCTTTTCCTGTAGCCTGGCGGCTGTTTAGCCAGCCAGTTGCTCTTGCCCGTCCATCACTCCTGGTAACATGTTGTGCGGGTAATGCCCGAGCCTTCTCCTGTAGCCTGGCGGCTGTTTAGCCAGCCATTTGCTCTTGCCCGTCCATCACTCCTGGTAACATGTTGTGCGGGTAATGCCCGAGCCTTCTCCTGTAGCCTGGCGGCTGTTTAGCCAGCCAGTTGCTCTTGCCCGTCCATCACTCCTGGTAACATGTTGTGCGGGTAATGCCCGAGCCTTCTCCTGTAGCCTGGCGGCTGTTTAGCCAGCCATTTGCTCTTGCCCGTCCATCACTCCTGGTAACATGTTGTGCGGGTAATGCCCGAGCCTTCTCCTGTAGCCTGGCGGCTGTTTAGCCAGCCAGTTGCTCTTGCCCGTCCATCACTCCTGGTAACATGTTGTGCGGGTAATGCCCGAGCCTTCTCCTGTAGCCTGGCGGCTGTTTAGCCAGCCAGTTGCTCTTGCCCGTCCATCACTCCTGGTAACATAGTGTGCGGGTAATGCATAGTAATACTGCAGTACAGAATAGCAGGCTCTATTTTGTGACGCACCTTCCTTGAACATGAAGTTCTCCCACCATGGACACTTTCTGGACGTCACTGTCAGCCAGAACCACGGGCGCACTTGGGTGGTGAGAATTAACGGGATGTATTGACAGTAGCGCCCTGCAAATAGTTAAGACAATGACAGCACATATGTTTCATCAATAAATGCCTTCGTGGACAACACATTGCAGCTTGCCAGCATTCCTGGGATTTGCTGACGCTATATCCGCAGAACCCAAACGCATATTCCTGTGCATCCTGCACCTCCTGATTGAATCAACCAACAACATGAAAAGGCAACATCGACGCGGCTGAAAACAACACAAACAAAGCTTACGACCGCATGCTCTTGGATGGTTCGTGTCTGAACCAGAAGACGTGGACCGGCCTGCGCCTGAACGACAGGAAGGTACCCCATCACGTGGCTGGTGGAACTCTGAAGCACCAGCCGAGCCGAGCTGACGGCGCGACCACTGGTCATCGCGTGCATCTGAAGCATCCGTGAGTCGTCTGTGGCCGTCTGGGCCGTCTGGGCCGACCACGGCCTTCCCTCAGAGTCAAACGTCAGAGGTCAGAGGTCACAGGTCAGAGGCGACCGCTCAGAAGCGTCTGAACAGCCTCTCGTTGTCCGTGAGGCCGGCCAGGTAGTGGACCGAGTCGGCCTGCACCAGAGATGGATCCCGGTTGTAGAACGGGTCGCTCGAGTATGAGGGCGTGAACTTGCTGAGTACACCAAGCGTCGACCTGCAAGATCAACTAAGGTCAGACAACCTAGTCGACGCCAGGTCAGTGCCTCCATTGTTCAGTGTTTTGTTAGGCTCACGCCTTATATAGCCAACATATCAGGTATATCAGCTGACTGCCAACATCTTAGCATCATCAGTTGTGAATTGCTGACTGAAGAGAGAAGTAGCACATCGGCATAACTTTATGTGCATGCATATATGCGTATACATACACAAACCCAAACACTCACGCACTCACCCCTCCTCAGAGAGAGATATATATATATATATATATATATATATATATATATATATATATATATATATATATATATATATATATATATATATATATATATATTTGGTGGGTGTTTATACGCATTATCTGCACTATATATGTTTTCAGATATATATATATATATATATATATATATATATATATATATATATATATATATATATATATATATATATATATATATATATATATATATATATATATATATATATATATATATATATATATATATATATATATATATATATATATATATACATATATATGCGTGTGTGTGTATGTGTGCTTGCGTACTCTTTTTCGTTCCGATGTTACTGCGCCATAACATCATTTATCAGGCGATACGATATACTTGTATAAAAATGTATTATGCTTCATATACGGCATATGTACAAATGCCCAACCATGGGCATTTCGGCGGCTTTTATTTACACCGATTTGCAGTGTTCCAGGTGAGCGATGCTGTCAGGCCAGGTGCACTGTTCGGTATCAAAGTCGAAGAAAAGTCCATCGGCACAATGCAGCCCCAGAGGCGCGCCGTGTACGCACCAGTAGTACTGAAAGGTCAGCAACCACGTCAGCCGCACGACAGTCTACTGCTTCTCATGCTAACTCCCACGTCCTGTCCACACGTATTAGAAGACACGCATAATAACAGCTAAATGCCACTTACCTCGCCCAATGTATACAGGTGAAGGGAATACAGGCGAGTCAAATGTAATAATTTTGAAGGTTGAATAGGCTTGAACATAAATTTAATGCTAGCTTTGGAAGCATTGAAACAATGATACTCATCTTTAACCGTTAGAACTGGCACATTATTTAATTGTTCTATACCGCAGGCAGCACTGCTGGGTCAGCAGGCATCACTGCTGTGTCAGCAGGCAGCACGGCTAGGTCAGCAGACAGCACTGCTGGGTCAGCCGGCAGCACTACTGGGTCAGCAGGCAGCACTGCTAGGTCAACAGGCAGCACTACTGGGTCAGCAGACAGCGCCAGAAGCACCACTCAGATCACGTCCGTCGCGAGGCCAATTCAAACGAAGCCAAATGTATGAGCAGAGTGATTCAGCATTCACCTTCCCTTCATACCCGTGACGGTGGATGAGGCTTACTCACTCGCCACTCAGCACGCTACCATCAACGAACTCCAGTGCAGTCTGAATTGTGCAACCATTGAACGGTTGGGAGCAGGTTCTGGGCAGGTATTGTGCCGCACCACCTGCCGTACTACACCACCTGTCGTACTACACCACCTGCCGTACTACACCACCTGCTGTACTACACCACCTGCCGTACTACACCACCTGTCGTACTACATCACCTACCGTACTACACCACCTGCCGTACTACACCACCTGCCGTACTACACCACCTACCGTACTACACCACCTACCGTACTACCCCACCTGCCGTGCTACACCACCTGCCGTACTACACCACCTGCTGTACTACACCACCTGCCGTACTACACCACCTGCCGTACTACACCACCTGCCGTACTACACCACCTGCCGTACTACACCACCTGCCGTACTACACCACCTACCGTACTACACCACCTACCGTACTACACCATCTACCGTACTACCCCACCTGCCGTACTACACCACCTACCGTACTACACCATCTACCGTACTACACCACCTACCGTACTACACCACCTACCGTACTACACCACCTGCCGTACTACACCACCTGCCGTACTACACCACCTACCGTACTACACCACCTGCCGTACTACACCACCTGCCGTACTACACCACCTGTCGTACAACACCACCTACCGTACTACACCACCTGCCGTACTACACCACCTGCCGTACTACACCACCTACCGTACTACACCACCTACCGTACTACCCCACCTGCCGTACTACACCACCTGCCGTACTACACCACCTGCCGTACTACACCACCTGCCGTACTACACCACCTGCTGTACTACACCATCTACCGTACTACACCATCTACCGTACTACACCACCTACCGTACTACACCATCTACCGTACTGCACTACCTACCGTATTACACCATCTACCGTACTACACCATCTACCGTACTGCACTACCTACCGTACTACACCACCTACCGTACTACACCACCTACCGTACTGCACCACCTACCGTACTACACCATCTACCGTACTACACCATCTACCGTACTGCACTACCTACCGTACTACACCACCTACCGTACTACACCACATACCGTACTACACCATCTACCGTACTACACCACCTGCTGTGCTACACAGTGTCCTAAAATTACTTCACCATTAACTGTGTGGATGAAGAAAGAAGTTGCTTCGGAATAGTGACAGATTGGAAGAAAATAAAGGATCGCCACTTAAGGATTAAAAAGCTGAATGACTTTCACTTCAGTCAGATGCATTTTACAGTATTTTGCAGTCGTGTGCATGATGACTGCCCATACATCATGTGGCAAACTCGTAAAAACCTAAGACAAGGATGAAATAGCACAATTCCATTAACTGTGAATTTCCAGGTCACATAGTCAATTATTTTACACTGGTGCTACACCACCTACCGTACTACACCACCCACTGTAATACACCACCCACCATACTGTATCACCTACCGTGTCGCAGTCTGGGTGTTTGAAGAGGTCGCCTTCACGGCACGTGGCTGGGGGAGCGCCGGCCGTCTGTCCCGCGCCAGATGAAGATCCGCCTTCGGTGCCGGTGGTAGCTGTAGGTGCTGCAGTGGTAGCTGTAGGCGCTGCAGTGGTGGCTGTAGGCGCTGCAGTGGTGGCTGTAGGCGCTGCAGTGGTGGCTGTAGGCGCTGCAGTGGTAGCTGTAGGTGCTGCAGTGGTGGCTGTAGGTGCTGCAGTGGTGGCTGTAGATGCTGCAGTGGTGGCCGTGGTCGGGGCCGGTGCCGGCGCTGTGGTGGTGCCGATGGTACTCATAGGTCCGCCGGCCGATGGCTGGGTGGTGGCCACCGGGTAGGCGTCTGGTCGCACCCACGGCGTCTGCCAGCTCGGGACCGGCACGGGCGTGGTGGGCGCTGGCTGGGCCACCTGTACACATGCAGACACGGTATGCGACGAACGCTGACACTCATTGTTGGAGCTGTGGCACCCGCGAAATGTGCCACGGAAACAATAGCAGACAGCGGACGTCTACCACAGGCTCTGTGGCATGCCCAGGACGCAGCACGATGGCGTCGCAGCTGTCACGAGCCTGATCTCACCCAGCAAACACTCCTGCAATCCATGCTAAGTGTATCGACTGCGGCGAAAATGTAATGTTACCCAGCTCTATTTACCTTATAATCCTTCATATTCTTGTAAACGACTTCAATAAGGGCGTTCTTCGAGCCACATATTCCATGGAAGTCGTCCATGTCAATGGCCCACACCATCGCGCCACCATAGCTGTTGGCCTTGATGAAGTCCATCTTGATCTGCAGCGAGTTCTCATCTTCGTACCCAATCCACTGATCATCTGGATTAAGCAAATACCAGAACACTTTAGAAGTCGATTCGTTGGTGATCAATGTGCTATTTTGCAATATTACCTGACAAGCCGGAAACGAAAACTAAACTACATGCTACCAAAACATGCAACACATTAATGTAGGTGACGTAAAAGAGGGGCACAGTTGAGCGTGACTGGTGGCACAAACATAACATGTCATCACAGCATGCGCCTTGAATAAAATACAATCACTTTCCTAAATAGTATTCGTTGGAATTTAACGCTAGGTTTAATGAAAAGGATCTACTCACCGTATCTTGCGCCATACCCTAGCTTAGCTACCATTTCCCCATGCACTGTTTTCTCCGTCTCCCTGTCCTGCAGTCCCGAAATGGTGAGAATGAGCCTTATTCAATACCAACCAGCGTAGTTTATCTACCACATGTGTCATGCCTAATCGTACTATGCTGTGAATACGCGAACACATTTGTCGTGCAATCTTGCTCACCGTGGTAGGCATAGGGACATTTTCCGATGTCGTCGAACTTTTTTGTCCAGTTTCCGCCTTGTCCGACGTGCGGGCATATCTCGTAGTAGGCGAGGAAACCGCGTGCCTTTGTGTAGGGTCCCTTCTCGCCGCCACCTTCCCACTTTTTGATGCCAGCGCGAAGTCCCGTGTTGTCCTTGCTGCCCAGGGTGTAGGTGCGCCCGTAGAAAGGAACGCCGACAATCAGTTTGTCCGGAGAACAGCCCTGCTCGACCCACAGTTTCAGGCCATCGTTCTGTGGGCAGGGTAGCGGTCAGTTCGTCAGAAGGAAACGGGAAGTCCGTCTGGAGTCCTGGAGACAGTCGATCGGTGCATTCGGATACGGTCAATGTCTTGATGAGTGCAGTCCATCTAGATTGGCCGGTCGGTTTGTCTGTGTACGGTCGGTCGGTCCGTCTGCACACGGTCGGTTGGTCTGGTCTGTACATGGTCAGTCGGTCCATCTATACATGGTCCGTCGGTCCATCTGTACACGGTCGGTCCGTCTGTACACGGTCGATCAGTTCGTCTGTGCACGGTTCATCGGTCCGTCTGTACAAGGTCGATCAGTCCGTCTGTGCACGGTTGGTCAGCCCGTCTGTACAAGGTCGGTCGGTCCATCGGTCCTCTCACAGCCTTGGTACAGACATGTGGCCACATGTACTCTCCACGGTACCTACCACAGCTCTCACAGCTTTGGTGCAGAGGCGTGGCCATGATGCCCACCACATTGCCCACCAAATTACCCACCACGGTACCCACCACATCACGTACTTGCAGCTTTATGCAATTATATATTTATTTCACGATGCACCCTCCACGTGCAGTGGCTATTATGGACAGTTTGCATATAACACATATATTTAAAAAGAAAGGGTGGATTTGTGGTCAATAGTGGGAGCAGATGCGCAGCAAACATTCGTACACCAACACAATACAATACCCATATCACTTTCACTGTATGCACTACACACACCGTACTCGCTACGGGAGCTACAAACGAATAGTTTATAGAAGCAATAGGAAGACGAAGGCGTAAAGGTGAGTCTGTAGTGTACACATCTCCATTGTTTAGTGCTTTGTGCGACTAGTGTTCCCCGTGGAGGTAAGCCAGTTAATTTGTATTAACCCGTCCCGTCTCGGGGGGTCTTCAACCGCCCCCCTCAGGTTTTTCGCGGATAGTGGACGAACAGCATGCGGCAGCGCACCCAAATTTGGCATGCCTTTACCCACATGAATGTGGCATGTTGATGCAAATGTTTAACTCAGGTCGCCTAGGGTCAACGAGTTAGTCAATGTCAAGTGAGGTTACCTCCAAAAAAGTTCAACCAATCGTCACGCTTTAACGGATAAAGATATTTTAATGAAACTTTCAGCATTTGCTTATCTTTACGGATGCAACAAAACGTATCAGTGGAAAGTTTCATTTTTTTCGTTTTTGACTATATACAAATTTTGCGTATATGCTAAATTGCAGTACAAATAGAGGATTCTGGCTAAAGTAAGCATTTTGTATTAAGGCAAGTTCACTTCCAACAACGTTTCTCGGTCTGCTCTACCCATTGGAAAAGGAAAATTAAAGAAAACTTGAAAACTCAAAATTTTGAATTTTCCACGAAAAAAAAAATTGGGGGGGGGGGGCAAAACAATTACAGCCCTGGTTGATTTCGCTGTCATTTTCTCATTCCAAATCAATTTTGTTTTTTCATATATCCCCCAAAATGAACTACCCTGAGTAAAAAACAATGTTTGTCGTGAAAAGTCGTGAAAATCTAGCCCCCTGGTGACGCCACTTTTCTGGGAAAATTGTTTTGGAGGGCGGACCCGGATCCTACTCGTCGAGCGCTTTCCGATGACACCTCTTTCGTTTTCGTGCGATGCTTAGTTTGGATTTTAGAGGGGGGGGGTCTTCAACCGCTGCCCCCTCCACCCGAGACGGGGTGGGAGGATTTGACCGGAAAGACGGCGCGAGTTAAAGTTTGACGGCCTCGATGTTTTTGTTTCAGTAGCAAATGTGTTGTGGTGGAAGATAAACAAATAAAGAACTATCCTGCAGCCTGTCTCTGTGTATGGCTGACAGGTGCAGGTGGTCATCTGCATGTGTATGCCGGTTTCACATGGTGGAGATTGCAATGATTTTACCGGCAATGTGCGTTGGCCCACCCGTCAGAATATCTTGTGGGGTAGAGTAAGTCTTTGACAAAAAAAAGATGCAGATCAATTGCGGTGAAGAGACCTAGTTCGTTACGGGCATCAGAAATGTCAAATTTCCCTAAACCTGATACGATTCTAGTGGTGAAGTGAATGCTCATGTCTAGTCCGTGGATGTTTGCTGCCGTCCCGTTCCCGTAAACAGATACGCATTAGCGGATGTTGGATATACTAGGCTGTTGACTATGATGAATAAGGCACTGGTCGGCAGATGGCAGCACAGATATCTCAGGGCCAGAAGGAGTCCAGTGTCCTTGCGCACCACAACACTTACATGGGAATCCCATGACATGTGAAGATCAAAGGTCACTGCCAGGATCCTACTCGAGTGACTTTCATTTATCACGGCGTCCCTAAAGCTCACCCGTATCGGGGAAATTTTGCAAAGATCTTGACGCGGTCTGAACGTGAGAAGCTAGGATTTGGTGGGGCTACCTTCGAACCATTATCCAGGAAGTAGTAGAATTGGTTCAGACATGTTTTCATCTGATTGGGGATTGAGGAGATTGGATTTGTGACCAGAGATGAGCACCTGTGTGTCGTCTGCGAACTGGGCGACGTGTGCTCCTGGGACGTACAAACAGAGGTCGTTCGAAAAAATGCAATGGAGGAGAAGACTGAATGTTGAGCCTTGAAAACCAGCTATATTGTTTGGGAGAAGGGGGAGAGATGCCTGTTTCCGCGTTGCTCCGAGATGTATACAGCCTGCATGTGACCTGCCAGATATACCCGAAACCAGTCAGCATCATTGTCATAGAAAATTTAGTGAACGGTTTAGTGTGGTCTATTACATCGAAGCATTTATTGCGGTCTATAATGCAAAGGAGCATTTATTGAGGTCTAGAATATTTCTGAACGGTCCATTGTTGTGGTATTCTGTCAGGGACTGAGATGAGAACGGTTTCTGTGGAGTGGCGTGGTCTGAAGGGGTGGTGAGTTTGGGCCAGCAGGGGGTTTGAGTTCAGGTAGTGATGCAGTTGTTTCTCATGTCCATGACAATTTTAGCTACCAGTTCGATGAATATATGTGATACTGCATAGGAGCTGGTAGAGACGCGCGACAGCCGGCAACTGCTGGTGTGTGTTCAGGCATGTTTGCCTGGCGTTTGACCTCTGCTAATGCTTTAGGTCCGACACATACTCCTGATTTAACTGCTCAGGTATGACCTGAGGTTCATCTCTGTGAGAGTCGTTTTTGGTGTCGATAATGGACTTGATAGCACGCCAAGCAGCTGATGGGTCTTTCCGAGCTATTTTTCTGCTGATCTCATTCGGAAAGTCAGCTCTAATAGCTGAGCGAACTTGTCTGTTGAGTACTTTGTATATGTTTCTAGCTTCCAAATGTCGAACTACATTTCGCCGATGAATGAGCTGTTTAGTAGGTTCACCAGCATGCGGTGCTGTCGGGTTCCGAATTTTGATGTTTCGGAGTGACAGGTGCTCGTCGAGAATAGGTGTCATGAATATCAGCAGAGTGTCCCATTTGTCAGCTATTGAGAAGATGCGACCTGTGACCTGGGCCCAATCGATCTCGCCAAGGTCAAAGGTCAGTTCCGAGGCATCCACTCGTCCCAACGAACGCGACTTTATCACGGTGTTAGCTGGGGCTAGCCTGTTTATTTTATTCAAACCTATGATACATTTGTGGGGAATGTAGTGGCCTCACTCTGATTTTGCAAACAGAGATGGGCGAGTTTGTTATGATAACATCTAATGAAGACCCCGTGGCGAATGTAGGGTGTTTCACTGCCACGGTAAGTGAATAGTTGTCAATGAGCTCAAGCAGGTGTCTTTTGCTGGGGCTATTAGCCGTATCGAGGAGGCTGCAATCTGGATAACCTGCGAGGTAGGAAGTGCCGGTAAATTTCAGTGTCGCCAATTCAACCTGTCTTTCGAGCTCAGTGAAGTCATTATTTAAGGCAGGAATGGTGTTACGAGGAGGCCGATAGGTTACTGCTAGAATGAAATACTTTCCGCTTTTCCCTTTGACTTTGTCACAAAGTGATTCTGGTTTGGAACTCGAATTTGGAGGCGCACAAATTTAAAAAAACGGTAATAGACAGCACTGACTTGACGATAATCGCCACCCCACCGTAACAACTAGAGTCGGACCGATCCGCACGTTTCACTTAGTCGCTAGAGAAGTTGATGAGACGTGTGGGGGTGCTGGGTCGCAGCCAGGTCTCAGTCACCACAGCTAGGTCTAGACAGTGAGAACAGAGGTCGTGTTGTAGCTCAAGTAGCTTAGGTTTGATAGGCTTAGCATTGATGAGTCCCGGGTGGGGGGTGGGTGGGGAGGGGGGGGGGGGTGAACCCTTTGCGTTGGTTGCGCCGTTGAGCCCTTTGCGCGGTCCACGTGCCGCCCGTGGCGCCGCGCCTGTCCCGGAATGTTTTCCTGGATGTTGTTTTTGTGACAGCGCCGCTCCCCTCGACCTGGCTGGCCGCCCGGAAGTGGTGAAGATAGTGACTGGTGGGGGCGAAGTTCTCGGCGGTGATGACGTCACGGAAGGGACGGCTGCGTGCACGTTGCGAGCCCGGGTGACCGGGGGACGTGATGGCGGTGAATATTTGAGCCAGGGCGATGGGTAGCAGCGGGCTGATAATGTCCGTATGCATGATGAAAATTGGGTTGTCTGTATATAGACGAAGCAGAGCGCTATTGCTGGAGACACAGGAGTTTCGAGCGGCACCAAGGCGTCAGTCAGCGCATTGCCTTCTCCGCTGCAGTGTTGGAGTTTTGGGGTGCATCGACTGCAGTGGTCATGCAGCCGCTGCAATATCGGAAAGAAGATGGACCACGAGCAGTAGCTGATGCAAGGAAAGTCACTATAGATAAAGGTCCTGCCACTTTTTCACTCACTCAGTTTTCAGTGCGTCCAATCACTGTGTTGTGCAATAACCGACAGAAATAAACATTAGAAATGGCCACTACTGAGTCTGCTCACGTGTAGCGCATAGGTCCGCTGGTTCTGATTCGCTATTTCACTTGTTCTTTTTCCGGTTCACTTCTCAATTTCAGTTGTTCTAGTTCACTCACTTAGTTCTTCACATATCCTATATACAATGGAAACAAAGAGGGTGATGGAAAGATTGGGCGAGCCATAGCATTTCTAGATGGATGGCGGGGCGAGCGACCGATACGCGTCTGCTCTCGACACCGAGCTCAGGTTCACTGCACGCCTTGGTGCAGGGATTTGACCACGGTACCCACCACATTACCAACCACGGTATCCACCACGGTATCCACCACGGTACCCACCACGGTACCCACCACGCACACACCACATTACCAACCACGTTACCCACCACGGTATCCACCACGTTACCCACCACGTTACCCACCACGTTACCCACCACGGTACCCACCACGTACCCACCACGTACCCACCACGTTACCCACCACGTTACCCACCACGTTACCCACCACGGTACCCACCACGTACCCACCATGTTACGCACCACGGCGAACCTTGGGCTCTTTTACGACGCACTTAATCGCTAGGTCATATAGCGTCGCGAACCTCTCACGCCGATTGGTCGCGGGTGGACTCGGTAAATGTCATCGGTTGTGAGACTCGAACCCACAATCTTGCGATCAATAGTCCGATGCTTTACCAACTGAGCTACAGCGGTCCCCATTTTTACCCACAACGTTACCAACCACGGTATTTACCACGGTACCCATCACGGTGCCCACCACGGTATCCACCACGGTACCCACCACGGTACCCACCACGGCACCTACCACGTTCAGCGTGGAGTACGCCCACTGATCGAAGGGTCGCTTGTACAGTGGCGAGTGGACGTCCGCGAAGCCAGCCCAGTTTCCGCGCAGGTCGTACGTCATCACGTGGACGGCGTCTATCATACTGCGGGGTCAGATGAATCGGGTTATTATCGCATCACACGGACACTCGTACAGCTGCAGGCGGCTCTGTATCGACAATGCCACTGATTTTTCACGTGCAAGAATGCTGGTGCTCGAGAGGTATGGTAACATGGTGCGGTAGGTACGGCTGAGTATGGTGCTATCGTGCGGCAGATACGGATGAATATGGTGATATGATGCGGTATATACGGCTAAGTATGATGATATGATGCGGTATATACGGCTAAGTATAGTGATGTGATGAGGAATATATGGATGAGTATGGTGATATGCGGTAAATATGATTGAGTATGGTGATATGATGCGGGATGTACGGAGGAGTATGGCGATATGATGTGAGGGATACGCTTAGTATGGTGATATGCTGCGGTATATACGGCTGAGTATAGTGACATGATGCGGTATATACGGCTGAGTATGGTGATATGATGCGGCATATACGGCGAAGTATGAACGTATACAGCCTGTCCTTGTCCAGGAAAGGTTGCTAAATATACAAACTTATTCCTTACATCTCTGTTGTAATAATACCAAGACGCAATATCCGACAAATAAATCAATGTGCTACCGCACATAATCGTATCCTTCGCGATATCCTGAAGCCAACTGAGCTACCCGTATGCAGATGACCACATGCTTAGCATAGTGGAATATAAGTAGCATTGTGTGTCAATGTATGTAAAACGTACGTTAGAACAAACGATGCAGCAAATTGTTTGAATTAGTAAAGTAGCCATACTTTAGTGGCTCTAGACCATGAGATAACTCTTCAATACCTGCATCATTGCAAGACATATTAGCCGTAATATAAGTTATATGTTAATTTATTCATCTTGATATAAGTTATATATATATTATACATATATATATGCATACATACATATATATATAAATATATATGTATATATGGTATGATTTAAATATGATTTATCAACTAATTCCCGTGTAGAAAATCCAGTAGATAGCCTGCTACTGTGCTGAGTGTTTGCTCACTTGCACAAGTCGTTGACGTAGTAGCCCTCCTGGAGGCGGAATTTCGCCACAGGCACTGCCATCGATATCTCCCAGCCCATGCCCTGAGCATCGAAGGTAGCGCGCAGCTCGCCGACGAACTCTCGGAAGGCGTCCTTGTCAGCATAGCCGCCGCCGCGGTCAGTGGCACCCGGATACTCCCAGTCCAAGTCGAACCCGTCGAACCGGTACTTCCGCATAAAACCTGATGACAGAAAGCCAAACCCCGGGCTGGTCTGCGGCGGCCTGGGACGCAAAGAGGCTTTGCTGCCGGAGCATAGGCTTCAATCCGAACTTAGATTACGTGAACATTTTCTCGCTTTAAGGTTCAATGATTAGCACGAAGAACCTATACATTGCTACGGATTATTGCTTTTTGCGTACCTCAGGGCTTCCGTCGGAGCCGGAAATGTGCAGTAAGATGTTTCGAATATTTTGATCACTATAGTTGGATAATGCACAGCATTCTTTATCACAAATACAGATTAATTGATTCATGTATATATTTAATCCAGCAAAAAAACGACAATTACATACACCTTTTGGCCACCTGTCAGAAAAACAAGAGCATTCGGCCGTTCGCACCGAAAAATCATAGAAACTTACCCAGCGTCATTCACCATTCCCATTAATAGGTCTTGAGAACAATTCCAGCTTAACTTACGGACTATCGCCGTGATGAAGGATTTTCGCTTCGCTGGGTCCCTCGCCATCTGGGAGTATTTCTTGCCACCTTCTCCCCATCCACCCACTGCAACTAGCACTTTCAAACCCGGCTGCTTCTCTCGAAGCGCCACGAACTGGTTGAATCCTCCCTGCTCCACATCTAGCTGGGGATACACAAGGCGACGAGTGAAAACACCATCACCTACAACTATAGGCACTCGTTGGCAGTTCGTAATTGTCGAGTGCTCTTACTACCGAGACATGAGCCGATCGGAATTCATCCCTTCATCCCTTCCACTGAATTAAATGTTGTCAATATGTCCAATTTCACCGATCTGCAAGTGTCGCTCCTGTTGTTTTATTGTAAGACGGACGTTCTATATACAGTTCCTGTCATCTACTGCAAGTCGGACTACTCGCCGTTCCGGACTGGCAAGTGACCAGGCACTGACCTCCGGGTCCAGGATGAGTTCTCCCCATGTGACGTTGCTGATGCCGATGAAGGAGTACACCAGGTGGGTGCACTTGTCGGTCGGGATGTCGTCGATGCCGTACTTGCCGATGCCGTCGCGGTAGTTGGCCCAGTTGCTGTAGTAGCAGACGATGCGCGCCGACCGGTCGCTGCCGTATGTGCGTTGCAGTGACGTCAGATCCCTCACGTGGTTCGACAGCGCTCCTGTAGGTCACGCTGCTCGATCAGTCGCGTCAGCGGGCAGACTCACCAGGCAGCTAACGGTCACCGTGTGGTGATACACACTAAGCGGACTTCAGGTATGTAGACGCTATATGATCAACATGGTCGATGCGTCCTAAAGCCAAATAAGGTATGCAGACCCTATGATACCTAGGCGCACTGCGATGGAATCGCTCAAGATAGGCGACAAACAAGGGAGATAACCTACTGATGGCATAGGATGCCAGATACAAGCCTATATATTTTGACAAGGGCAACACTTCACATTTATCACAGAAAGTGTCTGATGTGGTTTTCCGTTGCGAACGTGTGATGAAACCGCCCTCTGGTGCAGTGGCGAAAACAGAACACAATTATTCGAAAACAATACTAACACGAACAAGATAAGACGTAGTCAAATCGAGTGTCGAGGGAAGTGACGTAAACCGATTCGACTCTTTGTGTACAAATTCAATCGAAGAAAAGGCAATGGCACTGACATTGCCGTGGCACGTTTGCGATCTGTAGCTTGCACGCTGTGCTGTAATTGGAGCGCGGAATCATGAGCAATAGCAGCAGAAACGACCGACCATGTGATGGACCCAGCCCACGCGTTCGCTCACCGTAGGCTCCTTCGAGTCGTCCGCTTTCTCTGGGCTCAGCAGGGCTGGCGCCGACCTTGACTCCTGCCACGGTCAGCAGGGTCACCAATACCAGTGTTGCCCACATCCTGCTGCGCGCTGTCTGGTGGAAAATGGAACAGAGGTTCAGGATCCACATTGCGTGAAGCCAAAAAGCATTGCCAAGACATTGGCATTGCCCAGCCAAGCATCGACTGAACATTACGAACAGTGTAGCAGCAGACGTCTCAGGCAGTCACCTTCATTTAACTAGTATGCGATCGGTGGATAAGTGCCAGGATTTGTAGGGAATGTGTAGAATAGAAACGTGACGACGGACGGACTTCGGATAAACATACACCAAAGTGAGTACCACACAAATGATGCAGTACTACCGAACAATACAGAAGTTGACAGATGTGGAGACACGGTTACCACGTAAAATATGTGGGTAACAGCAATTTATATAGCCGGTCATGTTGGCCAGATCGCCACCATCAAACTGCACAGAGACACTAATTCATATACATTTGTATACCAAATGCCTGACAGCTTGCCACAAGGTCAGTAGCTAGTAGGGCTCCACCCTGTGAACTTGCGGCTTTGCAATGCTAGCTGCAACTCTCGGCCTCTGTAACCATTGTCTGGAGGGGGGGGGAGGTGCCTCCTTTTTCACGCGCAGGATGTGTTTGCAGCAACTTGTGGACCGTAATTCAAACCCAGAAATTACCACACGGTTCATTTGAACATACCTGATCCGCCTACCCGTCTTTCCGCCTGTCCTTCTGCCCATCCGTCCGTTTGTCCGTTTGTCCGTTTGTCCGTTTGTCCGTTTGTCCGTTTGTCCGTTGTCCGCCCACCAGCTTGTTCTTCTATCCATTTGCCTGTCTGTCAGTCTTTCCGCCTGTTTGGCTGCTCTGCACTGAGTCCACTCCGCCACACATACTCACAAACACTCATTATTGTATATGTAACCGGTTTCTCCAGCAGTTTCTCGAGATGCTGTGTAATATTATTCTGTTGAACATTTTTCGACTGGGCCGAATTTTCTATATCTATACAGATCTTGATAGTATAATAAAATAAGTAGAGGCGCAGCCAAAAGGGGCCGGGACTCCTCTCGTAGCAACCAAAAATACACTTGGTCAAGCAATAACTTTTGAAAATTTCACCACACAAAACCTATAATTTTCACCGTGCTTCGCACGACAAACGTTTTGTCTTGCGTCACATTGTTTTGTTCGTCTGGCCCTCCTTCAGGGAAGTCCTGATTGGACCACTGCAAATAGGGAAAGTAGTTCTGCACCACCAGAACAGAGTATCAGAGGATGAGACAGAAATGAAAACAAGACTGAGCGGTCAAGATCAGTTCGCTACTGCTTAGAAAGCAGTTGAGAAGGCTCAGAAGAAGATCGTCGCATCATCCAATAATGCATACGTCAAATAGACATCGTCAAATAATTCATCAAATACTATACTACACACGTCAAATAATACATCACTTACTTGTTTTGAACTTAATTAATTGCATGTTTGAAGAAGTTTCATGTTCTAACGAAACGTTGAAAGAACGCAATAATGTTGGCACAATTTTACATCGACACTGACATCAACAAAAAGGATATTCGTAGGATTGAAAGGAGCTCGAAAAGCATATCTAAGCACACTCACACTCTCACACACACACACGCACACACACACACACCCAAATATATATATATATATATATATATATATATATATATATATATATATATATATCTATATATATATATTTATATATACTATCTTCTTGACTTCTTGAGCATCGAAGAAGTAGAAATAGCTGGTAGCTAGATAAATATGATTTCTGATCCTACGGAGGCGAGTCAAGCGAGCCATCCTTTACGCCGGGACCGCTGGAACAGGGACAAGGTTATTTACCCTACGGTTTAATAATCTCAGCCGGCAGAAATTCAATTTCAAGGGGATTTCAATGAAAAAGCTGTCACAAACAGTGACTTCCCCATCATATTATCGAAAGTTCCTGTGCCCTTGCACTGCGTAGATTATCGTTCGGTTTTTTTTAACTGCTGACTATGTTGTTCTCGGAGGTTCAAAAACGCTATCAAATCGGATAACTCGCGCGACATCTAGCAACGTTGTCCAGCATCCAATTTCGCTGCGAAAATGAAGGCTCTTGTAGTAACGCAATATATATTCTTGTAGCCATGCCAAAAAGAACTAGAAGGTGTCGTGCATGATGTGTCGTCACCCTCGCACATGTAGCGAATTCATCTTCGGACTGGGGGGGGGGGCGGTCCGTGGCACCCAAACGAGGTGAGGCAGAACAATATCGCCGGATTTAGACCAGCATTTTTGATAAGTACCAATTATGATTTTATGTTAATTCATGAGATGAGGCATTAAGCTCATTATGCTCATTAAGATGAGCATAAACAACTTAATTTGGCGCTACAATGTTCCATACCTATCACCACCTTTCCGAAGTCAGTGGATTTCAACCCTCTCCCTCGTGTTCAAATCCTTCCGAAATAGCCGGGAAGTTTTCATATATAATATATCTTTGAAGTTTTCATATATTTCCATTCCATCACCCGAAAAGGCTGGCATACACACATGCACATCGCTGGAGCGCCTACTGGACTGAGCAATTGTCTAGCCCATGTGACGTCACCGATTATCGAAAGATATTGGATGGCCCGGACTACCCTGCGCCTGTTATGAAACGAAAACGCACTATATGGCGATATGTGCGAGAGGCTAGCCTCTGCCGACCGGTGATGGAGCTGTTTGGAAGCTATGATGTAAATGATGTAAATGTAACAGAACTTGCAATTTTCACCACATTTATGAGTCACCAAGGCAGATTTGTTTTCAGCTTTGTCTCTTCAAGTTTGCTATTTTCCAGTGGATGAAAGCATCATCTTGTGAAAATAACGTACAAAAATATTTCCCAGCTCTACTCAGGTCTTAGTGCCTTACATGGGCCGACCGCCCTGACCGGACCCATCTTTCGAAATGAGTTTAGCACCCTAATCACGGCTGCTTTCATGAATCGTGAGATCCTGACTCACACCGGATCCCAGTCGGTCGGCACCTGCCTTCGCCAACGTCAGTATGTCCCCTCGATCCTCGGTTGGGGCCGGATGTCTTCGTTCAGGTCCGGTCCCGGCGCGGCGACGGTCAGTAAGTCTAGGATTGCCTTCGTCGATATGGGATTACAACACCCATGCATCATGCAACCGAGCCACACGTGGAGCGTATCTGGGGACCACACGTCGTGGAGCGTATCACACGTCGATAGAGTGCGACGACCGGATCCCTCCCTTCGTGGTATGTTGTAATAGGTGATGCCGACCAGTGACAGGCTAGGGAAGTTTCCAGGTGGGCTCCCTCCCCACGAGCGATTGGTCCCCTTTCGCGACTGGCCCTGGTCAGGTAGTTGGGTCTGGACGGTCGACAAGGTGAGAAGAAGCTAAGCGGTAAGACATTGGACGGTTTTTCGTCACTGATGCCTGTGGAGACTTTGAGGGACGAATCTTGTTAACCCACGCGTCGGTGCACGCTCCAGTCGCTGTTGAAATCGTTGTATAACAAGTCACCGCCGTTTGGTTAACTATCAGCCCGGTCAACACAAAGGCAGTACAGGTTGTTGAACTTTCAACCGGTTATCATACAAGCGAGATGAATGCTAAGCCATCATTGCCTGGCGAAACAAGCTTCCCTGCATTATGTCCATTCCTAGAAGAGCAAGAACCAAGATGTGCCGTGCGTGATGTGTCATCGACCTCGCACATACATGCGTGGTGACGATAATGAACACCAATTTATACTGTTCCTCTGGCACGCAGCATTATAACACAACACGACGTGAGATGTTTGACTGCATGGCTCTTTGTGAAATCTCACGTGTGTTAGTCATATCACCGGTCCAACGGTTGCGATGGCGGAGCTTTAAGGTACATCGACCATGTTCATCATCAGCAACGGTTGCGATGACAACGGAGATAGCTATGCCACGTCGATTATGTGCGACTACACTGGCGAATTTATAGCTTAATCATTTTCAACAAAGGGTACAGCTATCGCATTGCTGCATGTCGCCACCACGAACAGTTTCCGACTTTCGCGGAAATAAAACCTATACTATGTGGTTATGTTAAATATGACAATAATATGTTCGACTGGACTTCCCGCCATTAGCCGCTTTGCTTACCGAAGCCCGATGATGCCCATCTGAGTGCAAAGTGTGGTGTTGACTTTTCTCACGCTTACATCCAAATGACCTAATTTCCTCCCCTTGACCACGCCTTTTCTTAAAACATTGATGGAATCACCGCAATTTATGTGGCCTCTTAGTCTACCTCCTGTGCACAGGGGTGTGTGTGGGGGGGGGGTGGGGTCACAGCTCATCTCCCGAGATATCAAACACCTTTCGTCCGATCACCTCGCAAGGCAATGAAAATTAATTATAACGAAATCAGCCCATCTACCTCATCACATTGAGAAGAAAACACGACGAAACTCAGGAATCCAAAACGCTGCGGCATGCCAGATTTACTTTCCTCCACCAGAACCGAATTCTCTTCTGCTTTGATGATCCTGCAGGAGTGCCACTGTGCTGGCTTTGGTCCATTCTACAAGTAGGTCCATTCTACGAATCAGGCGTACACAATGTGCATGCTAGTGTATGGGGGGGGGGGGATTACGAACGATTCATGTGGGAACTTTTTACATCATATCCACCCGCGATTTATAATTCGAAAACGAATATTCGACTTCTCCTATATGCTCTCTCAAGTGTCTATCAGTGGGTTAAGTTATGAATTCTGAACTTGTGATATATTTTTAAGCAGCGAGTGAGTGTCAGGCATATGCGACATGGAAGGTTTGGAATAATTAAGTGCGTGTAATTGGAATGTTTTCCAAACGTCACATACGAATCATGTATTGGTATTATTGCATGTATTTTACTATTTGTAGGCATGCCAAAATGGACGAAATATAAGGGAAATTTGTTGCATCCTAACATCTCAAGTACACATGTCCAGCGTGTTTGCTGTCGATATCAATGCGTTGGTATACATACAGTGTTTGCTAGTTTGCATCAACGCAAACTCTGGGGGGAGGTGTATTTCATGAAGATAGTCAGTGACTCTCAAATTCGTCACGTTACGCGTGCCTTGCATTGCATGCAAATGTATACACATTCCAGCTTTGGCTAGCTGGAAGCGTGACGGATGTCAATTGGATACTTATAGCTTTAGCTTAGCAAACACGCTATCAGAATACACGACGAGTGGGATCAACGCTAGACGGCAACGTTGAGAAAAGCACCTAGGCCGGCGAAGGATCCCGAATATCCCTCCCTGTAACCGCCTTTGGTGAGAGGATCCAGTTAGAAATTGCACGTGGAGTATTCTAGGGCAGTGACTGTATGATAATGCTCTCGTATTGTTCGTTGTATGCGTTTCAGGCTTTTCATACTACCTGCAAGTGATGTTCAGACTTCCCCCATTTTAACTTCCGGATATGCCAATAAATATTTGGAAAATGATACAATCAAACGCAGGGTATTTAAGAAAGAATTCGATAACCTCCGTGAAGCCATTCAATGCAACAAATACCGGGTATATCATACAATTACGTATGTCAATATGCAATTACGATATGCCAAATACGATATGCATAATTACGATAAGTAAATGAGAGAAGGGAGTGACACATATGGTAAAATGGCAGAACATCCCTAAGGAAATTTCTTCTTGGAGCCACCCTTGGTAAGATTAGGACTTATGACTTCTGGTAGCCTGTCACAAAAATATCCTTAAGGAAATCCAACAAATTTTAGAGCTCTTGCACCAACGGTTCGGAAGTAGCATACGAAGACATACTTGGCTGGGGGACAGTATCCCCTTCATAGGAACTGGGCTGGTCGTTGATTCAGAAGGAACATTTGCATCGTACGCTTAGCATGGCCCATTGGACGTTGATGTTCATTGTGAAGCACTCCAGTCCATCGTGGACCACTCTAGTCCATCGTGGATCACTCCAGTCCATCGTGGATCACTCTAGTCCATCGTGGATCACTCTAGTCCATCGTGGATCACTCTAGTCCATCGTGGATCACTCCAGTCCATCGTGGACCACTCTGGTCCATTGTGGACCACTCTGGTCCATTGTGGACCACTCTGGTCCATTGTGGACCACTCCAGTCCATAGCTAGCCGCTTCGCGTGAGACAAAATGTACGACCCTCAATATACCAGGAGGTGCTGAGTTTACATCAAAAGTAACGTTAGGGATTATGGTATATTACTCAACGTTTCGGGCAGGGGCCATCGTCAGGGTGATATAAAAAATGGCAGGGTTTACAATTGAAAAAAACGCAGAAAAAAGCGTGCAAAAATACACGTGAATCACAGAAAAGGATCCACATTGGTGCAGACACTTCAAGAAACTCCAAACCAGAAATCTTGAAGCTTGCTAAATTGTTTACGTACCCGCTGGCTGCTGGAGCTGTGATGAATTGAAACCTTGGAGACTATGAATCTGGGGTAGAGCCTTTCAGGTCTGCAGTTGATGAGGAAGATGATCCGTTCTTCGACACGTCCTAGCTTTTGATGCAAAAGTGCAAATTGTGCCATTTCTTCCGTGAGGTCGCCACTATTATACCATTGTTTAATACAACGAAGAATGGCTCTTAAGTGCTCCTGGGTTTTAGACATTGCGTGAGACGAAATGTACGACCCTCAATATACCAGGAGGTGCTGAGTTTACATCAAAAGTAACGCTAGGGATTATGCTATATTACTCAACGTTTCGGCCAGTGGCCATCGTCAGGAGTGATATAAATAATGGCAGGGTTAACAATTGAAGAAAAAAAACGCGGGGAAAAAACGTCCAAAATACAGGTGAGTCACAGAAAATGCATTTCTGGTCGTACATTACATTTACATTTACATTTTACATTTGTATTACATTATATAGAAAATACATTTCGGTTCGTACATTTCCTCTCACGCAATGTCTAAAACCCAGGAGCACTTAAGAGCCATTCTTCGTTGTATTAAACAATGGTATAACAGTGGCTACCTCACGGAAGAAATGGCACAATTTGCAATTTTGCATCAAAAGCTAGGACGTGTCGAAGAACATGAATGACTCTACCCCAGATGCATAGTCTCCAAGGTTTCAATTCATCACAGCTCCAGCAGCCAGGGGGTACGTAAACAAGTTAGCAAGCTTCAATATTTCTGGTTTGGAATTTCTTGAAGTGTCTGCACCAATGAGGATGCTTTTCTGTGATTCACGTGTATTTTTGCACGCTTTTTTCCCGCTTTTTTTTTTAATTGTTAACCCAGCCCTGGACAATAGCAATCAGCTGCTGGCGTGGGATTTGGCTACATATGTGACGCTCTAGGCGATTATGATCGATATCAATTCGTTTACATCTACGAGCGCCAAACTGACCAATTAGAGTTCAGCATTCTTGTGAAGATAGCAAGAGTAGCTTATGTCGAACGCTTAGTGTAACTGTGAGTCAGTTGGGTGGTTCATGGAGGAAGAGCCGTGAACGTAAGCCGTAAAGGGTTGTTATCGGGACGCTGCGTGGTACCCAGGTGCCAATAACCTGTAATTTTTTTAAGATTCCCAAAAAATCCCAGGATCGCCAATACATGGAGTTGGGCAAGTGGAGTTTTCAAGGTCATTGTTGTTTACGCTTCGGGCCCCTTCGGAGGTTAGTTAGCTGGCGTTATTGTCCAACCTGGCTAGATAGGCCTTGTGTTAAGCCTGCCATTTTTCTATATCACTCCTGAGGATGGCCCCTAGCCGAAACGTTGAGTAATATAGCACAATCCGTAACGTTACTTTTGATGTAAACTCAGCACCTCCTGGTATATTGAGGGTCGTACATTTCGTCTCACGCAATATCTAAAACCCAGGAGCACTTAGGAGCCATTCTTCGTTGTATTAAACAACGCTAACCACTTCACTCCATTGTGGGCCACTTCAGTCAATTGTGAACCACTCTAAGTCATTGTGGACCACTCCAGGCTATCCTAGACCACTCCAATTCATCGTTAACCACCCACTCTATTGCTAATCACTCCAGGTCATTGTGGACAACTCCAGTCCATCGTGGACCACTCCAAGCTATTATGGACCACTAATAAAGCGTGATAAGAATATCAGGGTAACTGAAACTGCCCTACGGACCAGACCAGGCATGCACATATTGTCAAATATGTCCCCTGCATGCTCTGAAAGCGTTTGCCATGCATTCTCTTCGAATATGTCGCGTTTGGTTTTCCCTTCGAATATGTCGCCATTTCATGGAACGTCACCAAGTACTCGCCTCACTACAAAATCATAGCGCACACAACATACTGAAATGCATTCTTCTCATTTCAAGGCATACGGGCATAAGACTTAAGGGATCACTTTGTGACACACCACATCACAAAATAACAGCGAAATTCTTGTGGTGCCAAATTCGTTTTTGTATAGCTACATCGTGCCGGCCTGTCTCATGTGCCGGTCTCGTGGGACAAGCTGAAGCAATGGGATTGTCACATGGATACAGCTGGCATAGGCAGCATATCGAGAAGGAAATGCTCGCTACTGCGAGTATAGGAAATGCTCGCTACTGCTCAGACACAGCTTATTATGCAAGCATGCTTTTTTGAAAAGCAATGATAGCTGTTACCGTATTTTGATGTGAAAAATGGCAAACATTTTTAAAGCAAAAATCCTACTACTCAACTTCACCCTTTAGTGTTAAAATGAAGCACTTTGTCAGGCTATTAATTCAACCCTTAAATTAATTCTGCTATCTGTATAGTGAATGTCTCTTAGGAGTTGAAATCTGTTTACCAGCATGGTAGCCTTTGCGTACCACCGGAACATATGAGCGACTGAAGGTAGCCAAGTAGGCAATTTTGTGCACTACTGGAACATATGAGCGACTGAAGAGACATTGGAGCAGATGACAGACCGAAAGTAGCCAAGTAGGTAACCTAGTGCACCAATGAGACAGATGAGCGACTGAGGAGATACTGCAGCAGGGTCAAATCGACCCTATTCCCCGACAGTTCCAGTTTAGCATGTTCGAATCCCGGACGATGGCCACAGAGCCTACCTCTAGATCCGACAATCCCAGTCACGCCCTGACAAATCTAGTCAACTCCGTCCGTCTGTACCTAGCCAGGGAAATTGTGCAGATCAGCTGCGGCCCCGACCGCCCCACACCCAGCTGATTATCCAGCCGGAACAATTGCGCAGATCAGCTGCGGCCCCGACCGCCCCACACCCAGCTGATTATCCAGCCGGAACAATTGCGCAGATCAGCTGCGGCCCCGACCGCCCCGACCGCAAATTGCGGATCAGCTCCCCCCCCACACCCAGCTGATTATCCAGCCGGAACAATTGCGCAGATCAGCTGCGGCCCCGACCGCCCCACACCCAGCTGATTATCCAGCCGGAACAAGTGCGCAGATCAGCTGCGGCCCCGACCGCCCCACACCCAGCTGATTATCCAGCCGGAACAATTGCGCAGATCAGCTGAGGCCCCGACCGTCCCACACCCAGCTGATTATCCAGCCGGAACAATTGCGCAGATCAGCTGAGGCCCCGACCGCCCCACACCCAGCTGATTATCCAGCCGGAAAAATTGCGCAGATCGGCTGGGGCCCCGACCGCCCCACACCCAGCCGATGGCAGATCTGACAATGCCTCGACGCCGACGGCGTGTGTGTGCACCACTGTGCAGTGTGCAGACGTCGGTGCACGATTAGTCACCACGGGCCGGCGGCCGACCGTTCGTCCGAAGGTCGACGCCCTGTGCCGGCCAGCCTTCCTGCCAGCGCGGACCGGTTCCAGCAATGGCTGACGACCAGCCAATCTGTGTTCGGTAAACGTTCAGGACCATCTTGTGATCAGATCGGCGATGCGACGGCGGCTGGCTCGGCTGTAACGGTCGAGGCGTGGAATACCAAGGCGAAGGTTAATGTCACGGTCACGGCCCGTGCTCGGCGGGATAGCGAGTTCAGTGTGCTGGTGCAGGCTTGACTTACGATGGGTCGGGTGATGTGTAAGGTATGCTAGTTCCGGGCTTGATTTCATAACGCAAATCAGTAAAACGGCAGCCCCTCACCCGCTGAAGAAGCCAATGCTGACAAAAAGCGCATGGAACAACATTGACTTCTTTGGTCGATTATCCTGCTGTTGCAGCCTGGATATGCAATGCAGAATCGAAGTAACTTGCTGCCAATTACGACACAATCGTCAGCTCAAGCACTCCTGGCTCGCAAAAAGTGTTTGGCTTCCACATGAACTCTCATGATTCAGGTTAAATTTCATCATTCCTCATTTTGTTACCTTTCAGTAATGTATTCAATTAAATCAGTAAAAATCCTACAGACATGCTGTAAGTATGGGACTCCAAAATACTTCTCATATTTATGTACCCAGTGGCGTATCTGGGATCTGCGCCAGGGGGGGGGGGGTAGCGGATTTGGAGGTTACCAACCTAATTGTCCCGTTGAGGGGGCAAAATTTACCACGATCGTTTCTGAGTCGTCAGATTTCAACCCTAACTTGCATTCAAAGTGTTCTTTTCTTTTGGCATTGCTTGATAGGTCGCAGCGGTGCACCACCGAAGAAATGGCGCCCCTCCAGACAAGTGCCCCCATGACAATTCCTGAATCTGCCCCTGGCAGAAGTCCCCGGGACTGGCAGGGCCATCGCGCCGCAAACGCTAAAATGTTTGAGTTTTGAAAATTGCTGTTTTCGCACATCCTCGTCTTTTCCCCGAACATACAAAATAGTGTATGGCTTGTCACTCGATGTCCAATCTTGATAATTGGGAATAATTATTATCCGTCATATTTCTGGCTACAGACTTGTAATAGAACAACCACTTTGCCTATGTTACAGGCAGGTACCTACTTCAATGGAGAGGGGGGGGGGAGGCGACGCATACGTATTTTACCATAAAAATATATATGACATATAAGACGAGGAAGCATCAGTAATTTATATTTCTTAGTACAGCTACAGAGACCAGCAAAATAGTAGAGAAGCAGCAGAATATTCTACATGTAGTGCATTTTTTTCTTAATGTCCACCACCCAGGATCAGGTGACCAGGAGCGGCCCCTTCCCTTACCCAACAACTGCAAGCACCTTACATTAACACCATAAAATAAACGGTAAAGTCGCGGCACTCCCAGCTAAGAGATGGAAAACAAATAAACAAGCATACAAAGCATCGGGTATTAGAGCAATAAAACTAATAATACAGAATGTTGTTAGTAGTCCTATCCAAAGGAGGCATATGACTGACCCTGGATCCCTCCCAACAAGAAATTAGGGTCCATACTATAATGTTACCAGCTGGTTTGTGGCCGGATGGTAGTGAGCACTCCTGATTTGTAATTTTTTTTTTTTAACTTTGGCTCCTCCCACAACTCCATCCAGCTAATCATGGGCTTGTTGCTGGGTGGAATGTGGGAGGAACCAGTGGTTGGGTGTTTTCAACTTTATATATGGTTAAGTGCAAACACATACACACATACACATAATCACATGACAACACCTCAACACACACACACACACACACACACACACACACACACACACACACACACACACACACACACACACACACACACACACACACACACACACACACACCACACACACACACAAACACACACACATGTACATACACACACATACACATAATCACATGACAACACCCCAGCACACTTACACATACACACACACGCATAAACTAACATGTCAGCATCCCTGTACAAACATACACACACAGAAGCAATTAACTGCTAAGCACTTTAATATCTGCTCAAGAAGTATGTTTTAATGTGATTTTTTAGAACAGTCTTAGAATTTGGTATCTATGAATGCAAAAAATGCTTTGCTATGATGGAGTTCCAAAGCTTGGGTCCAAAACATTCGATGGTGAAGAGACGATAACTTTGCGCGAATACCTATGCTGGAAGTGGTTTTGTAATCTTGTGGAATATGGTGAATCAAGCAATTCTGTGAAAAGGGGTCTGATAGAATGAGGTAGCTGATGATGAATTAATTTTTGCATAATAATCAACATTTGAAGTTTTGCTAGATCTTGGATTTTGAAAATTTTGTATTTCTTAAACGTAGGGTTTGCACTCTGGGGTGGGGAATTAAACCCTCAATAAAACGCATCACTCTTTTCTGAAGTAACAATAATTTGTGTGTCTGATTAGCATAGTTCGCACCCCAGAGAAGATAACAATTATTTATGTATGCAAGAATTAATGCATTATACAATTTTAGGAGGTGATTTTTCCCCGGGGGATATTTAATTTTTGATACAATTCCTATGTTGCGACTTATCACGTTTGAGACACTGCTGATATTGGATGCAAATTTCAAATTTTCATCTACGTATACACCAAGGTATTTTACCGGATTGTGATGTAAAATAGAAATTACTTTAAATTAAATCTGGATATCAATATCTGTTTTGTGATTGTTATATATCTGGCATACAGTTTTGGATTTATTTAATGAAAAATGATTTGAATGTAGCCATTTCGATTTTTTAGCAAGGAATTTGTGATCTTGTGATGAAACTCTGAACAATCAGTGCTTTTGAAGAAAAAAATGGCAGTGTCATCAGCATGTAGATATGTCTTACATTCTACGTGTAAATTTACAATATCATTTATATATATTATACAGAGTAAGGGGCCTAAAAGTGAGCCTTATGGCGCACCCATTTCAATTTTTCTGAAAGTAGAGGTGCTGTTATTTATTGTAGTAGCTTCCTGGTGAATATGGCTGTATTATTTTAGTTGCATTTCCATTTACTCCATATTTTTCCATTTTTGCACACAATATTTCTTTGCCAACGGTATCAAACGCGTTTCTCAAGTCAAGGTAATCTCCTAAAACATATTCATTATTTTCAATTCCTTTAGTAATCAGGCTCTGTATTAAGAGTAGGGGCAAGTATGTGGACCTCTCTTTTCTGAAACCAAATTGCTTATCTGAAAGTAGGTTATGTAGGGTGAAATGCTCCAAGAGTTGGTTGTACATTATCTTTTCTAATATTTTTTTTTTTATATACACGAAAGAATACTAATTGGTCTGTAGTTACTAAATGTTGATGGGTCACCTTTTTTTTTTGCAGATGGGCTTTATAACAGCAATTTTGAATGGCTTGGGGAATATCCCACTACTCAGACATAAGTTAATGATATGGGTTAAGTTTGGTAACATTGACCTATATGACTGTTTAAGCATAATTTATTCCATGAATTCCAGACCCCACATTTTTTAAAGAACCAATTATTGTATCTAAATTGTTTTATGTTACTGCTAATACCACCATTGGTATATTTGGGTAAGTGTGCATGTATTCCAAAGCATTGCTGTTGCTTTCAGGAATTTGTTCTCTCAATTTTTGTGCAATTTCTGTGAAGTATTTATTAAATCCCTCAGTTATAGCTGCATCAATTTCTAGGGTGATGTCTGCATCAGTGTTCATTCTTTCAGGGATATCATGCTTTGAAGGAGCTTGCCTGAGTATCTGGTTAAGCATTTTCCGTGTCTCTTTTGGATTATTTTGATGTTTGTCAAAGTCCACTTCATAATGAAGTATTTTTGCCTTACTGATTATTGCAGTCAGTGCATTTTTATACCTGTTATATTTTTCGTCCTTTCAGCAGTTTGATACGTAAGTGTTTGATTAAATATTTGCATTAAATGCATTTAGTATACGATAACTTAACACCATCTTAATTTCCATTTTTTCCATGCCCATGCGAACCGGCTTTTCCATAGTTAGTTGTGTAGTCTCACACCGTCAGGACGACTCCAATATTGATAGTACACGTAGGAAGTGCGCATCTGTGATAATTCATGCAGCAAGTATGCATCTGTAAGGTTTTCGTTTGGCGTTGGTGAAGAAGGGCCCAATTCAATATCGACATTTATTCTGCTACTTGAGCTTAGAAATGCAACGAGACATTGATCGAGATCACATCGCTCATGACGGCTGCTTCATTCAACCCCATTTACCCTTATTAGTAAGGCAATGGTACTGGTAGTTAGCCTAAGGTGACACTAATGTAATGTAATATGATCGATCACTGGGACATTATATGGCTACACACATCCATTTGTACATCTTGGTGCTGTAGTCTGGCTGTGGGTAAGAGACCGCGGGATATGGCAAATGGCGCTGTCATTGCTAAATGCTTCTGAGTTTTGTGTCATGTGCCCTCCGATTATTCAAGGTAGATGCGTCGTATTATCTTCTTCATTATGGAATTTTGCAACAGCCATCACACCTTCATAATTTCATAACAAGTCACTAGAATATGACGATCGGAAAGGGCCTGATTTGATTTAGATTGCTAGATATAGCCATACTTAGCATATATTCATCCACAAACGTTTCCCGAGCACCGTTCACCTTACGAATGTACACTGATTGTTCAGACAGAATGAGCGAGCGTTCCAAGCGAACGCAGTATTACAAGTACTAAAACCCACCTGGTATCGCTTGCTTGGATATTGAGGATATATTGTATTGAACTTTGCCTCTTTTCAGGTGATATTGGTATGAGATGAACTGACGGGAAGACGTTAGGTAGATTTAATTGGTAACTGCACTTCATAACGACTAAACATTATCATTTTTACTACTAAGAAAGAACACATAAACATGACGTCAATTTGGAGGGTAGTGAATTTAACCCCAATGTAGTGAATTTCAACTTTCACGACCCTTGGCCGCTCCACCGCACTGACGAAGCAGTTGTGCCCTTGAACACTCGCCGGCTGCCGCTAGGTCAGTCAATTTGCCACCTGAGCAATTCTTAAATTGACTAACATATTTAGATTTTGTTTGCATAGGATGACTATTAATTTTGAATAAAGTCACAATATTGCATTATAACATCGCCGCCCGTACATGAGATATTGCAAGAATAAACAGAAGCAGTGGGCGGATAGCGCCCTCCTCCGGTGCGCGTGTGAAACAGCCACATTTTATACCTACAGGAATCCTGTATCACTTTGCCCCCCCCCCCCCCAATATTTTGCATAAAACAACACCTATGATTATGGATGGGGTGGTAAGTGGTGAAGGGGTGTCTCGATCAGTCCTAGAGGGGATTGTCGGTGCGTCGATCAGTCCTAGAGGGGATTGTCGGTGTGTCGATCAGTCCTAGAGGGGATTGTCGGTGCGTCGATCAGTCCTAGAGGGGATTGTCGGTGTGTCGATCAGTCCTAGAGGGGATTGTCGGTGTGTCGATCAGTCCTAGAGATGATTGTCGGTGTGTCGATCAGTCCTAGAGGGGATTGTCGGTGCGTCGATCAGTCCTAGAGGGGATTGTCGGTGTGTCGATAATTCCTAGAGGGGATTGTCGGTGTCTCGATGAATCTTAGAGGGGTTTGTCGATGTGTCAGTTGGGCATGTAGGAGTTTATCTATTGGTTGTGTGATTATCGGTGTTGTGGGTTCATCGGTGTTGTGTGACTATCGGTGTTGTGTGATTATCGGTGGGTTTGGGAGGAGTGCAGCGGTGTGTTGTAGAATAGTGTATCTGTGAATTGTGGAGAGGTATGCCAGTGGAATATGGAGGGATTATATATGGGTTGTAGGTGCATCGGTGGGTAGTGTAGAAGTACATCGGTGGGTTATGGAGGAGTGCGTTGGTTGGTTCTGGAGACGTGCGTTCGTGGGGTATGAAAATATTTACATATGGGTTGTGGGTGTGCCGGTGGGCTATTGAGGAGTGCATCGGTGGGTTATGGAGGGGCGTGTCGGTGGGTTATGGAGGGGCGTGTCGGTGGGTTATGGAGGGGCGTGTCGGTGGATTGTGTAGGAGTGCATCGGTGGGTTATGGAGGGGCGTGTCGGTGGGTTATGGAGGGGCGTGTCGGTGGATTGTGTAGGAGTGCATCGGTGGGTTATGGAGGGGCGTGTCGGTGGGTTGGAAAGAGGTGTGTCGATTGGCTGTGAAGGTTGTGCGGGATTTTGGCGGGAAGTTTTAGTGGATTAAAAGTGTTTTGGTTGATCATGCATGAGTGTGCCGGTGACTATATTGGTAGGGTAATGGGTTGTGTAGGTGCGGGTGCATCAATGCTCTGCAGGGTGGCAATTGAGTGTTTGGCCGGCTGCTGAAGTGTGTGTTAGTGGGTTGTTTGGTGATGTGCTGGCGAGTTGTGTCTGTCAAGTCTGCCTGCCAACGGCGGCGGCCGGAGTGGCGGCCGCAGCTCGACGAGCCCTCACCTGTGGACGGCGGCGTCTTCTGGACGTCTGAGCTGCGATGATGCTGCCGGCAACTCCTCACCTGGTACTCAGGATGGCGGAGGGGCAGGGGAGGGAGTTTCAAGGACGGGTGAATGACCTTCGGCCACCAACTGGACCTGGATTGAGTCAGGGTCCAGTTGGCGCCGCGACTGGTTTGTCTCAGAATAGTGCGCCGAGAAACATTCAAACCGAAGTACACTTGGCCACGCCACTATCGGCCAGACTGAACTCGGTTTAGGAGCACCTGTTCCAATAGCCATACGTTCATAACATCTAACTTCGAACTCTCCGCCGCAAAATCTGTAGCCCCTGGGAGTAAGTACACCAGCGCTGCCGATATATATATATATATATATATATATATATATATATATATATATATATATATATATATATATATATATTAGCCCCCTTCAAATTTTATGAAGTATTTCGAAGACCAGCTCCCCTAGTGTTTTCCCATTGCTGGGTGGCCCAATAGGAAGCATGCAAAATTGCAGCTTCCTAGCTCAATGTTCGCATCTCCCTCAAGGGCTCCAGAGGTTTCCCCATAGAGTATCATGAAGACTTCAACGCCGGTGTTAGTCGCATTATGCTAACATCGTCACAGCGCCGTTTCTTGTTACAATATCGCCGCAAATAACCACGATCCAACTGCTGTGTCCTGAAGAAAGTGGACTAAGCTTACTGTTCCCTTCTCCCCTCACCTCCCACCCCCACCCTTACCCCCACTCACCCAACACCATAGCCAAAGGCACCCTACGTTCCCGTGGTGTCAGATGTAAACGGTTCGTCTATGTTTCGAAATCGGTTAAGAATTGCAAAGTTAAACACGCGTGTTCTGGTTGAGTTGTATTAATACAAACATTAAGTATGAGTGAAAAAAGGCTCCGGTTTCATTAAGCCACTCAGTAATATCGCTTTGCTCAGTAATAGTCTGAGCATATGAAAAGAACACGGTTTCCCACATGTAGCAGGAAGCAATACTGACAGGTGCTGGAGATGATACCTTCCAAAGTCGCTACCTAAATTGTATATAGTATGATATCGCTGGTCACAGCATATCTTTGGCTTACGCAACTTCATATCACGGTCACAACATATATGCAGACCCAAAGCCTCAATCTTAGCTCAGCGAATTTTTGGCGAGACACGTGACATTTACAGATATTAGCAACATATTGCACAAACATGAGACATGAGTTCACATGCTACATGGGTCCAGATAAGCTCCTAACGAGTTTTCTTCAGAGTCACCTTCCGGTTATCAGGATAAAGCTTCCGATGAGCTTCCACCACATGAAGAAGGTCTTGCCTTGCTTCATCATCCTTCGTTAAATGACATATGTAATCGGATATCAACCTGATTCCACGCTCCGCGGTGTCGTTCGTGACCCGCAGAGTAGTGACGAACGACACAAAATGCCGGTAGTCGGCGTAGTCATACCATGGTGGGGACTTCTTCATCAAGGTGGTGCCGATGCCGAGACTGAAAGATTGGGACGGACCTGGGCCCGATGAACTTAGTCAGACTCAGCGTCTCCACCTGAGCTACGTCACTCGGCAGGACGGGGAGTTCGGGCTTCCCCAAACTGAGAGTCTGTCCTCGGTCGGCGTTGCAGATGCCGCTTGCCAGAAGATGCTTGGTCTCAGCAACTTTATCGCTAGCCAGCATCATAGGCACCAACTCCTCCGTCAGATACCAGCTGTGTCTCCTCATTACAGCCATCGCCACCTGCGCAACATCCGGATCGATGCTGCAGAACTTGGAGAGGTTCTTGCATTGATCAACGTCGCTTACCGCTACATCATCAGCCACGGTACTGCTAAGCCACTCCCAGACGTAGTGCAGGGTCACGTAGACGGTGAAGCGCCTCAGCTTCTCGGAGAGATCTTCCGTGATGACGCCCAGGTTGAGGAGCTGTGATCAGAACATGAACATTTTGGCACTGTACAGCACGTTTGCCATCCACCGTGCCTTGTGGCATGCTCCAGGCTTCGAAAAAGCAGCTTCGTACTTGTGCCTCCTTCGAGCGCCTTGATAGTCGAATCTGCACACTCCCTGTAGTCTGCCCGCAAATTGTATGAGGCCCCAGACGAGGGTGTCCTCCTCCAGTGATGTCCTCAAGATCTCGAAGCACATCTTCTCTTTGGTCCTACAAGAGTCTCACATCCCTCCTTGTTTATGTTCGACCAAATAGATTAAAAGTCCTTGAACTGTCTTTTCAAGACTGTTCATCTCTGGCGAATGATCGGATCCAAGCAGATGTGTCCACACTGCCTTAGCTGAGAGTTCTTGGATGTGATGGCGACAGGCTAGATACAACAGCTTTTTTTCCGAGTTTCTACTTCAGCCTGATCGTTGCCCCTCTTTTGTAGCCAGTATTGGATGCCGTTGTTGTAAGGACATAGCGCAAACTGTTTCTTTCCAGACTCCATTCTTGAATGCATTTGAACACCTCAGCGGCTTGGACTTCTCCAGTGCTCCAGTGCTATCATGGATACTTATCTTTCTCGCTGATAAAAGCTTTCCTTGAAATCACTGCTCCGTATTTCCAGATACCATGACTGCTAATCTGTCGGATTTCCCTCCACCATGTTCATCCAGCAGCTTGCCGTCCCAATGGACAACTGTGTCTGCCGGAGGCGTAAACCCCTGCTTGATCTGGTCTGAGAGGACCTTCCGGCTTCCGCTCCGATGACGCCTGATGGTGGATGCACTGATGCTAACCTCGTCCAGGTTACCGCCACCCGACTTCACCACGGAAGCGACTACATGTGAAGCGGCTTCACTGCTTATGTTACACCGATCCAATGTGGCTGTCACGCCGCTTCCTGTGATGTTTCGCGGAACTGTGAGTGTGAGTGTGTTGCTAAGTGCCGTTTCAGTCGGGGCTGTGTGATCAGGATCTTCTTTCTTGTCCGTGTCCTTCTGGTCTGTGTCGTTTTCTGACTCTGTGAGTAGCATTTGTGATTCACTGTCAGTGCTGCAACACATCATGGATGATGATGTTGCACATGGTGCATCGTGTCGCTTCATTTTTGTTTGTGATTTCCGCATGTATTGACGATCAGACTATCCGATATGTAACTTTCGTCCCCGTCTTTGGTCATGCAAAAACGATACGTCGGATTTTTTGTCCTTTTCACTTCTGAGACGGTCTGCCCGGATTTCATTCTCCGCGGCCACTTTTGACATATCGCACAAAGCGTCCAGCTCTTTTTCAAAATGCTGTCTCTCTCTCTCCTCTCTGTGGCTGAGTCTCTCTTCCTGTTCTTCTCGAGATTACTCCATCTTTTACATAAGCCCGAAACCTTCTCTGCGGCCTTAGCTTCGCAAATAGTTGTCAGAGGCACCGCGTGGTAGAGGCCGAGTACTTCGGAGGCCACTGCAGTGGCTACTTATCTATTATCCGTATTTTGCATTGCTTCCTCGTGGAAGTAGAATAGTCTCTGCAGACATTGCCTATTTGTAGGAAGCTGAGAGTATGGAATCTTGTCGGTGGTCCTCCCGATCATCCACACCCCTTTCCTGCTCCGGGATCGCTGAGAGCGAACAGTCGACTTCCTCGGTTTTGGTGGCTCATGCCGCGTTTCTTTGTCACCCCTTGTAGTTGGCATCGTGATACTTGTCGAAGTGAATTTCTTAGCTTCTCGTCTTGTTTGAAACTATGAACGTTTGGAACTAATACTATAAGTTTCGATAAACATTTACCCTGAAACAGAAGGAGGGGGAGTTTAATGAGCATTGTAGGAAATTCATAAAACAATAGGTACACTTCAAAACATGCGAAAACCGGGAGGGGAGGAGACGTGTAGGGGGAGGAGGTGTAGAAAGTAAAGGTGTGGGAGGTGAGGGTGAGGGGGTAAATGTAGGTTTAGTCCACTCTCTTCCAGATGCAGCAGTTGAATCGTGGTTATTCGCGACGATATTGTAACAGTAAACGGCACTATGACGATGTTAACATTATGCAACTAACGCCGGCGTTGACGTCTCCATTACACCCTATGGGAAAACTTTTGAGCTCTTCTGGCAGACCGCAAACATGGAGCTAGAAAGCTGAAATTTTGCATGTTGAGCCACCCAGCAATGGGAAAACACCAGGGGAGATGGTCTTCCAAATACTTCATAATATATAAATATATATATATATATATATATATATATATATATATATATATATATATATATAGAGAGAGAGAGAGAGAGAGAGAGAGAGAGAGAGAGAGAGAGAGAGAGAGAGAGAGAGAGAGAGAGAGAGAAAAAGAGAAAGAGAGCCACGCTGCTGCCTGGCTGCTCCCTTGACACACATAGGCCACATCTACGTCGTGCCTGACACCACACTGCTGCCTGGCTCACTTGGCGCACCTAGGTCACACCTACATGTTTCCTAGGAACTCGCTGCTGCCAAACTCGCTGTGATCGCTTTTTCATTTTCTCCTCCACTTGGTGCGGTCAGCCGTCTGGTGGCTGGCGTTCAGCAACCAATCACACAGACTGCACATCTGTCGATCAGCCCCCACACACACAAACTGTACATCTGCCGATCACCAGGTACCCACCCACACAAACTGCACATCTGCCGATCAGCCCCCACCCACACAAACTGCACATCTGCCGATCACCAGGTACCCACGCACACAAACTGCACATCTGCCGATCAGCCCCACTCACACAAACTGCACATCTACCGATCAGCCCCCACACACACAAACTGTACATCTGCCGATCACCAGGTACCCACCCACACAAACTGCACATCTGCCGATCAGCCCCATCCACACAAACTGCACATCTGTCGATCAGCCCCCACACACACAAACTGTACATCTGCCGATCACCAGGTACCCACCCACACAAACTGCACATCTGCCGATCAGCCCCCACCCACACAAACTGCACATCTGCCGATCACCAGGTACCCACGCACACAAACTGCACATCTGCCGATCAGCCCCACTCACACAAACTGCACATCTACCGATCAGCCCCCACACACACAAACTGTACATCTGCCGATCACCAGGTACCCACCCACACAAACTGCACATCTGCCGATCAGCTCCCACCCACACAAACTGCACATCTGCCGATCACCAGGTACCCACGCACACAAACTGCACATCTGTCGATCAGCCCCACTCACACAAACTGCACATCTACCGATCAGCCCCCACCCACACAAACTGCACATCTGTCGATCAGCCCCCACCCACACAAACTGCACATCTGTCGATCATCCCCACCCACACAAACTGCACATCTGTCGATCAGCCCCCACCCACACAAACTGCACATCTGTCGATCAGCCCCCACACACACAAACTGTACATCTGCCGATCACCAGGTACCCACCCACACAAACTGCACATCTGCCGATCAGCCCCCACCCACACAAACTGCACATCTGCCGATCACCAGGTACCCACGCACACAAATTGCACATCTGCCGATTAGCCCCACCCACACAAACTGCACATCTGCCGATCAGCCCCCACCCACACAAATTGCACATCTGCCGATCACCAGGTACCCGGCCACATATGGTGTACCGCCTCGAAGCGGGTTCCGGTTAAGTGCTCTTCCGAGCTGAGGCAGTTATCTGATAGTTATCAGCTTCATCATAGCTTGCTGTGATGTGTGCGGTTGGCACACCTCCGTGGGAAGATTTTCCTCGAACACTCGGCCTCGATTCAGGTGAAGGAAGGACCCAGTCGAGGAGCTGCATGTCGGGTCGTGCCATCGACATGTAACGACTGTATTAATATAGGCCGCGGTTGGCAACGTTGGCGTCTGTCTCTTACATGTGACGACCGGACGTAGCAGGCAGAAGTTGGCCACGTTCACGTCTGTCTCTCACATGCGACGACCGGATGTTGCAGGCAGAAGTTGGCAACGTTCACGTCTGTCTCTCACATGCGACAACCGGACGTAGCAGGCAGAAGTTGGCAACGTTCACGTCTGTCTCTTACATGTGACGACCGGACGCAGCAGGCAGAAGTTGGCAACGTTCACGTCTGTCTCTCACATGCGACGACCGGATGTTGCAGGCAGAAGTTGGCAACGTTCACGCCTGTCTCTCACATGCGACAACCGGACGTAGCAGGAAGAAGTTGGCAACCTTCACGCCTGTCTCTCATGGCATGGACGACTGGATATATGACCATCGAGAGACGCACATGGTTCGGATGGCTTTCTTAGAAATGCCGAAGTAATTTGACAATATTTCTTATCTGGGTCTGATCCATGGCTCGACTGGTTATTCATGCTGGCCATCTCCGCTTGCCCTTTGTTGAACTCAGATGGATTGCGTGACATGAACTGCCGCTAGCGTGGCACCGATGCGTCCAAGTTCAACTAACAGAGATGTTTCACCTCCAGTTTAGCTATTAGCTAACACTATGGTAAGCTTGAGGAGTCGGTCGGATTCAAATGGAATGAATCTCAAAACATTCTATCCGACAGGTCCCGAATGCCCTGATATGAACCAGGGAACAATATCGACCATATTTGAGCCATGATAAACCAGTGATGATTCTACTGAGTACTGGCACCTGGATGTGACGGAGCAAAATAGAGGAAGACAATCCAACTGAAAACCTGTCCGGATCAATGCATCACACCATATTTAGGCTAACCTTCATCTTAGATTATGCGCAATGATAAAATGATATGCCTACATATATCGAGTATCTGGGAATATGAATATTTTATCACCAACTAGACTAAATGAAGACAATGATAGGAATAATAAGCGTAGGGTCTATCAAGACAGAACAAGTGACAACTGTGAAAGGGTTCTCGGTAACGTGGGTGGCCGTTTCTGTATAGCATGGCTATCTGTTTCCTTGCGAGTGGATCACCGTTCCCATCTGGCTGGATTACACTGCTAACTGCTACCAACCACAAATCTGGCTGTTTCCTTGTGGCATGGCAGACTATTTCCATACAACATGGCTGGCCGTTCCCTGTGCAGAATAGCTGCTTCCCTGTGACATGTCGGGCCGTCCTCCTTTACAGAGTTAGTTGTTACCTATGACATGTCGGGCCGTGCTCCTTTACAGGGCCGGCTGTTGCCTATGACATGTCGGGCCGTGCTCCTTTACAGAGTTAGCTGTTGCCTATGACATGTCGGGCCGTGCTCCTTTACAGAGTAAGTTGTTACCTATGACATGTCGGGCCGTGCTCCTTTACAGGGCCCGCTGTTGCCTATGACATGTCGGGCCGTGCTCCTTTACAGGGACGGCTGTCCCTTGCGACATGTCGGGCGTGCTCTTCTACAGGGCCGGCTGTTATCTATGACATGTCGGGCCATGCTCCTTTACAGAGTTAGTTGTTACCTATGACATGTCGGGCCGTGCTTCTTTACAGGGCCGGCTGTTACCTATGACACGTCGGGCCGTGCTCCTTTACAGAGTTAGCTGTTGCCTATGATATGTCGGGCCGTGCTCCTTTACAGAGTTAGTTGTTACCTATGACATGTCGGGCCGTGCTCCTTTACAGGGCCGGCTGTTGCCTATGACATGTCGGGCCGTCCTCCTTTACAGAGTTAGTTGTTACCTATGACATGTCGGGCCGTGCTCCTTTACAGGGCCGGCTGTTGCCTATGACATGTCGGGCCGTGCTCCTTTACAGGGACGGCTGTCCCTTGCGACATATCGGGCGTGCTCTTCTACAGGGCCGGCTGTTATCTATGACATGTCGGGCCATGCTCCTTTACAGAGTTAGCTGTTGCCTATGACATGTCAGGCTGTGCTCCTTTACAGGGACGGCTGTCCCTTGCGACATATCGGGCCGTGCTCTTCTACAGGGCCGGCTATTATCTATGACATGTCAGGCTGTGCTCCTCTACAGGGCTGGCTGTTACCTATGACATGTCGGGCCGTGCTCCTTTACAGGGCCGGCTGTTACCTATGACATGTCGGGCCGTGCTCCTTTACAGAGTTAGCTGTTACCTATGACATGTCAGGCTGTGCTCCTCTACAGGGCCGGCTGTTATCTATGACATGTCAGGCTGTGCTCCTCTACAGGGCTGTTACCTATGACATGTCAGGCTGTGCTCCTCTACAGGGCCGGCTGTTATCTATGACATGTCAGGCTGTGCTCCTCTACAGGGCCGGCTGTTATCTATGACATGTCGGGCTGTGCTCCTCTACAGGGCTGTTACCTATGACGTGATTGGCCATGCAGTGGCAGCTACCCTCGCCAATAGGTAGCTACCGTCGGCCGCAGTCGGCGGTGTTGGGGAGCACGGCCCCGTGCCACCCGGTGGAGATGGGCCGGCTGATACTGATAGTGTCGGAGCGGCGGACGGGGATCTCCACACCACCGCCGCCGCCGCCGCCGCCGCCGCGGCGACAAGGTCAAGCTCACGGTCAAGGGCACCGACCGCAGCCCTGGGCCACACCGCGCACGGAAAGGCGGTGCGCGGTGTGGCCCTTGTCAGAACTGTAGCTGTAACTGTAACTGACCATGTGCCGACCGGGACCAAGCTGTAGCCTGGTCACACGTCTATCGGGACCAAGCTGCAACCTGGCCACACGTCTACCGTGACCAAGCTGTAGCCTGACCACGCGCCTTCCGGGATCAAGCTGTAGCCTGACTACACGTCTGCCGGGACCAAGCTGTAGCCTGACCACGCGCCTTCCGGGATCAAGCTGTAGCCTGACCACGCGCCTTCCGGGACCAAGCTGTAGCCTGACCACGCGCCTTCCGGGACCAAGCTGTAATCTGATCACACGTCTACCGGGACCAAGCTGTAACCTGACTACACGTCTACCGGGACCAAGCTGTAGCCTGGCCAAACGTCTATCGAGACCAAGGATATGTGCGTGTGTGCGTGTGCTTGTCAATGTATGGTTACTAGTTTCACGACACATCGACCGTTGAGTCATGTAGCGTCGTCAATCTCTCATGCCGATTGGTCGCGGGCGAGGAGTAACGACAGGTGGGACTCGAACCTACAATATGTTTTCGGTGCATTCGTAGCGTTGCGCGAAAGGCGTGCTTTGATGTCGGCATGCTTTCATTTTTAATTTTGCGCTTATTGTCAACACATTCCTTCCACAAAAAGTAAATCTGGAGACTCATGGATTATCGAATGTATACTCATGCCACTCATCTAGGGACAATGGAACAGTGCAAGGTTTCCACCTTAGCGCATTTTTGTGTGATCCACTCAACACCCGTGTGCTTGAGGTGAACTCAACTTACTCAAACTACACCAAATCTGTTGTATATGAAAATTCGCCGCCTGGTCTGACATGCCATTACGAATCAAGCACATGTTCTCATCTTTCGAAGCGAGGAAATTCCGCTAGCTGCGCTTTCTGAAGCGAACATGCACTGTTTTTCATTCCTGGACTGCCTTCGCCTACGCGAGCCGTCAAATAGGTCAGCACCACCCCTCCCCGATGGGATTGGTGGAGCTTCAACCGAAGACCCCGGTGATTCGGCCACAATACACACTCCCTGCTGAGAAGGGGCGGCAGGGATCCCGACAACCTCGAGCCCCAGCCAGCATAGACTCTTCTCCGGCCCGGTCGATCAAATGCTCGCCTACTGAGGAGGCGTGCTCAGGGTGGCGCTGCTCTGGTCATCAGCTACCGCTCAGCCGAAGTCCCGCCACAGCCGCTGTCTGCCCATGGATCGTGTTTCGGTGGTGACGCTGCTGGTGCTGTGCTGGGTGCAGGCCGACGCGCAGCCGGTTACTCACGCGCCGTACGACTGGTCGCAGTACCCGCCCATCTACGCCGATCCGTTCGAGCCGCAGTTCAGTCCGGACGAGTACTGTCAGCTGTCTGTGAAACATCTGCTGTGTGGGCGGCGGGAGCCACCCGCTGCCGACACCTGCGGCCAGGTGTACTACTACGACGAGTGGCTGGTCGACGGCAAGCTCCTAATGCTGCTGCTCCACAACTACGCTCGTCAGAGGGTGGTCGCCGGCTACATGAACTCGGACAATGCTACCTTCCTGCCCGTCGCCAGCAATATGGCCCAGCTGGTGAGGCGAAGAGCCCGCGCCGTGTCTGTGCGTGGTACCGGGACAACACCCTCCCAGCCGTTCACGCGGTCGCGCCGTGTCTGCATAGGGTAGTGGGAGAACGCTCCGTGTCCCCAGCAGTAGAGTACCTAGGACTGGAGGCTAGCCTGGAGGCTAGGGGGCTAGCCTACCACCGTTTTAAAGTCACCCGCCTTTGACCAGCATGCCATTTAAAGGGACTATTATATTATTTGTATTAAACAATTTAGTGTCAGCTTCACATTCCTGTGAAGGAGGCCCAGGCTAACATCAACGTTTCTAAGTCACCGGATTTTAACCCTTTCCCACGTGCTAAGCTTATATTCTTTCATTATCTGATGGATAAGCTCCCACTACTGAAAATACGCCTATGCAAAACATTTAAAATGTAGAAGGTTGCAGTGTAGCACATTTCAGTCAATAAAGCGTTCAGTCGCCACCAAGACAACGTTTGCGCACGTGTATAGTGTGCACCCGCCTTGCACATTCGTCGCATTCGCCACACTTCGTACATTTCGTCGGTTTCTACGGTTTCTGATATATCCCATACGGTTCGTTAATGGCTACCATATGATGGTTTTGTTGCATAATTGACGACATGGAATGCTTTGCATTAGGGTTTGCCGGGAAACGGCGATTACATCAAGTCGAATATTATGCTTCTTGTCATATTTTCTCGTAATTCGGATGATCTCTGAACTTCGCTATACCTCATCTTTTTGCTTAAATATGCCTTCAGATTAGCTACTAAATTGAAGCGATTATTCAGTGTTCTTTTTAGGGCCCGTGCCGTTTTACCTTCAACTGATGTAATTTAGGGCCCAATGGATTCCTTGGGCTCCAGCTCGGTTTTGAAACCCTGCCGCATTTCATGGTTTTGTCCGTTTTTTTGTGGTAAGCCCACAATGTTTATGACAGTGCCGCGTTTTGGATGACCCCGACATGGATATTTAATGCCCTGGTCCTTGTTTTAGGACCATGTCTATTTCGCGGATCCCAGTCTGTTTTGGAACCATCAGGCTATCTTTGCGATCCCGACGAGCTTATAACCACCCGGCTTATTTTCAAAGCATCCGGCGCTTGTGTGTTTTTATGTGTGTGTGGGGGGGGGGGGGAAGCTGGGGATCACCCTGATTGTTTATTTGGGACCCTGGTGCACATCTGAAAGCCCTATCGCTTAAAGTGTGGGCTCCGGTGCATTTTACTCGAGTCCCGGTACGTTCTTGGGCTCCTATGATGCTTCAAGCCCCACTGGATGTACTACCACAAATATCCTAATATTTAACCCATTATCACACTTGGATCGATCATGGCCTTGAAACCATGCGTTGGCTGTGGTAGGCTTGATACACGGAACTGGCCTGTGCATTGCCTGTGGTTGGACGGCAGGCTATGGACCAGGAGCCGGCTTGTATGCTGACTGGCTGTTCGGCAGGCCTGGGATGTGGGGCTGGCTTGTACGCTGACTGGCTGTTCGGCAGGCCTGGGATGTGGAGCTGGCTTGTACGCTGACTGGCTGTTCGGCAGGCCTGGGATGTGGGGCTGGCTTGTACGCTGACTGGCTGTTCGGCAGGCCTGGGATGCGGAGCTGGCTTGTATGCTGACTGGCTGTTCGGCAGGCCTGGGATGTGGAGCTGCCTTGTATGCTGACTGGCTGTTCGGCAGGCCTGGGATGCGGAGCTGGCTTGTACGCTGACTGGCTGTTCGGCAGGCCTGGGATGTGGAGCTGGCTTGTACGCTGACTGGCTGTTCGGCAGGCCTGGGATGTGGAGCTGGCTTGTATGCTGACTGGCTGTTCGGCAGGCCTGGGATGTGGAGCTGGCTTGTACGCTGACTGACTGTTCGGCAGGCCTGGGATGCGGAGCTGGCTTGTTGCTGACTGGCTGTTCGGCGGCCTGGGATGTGGGCTGGCTTGTATGCTGACTGGCTGTTCGGGGCCTGGGATGCGGGCTGGCTTGTATGCTGACTGGCTGTTGGCAGGCCTGGGATGTGGAGCTGCCTTGTATGCTGACTGGCTGTTCGGCAGGCCTGGGATGCGGAGCTGGCTTGTATGCTGACTGGCTGTTCGGCAGGCCTGGGATGCGGAGCTGGCTTGTATGCTGACTGGCTGTTCGGCAGGCCTGGGATGTGGGGCTGGCTTGTATGCTGACTGGCTGTTCGGCAGGCCTGGGATGTGGAGCTGGCTTGTATGCTGACTGGCTGTTCGGCAGGCCTGGGATGTGGAGCTGGCTTGTACGCTGACTGGCTGTTCGGCAGGCCTGGGATGCGGAGCTGGCTTGTATGCTGACTGGCTGTTCGGCAGGCCTGGGATGTGGAGCTGGCTTGTATGCTGACTGGCTGTTCGGCAGGCCTGGGATGCGGAGCTGGCTTGTATGCTGACTGGCTGTTCGGCAGGCCTGGGATGTGGAGCTGCCTTGTATGCTGACTGGCTGTTCGGCAGGCCTGGGATGCGGAGCTGGCTTGTATGCTGACTGGCTGTTCGGCAGGCCTGGGATGTGGGGCTGGCTTGTACGCTGACTGGCTGTTCGGCAGGCCTGGGATGTGGAGCTGGCTTGTACGCTGACTGGCTGTTCGGCAGGCCTGGGATGTGGGGCTGGCTTGTACGCTGACTGGCTGTTCGGCAGGCCTGGGATGCGGAGCTGGCTTGTATGCTGACTGGCTGTTCGGCAGGCCTGGGATGTGGAGCTGCCTTGTATGCTGACTGGCTGTTCGACAGGCCTGGGATGCGGAGCTGGCTTACATCGCCCAGGCATCGGCCGATCAGTGCGCCACGGAGCCCGACTGCGCCGAGTGTCGTCGCGTCTGTGAGTCTGTCGTCACGCGCGACACAGAGATCCACCAGCGTCAGGTCTAAACGCGTGGATCCATGTGAGATGATTGTCACCCAAATACTTGGGAACCCCCTGGAATACCTCATTCAGAATGAAGTTGTCTCTCTCCCACCTGCAGCTGCCAAAGCACTTAAAGCATGGAGGCCCCACTGTAGGCAACATCGAATGGGCACAACGTGCCATGGCGCACACAATCGGTGTCATGTCATGTCAAATCTCGCAGAACAGAAGGTGGAAAAAATGATAAGGAAACTAATTGAGTCATTTTGTATATTCTTGGTTACATGGCATGGTTGAATATGCAAGATCACCGACACAATGATACAGGACTACCGCTGCCACCATAGTATATAGGTATAGGTACAGTAATGTCACTGTCACTGCCACTACAGGTGTAGTGCTGTTACTACCACTGTCACCACAGGCACAGTACTATGATTGCCACTGCCAATAAAGGTACAGCACTATCATTGCCTCTGTCACTACCACTGCCCGCACAGGTACAGTACTGTCATTGCCACTGCCCGTACAGGTACTGTCATCCACTGTCACTACAGGTACAGTACTCTCCTTGCCACTGTCACTGCAAGTACAGTACTGTCATTGTCGCTGTCACTACAGATGCAGTGTTGTCATTACCACTGCCACTATAGGCACAGTACTGCTACTACCACTGTCAAAACAGATACAGTACTCTCATTACCACTGTCACCACAGCTGCAGTACTGTCACTGCCACTATCACTACAGGTACGCTGCTGTCACTGTCACTGTCACTAAAGGCACAGTACTGTTATTACCACTGTCACCACAGGTGCAGTACTGTCACTGCCACTGCCACTACTGTTACAGTACTGTTACTGCCATTGCCACAGTAACAGCACTGTACCAGTGCCGTGCCACAGTGCTGTAACTTCCGCTGTCACTACAGGTACAGTGCAGCCATCGCCACGGCTCTTATTTCCACCTAGATTTAAGCTGTTTCTTAAAGGATCAGATGAAGTCAGGACAATGTTGGGCTTGATCAATATCGAAATTAGCGACTTGACGGAGCTAAATGTTGAAGCTATCCTGACGATTTGTGAAGTGTGTCTGAGGTAAGCGCGATGTATGCCAGCTTCGACCCCCCTTGGGAATTGTGCCTAGACGTTAAGTCCGGTTTGTCTTCACATGTGGGTGTTAAGTTACGATCGTTTAACCGGGTCTCTCGTCTCTCCGGTCAGATCGTCACTCAGTCTTGGTGGAAAAATGTTGTTCGAAGTCAACTTGCTCTGATAAAAAATGCTTACTTTAGCCAGAACCTTCGATTTTAACTCTAATAGGCAAATATGCAAAACTAATAAGTAATCAAAAACGGAAAAAGATTCCTCTGGTGCGGTTTGTTGCAACCCCAACGCTGAAAGTTTCATTTAAATATCGGTATACGCTCAAGCGTGACGAATTGTTGAATTTGTGTTGGAGGTAACCTCACTTGACCTAGACTAACTCATTGACCTTAGATGACCGGACTTCAAAAGTTTGACACAAAATGCCAAATTGAAGTGGAAAAAGGTATGTCAAATTTCGGCTCGCTGCTGCGCGCTGTTCATTCACTGTCCGCGAAAAACCTGAGGGGGAGGCGGTTGAAGACCCACAAGGAGACGGCGTGGAAAAATGCATAAACGTCAATTTAGGCATGAAAACTTACAATTGTTCTTGCTAACTGCCTATCGGCATTTATGCGAAAGTGATGAAATACTTTCGCCATGTTATCTTACCGTGACAGATCCAACATTGAGAGGTCACCGTAAAATGTATGTTGGCACATACGTTGCATTGTTCAAGGAGTGGTGTATAGGAGCATTTCATTGGTTCATTCATTTATTGGTCATGCAAGTCTTCTTGAACAATAAGTGAGCTAAGAACATACAGTACATCGATAGATGGAAGATATTTGCTTCCATCTGTCGATGTCTTTCAAATAAAATTGCTGTTTGTCTATTTGTCTTTCAAATGGAAATTGCAAGAACTGAATATCCTGGTGTCTGTGCTCTTTTTATCATAAAGTAGGCGCAGTAGTGATCAGGTTGTAAGTCATCAATTTGTGTTCGTTGGCATGGTCGCTTGGGGGAATACACATCATCCAGATATCATCATCAGCGTGCACTTCATATTGACCGACATCTATTATCGATTGGTACGTGTCTGTGGAGGTTCATCACTCCCCTCCCAAAAGTAATTAGAAATGATACAATCAGCTGCAATGGAAAGAAATCACAAGTGAGAAATTGCTACCTTAAAAACAATTACTTTATTTCCGTTTGCCTCATCCTTTGGAAAACAATTTTTTTTACTGGGGTCAAACTTCAGCTTTGCAATGGGGAACATGCGATGTGTACACAGGTAGTTAAAGCTCATCATGCTGTTTTACGACGCATCATCGCTAAGTATTAGAATACAACCATTGAGAAGTTCCGGAAATGATGGGTGTTGGACGGAAAAATTAGCATTGTTGCAAGGCGTGCACCATAAGTGTGCATATTGTGTGTGTGTGTGTGGGTGTTTGTGTGTGTGTGTTTGCATAATTGTATGTATGTGTGTGTTGAAGTTCTCGCCGGGTGAAGTAGGAAGTGTAATAAAAAACATTAGCATGGTATAATTGTGGGCTAGGCGCCGCCAATGTCGTGGCCAGGACGTGAAATAAGCACCGAAGGACTTGGGATTGTTTAGCTTCTCACATTTGCCAATGCAGTGTGTACAGCGGCTACCGTCTCTGATGATCGCCTACACTGCCTCCGCAGCTCGCTTTGACATCGGCCAGAACGTGTTTTCCGTCACGTCCAACACTATTGACGCCTTTGCTGTCAAGATGGCCCACGTCGTTGCGGACGCCTTCACAACCTGGTCTCAAGAGGTTCGCAACATGACCGAGGCCGACGTCGACAGCTTCGGGTACGTCCTCAGAATCCGAACACACAACACAGTCCAAAGTGAGGATGGGAAAAGCCACTTGGAGGCCGGTCCTATCAATACAATGCAGATCGAGGCGACACTAAAAGTGATTCCACATGGCAGGATCGTGGAGGCTGCTCCCCACCTTCCATCTCAACATCTATAACCAGACCAGATACATACCATATTTCTGCCACATCGCAAAAGCATACGAATTCACCGTGATTGCAACATTTAGTTCTTTACATTGCCGCTTACATTTGCTGTTCTGTTCTCACACAAAATTATCAAAAATTATGTTGTTTGCATGTTAATTTATCGTACGGTAGTGTCTTAGCCTCATTGAATTCCTTAATAAGGCATCTGATGAAACGCAGTTGCACTGGCGTAATTCAGTCATAGCACGTCATTATCCAAGATAATATGTCAATAAACTGGTCTTCTCACAAATCCGCTGTTACATTTCTGTGTACGATCGCGGAGCCAAAAATAATATATCTCGCCTTAAAAAATAACTACTCGGCAAAAGTAATTTCCGGACGCAAAACGACCATGTTTCTGATCTGCTGAGGAGACTGGGCTGGCTCAGTGCGGAGAACCTAGCCAGATACCACACCCTGTTCGGCCATAGCGTGACTTAATTGTCTTAATTATCATTAAATGTTTTGCTTGAATGCTAATTTCTCGTACGGTGGTATGTTTGTTTCGCGTCATTAAACTCCTTAATAGAGCATCTGATTAATCACACTCGCACTGGTGTCATTCGGTCATAGAATATAACCGAAAATAACATGTTGGCGAAAATAACATGTCATAACACCGGTGCCATTCGGCCATAGCTTATCATTACAAAAGACAACATGTCATTACTCCAGTGCCATTCAGTCGTTGCATGCTATTATGCATGATAGCATGTCATAACCCCAGTGTCGTTCGGCCATAGTATGTCATTATGTATGATAACATCTCATAACACAGAGAGAGAGAGAGAGAGAGAGAGAGAGAGAGAGAGAGAGAGAGAGAGAGAGAAAAAAAAAAAAAGAGAGAGAGAGAGAGGAGAGGCGAGAGGGCGAGGGCGAGGGCGAGGGCGAGGGCGAGGGCGAGGGCGAGGGCGAGGGCGATGGCGATGGCGATGGCGATGGCGATGGCGATGGCGATGGCGATGGCGATGGCGATGGCGATGGCGATGGCGATGGCGATGGCGATGGCGATGGCGATGGCGATGGCGATGGCGATGGCGATGGCGATGGCGATGGCGATGGCGATGGCGATGGCGATGGCGAGGGCGAGGGCGAGGGCGAGGGCGAGGGCGAGGGCGAGGGCGAGGGCGAGGGCGAGGGCGAGGGCGAGGGCGAGGGCGAGGGCGAGGGCGAGGGCTAGGGCGAGGGCTATGGCGAGGGCGAGGGCGAGGGCGAGGGCGAGGGCGAGGGCGAGGGCGAGGGCGAGGGCGAGGGCGAGGGCGAGGGCGAGGGCGAGGGCGAGGGCGAGGGCGAGGGCGAGGGCGAGGGCGAGGGCGAGGGCGAGGGCGAGGGCGAGGGCGAGGGCGAGGGCGAGGGCGAGGGCGAGGGCGAGGGCGAGGGCGAGGGCTAGGGCGAGGGCTAGGGCGAAGGCTAGGGCGAGTGTTAGGGCGAGGGCTAGGGCGAGGGCGAGGGCGAGGGCTAGGGCGAGGGCTAGGGCGAGGGCGAGGGCGAGGGCTAGGGCAAGAGCGAGGGCGAGGGCTAGGGCAAGAGCGAGGGCGAGGGCGAGGGCGAGGGCGAGGGCGAGGGCGAGGGCGAGGGCGAGGGCGAGGGCGAGGGCGAGGGTGAGGGCGAGGGCGAGGGCGAGGGCGGGAGCGGGAGCGAGAGCGGGAGCGAAGGTGATGGCCACCAATAAATGTGATATAATTAAGTACAATGAGTTTTCCCTTTCTCCATGCATTACTGTTTTGTGAACGAATTGTGCAAGCACACATGTAACGTTTGCATGACGTTTCCGTCGAGCCAAAATGTTTTTGAAGTAAATACGGCTGGCATGCAATACCAACGAAAAGCACAAAGTTCCGCTCTAGCGAGGTGGCGTATAGGAAATAGCAGTACGGCGTGCATGAAATCGGTGCCAGTCCTCTGTGTAAGGTAGGAGTTCCTGGCGTTGTCGTCCTGATTATTCCAGCATTATTGTCATCAGTAAACTCAGCCACATCAGTGATCAAAATGATGTCAGTGATGCCAGCAACGTACGTAAGTCCAGTGACTCAAGTGACATCAGTGGCCTCGGCTACGCCAGTGACCCAACTGACGCCAGTAAGTAACCCAAGTGACGTCAGTGAGTATTGCCAGTGAACCGGTGACGTCAGCAAGTGTTGTCAGTGACCGTACTGATGTCAGTGAGCCCAGTGACGCAGCGTTACCGGTGTGGCCGCAGTTGCTGCAAGGGCGTGGACCAGGTCAGCAAAATGCTCTGGGCGAAGACAACGCAGCTGGGCTGTGGAATGGCTGTACACGAGACTGGCCAGGGTATGCGGGTGAGTGGCGTCTGATGCCGGCAGTGATCACGTGGTGCACACAGTACGCGGCCGATCAGGCCTGACGCAGTGATCACGTGGTGCACACAGTACGCGGCCGATCAGGCCTGACGCAGTGATCACGTGGTGCACACAGTACGCGGCCGATCAGGCCTGACGCAGTGATCACGTGGTGCACACAGTACGCGGCCGGTCAGGCCTGACGCAGTGATCACGTGGTGCACACAGTACGCTGCCGGTCAGGCCTGACGCAGTGATCACGTGGTGCACACAGTACGCGGCCGATCAGGCCTGACACAGTGATCACGTGGTGCACACAGTACGCGGAGGTCAGGCCTGACGCAGTGATCACGTGGTGCACACAGTACGCGGCCGGTCAGGCCCGACGCAGTGATCACGTGGTGCACACAGTACGCGGCCGGTCAGGCCTGACGCAGTGATCACGTGGTGCACACAGTACGCGGCCGATCAGGCCTGACGCAGTGATCACGTGGTGCACACAGTACGCGGCCGGTCAGGCCCGACGCAGTGATCACGTGGTGCACACAGTACGCGGCCGATCAGGCCTGACGCAGTGATCACGTGGTGCACACAGTACGCGGCCGATCAGGCCTGACGCAGTGATCACGTGGTGCACACAGTACGCGGCCGGTCAGGCCCGATGGCGCTGGATGTGGCCATCCTCGGCATCACGTGATGGCGTGTGGTGTCGCCATCGTAACCACACCCGAACACGCGCCGTGAATCTGGGATTTAAGGCGCTTCGACTGCATTGGTCATGTAGCAGACGTGTCGCGAATCGAAATGTCAGTGCACCACACACTCTTGAAATATGTCACCGACTGGAATACGGGCAAAGGCAGCGGGATTAAATAGTCATTCGTGGTGCATACCAGGCACACATCGACATTAAGCATGACATGTATCCATGTCAACAGCATAAGTTGGACTCAGACAGGTCAAATGCTACATCTTTCCTCGCATTGGTCCACATTTAAGCGATATCTCCGAGCATATTTTCACTTGCTATCGGTTGTCCTCGATCATCCTCCTACCTTTAGGGAGGTTACGTTGCTGCTACGCGGTTGTGTTACGTTGCAACCTTTCTCCGTCTTTGCATTCTGACTTCCTTTCCTTTCCTTTCTGCGCCTTTTCATTCCTCCGCTCCATGCTATTCCTTCGCCTCTCGCTGCCCCCTCATGTCTTGACTTGTCATCCGGCGACAATGGCCCTATCTATGCACTGCTAGGTCAATGAACATGGTACGTGGTTGTATGTATGCGCCCACCCTGTCGTAAGCTCCCGACACGCCTCCACCCTGTCGTAAGCTCCCGACACGCCTCCACCCCGTCGTTAACTCCCGACACGCCTCCACCCTGTCATAAGTTCCCGACACGCCTCCACCCTGTCGTAAGTTCCCGACACGCCTCCACCCTGTCATAAGCTCCCGACACGCCTCCACCCTGTCGTAAACTCCCGACACGCCTCCACCCCGTCGTTAACTCCCGACACGCCTCCACCCTGTCATAAGTTCCCGACACGCCTCCACCCTGTCGTAAGCTCCCGACACGCCTCCACCCTGTCGTAAGTTCCCGACACGCCTCCACCCTGTCATAATCTCCCGACACGCCTCCACCCTGTCGTAAGCTCCCGACACGCCTCCACCCTGTCATAAGTTCCCGACACGCCTCCACCCTGTCATAAGCTCCCGACACGCCTCCACCCTGTCGTAAACTCCCGACACGCCTCCACCCTGTCGTAAGCTTCCGACATGCCTTCACCCTGTCGTAAGCTCCCGACATGCCTCCACCCTGTCGTTAGCTCCCGACACGCCTCCACCCTGTCATAAGTTCCCGACACGCCTTCGCCCTGTCATAAGCTCCCGACACGCCTCCACCCTGTCGTTAGCTCCCGACACGCCTCCACCCTGTCGTAAGCTCCCGACATGCCTTCACCCTGTCGTTTGCTCCCGACACGCCTCCACCCTGTCGTAAGCTTCCGACATGCCTCCACCCTGTCATAAGCTCCCGACACGCCTCCACCCTGTCGTTAGCTCCCAACACGCCTCCACCCTGTCGTAAGCTCCCGACACGCCTCCGCCCTGTCATAAGCTCCCGACACGCCTCCACCCTGTCGTTAGCTCCCGACACGCCTCCACCCTGTCGTAAGCTCCCGACACGCCTCCGCCCTGTCATAAGCTCCCGACACGCCTCCACCCTGTCGTAAGCTCCCGACGCCTCACTAACACGCCTCCACCCTGTCGTAAGCTCCCGACACGCCTCCACCCTGTCATAAGTTCCCGACACGCCTCCACCCTGTCATAAGCTCCCGACACGCCTCCACCCTGTCGTAAACTCCCGACACGCCTCCACCCTGTCGTAAGCTTCCGACATGCCTTCACCCTGTCGTAAGCTCCCGACATGCCTCCACCCTGTCGTTAGCTCCCGACACGCCTCCACCCTGTCATAAGTTCCCGACACGCCTTCGCCCTGTCATAAGCTCCCGACACGCCTCCACCCTGTCGTTAGCTCCCGACACGCCTCCACCCTGTCGTAAGCTCCCGACATGCCTTCACCCTGTCGTTTGCTCCCGACACGCCTCCACCCTGTCGTAAGCTTCCGACATGCCTCCACCCTGTCATAAGCTCCCGACACGCCTCCACCCTGTCGTTAGCTCCCAACACGCCTCCACCCTGTCGTAAGCTCCCGACACGCCTCCGCCCTGTCATAAGTTCCCGACACGCCTCCACCCTGTCATAAGTTCCCGACACGCCTTCGCCCTGTCGTTAACACCCGACACGCCTCCACCCTGTCGTTAGCTCCCGACACGCCTCCACCCTGTCATAAGTTCCCGACACGCCTTCGCCCTGTCGTTAACCCGCGCCTCCCTGTGTTGCCCCCTGTCATAAGTTCCCGACACGCCTTCGCCCTGTCATAAGCTCTCGACACGCCTCCACTCTGTCATAAGTTCCCGACACGCCTCCATTCTGCCCAAGTTTCCGACTAAGTTCCCTGTTGTTATCTCCGCACATGCGTCCCCCTGCTCCCGACGTCTCCACGGTGTCCTGAGCTCACGATACGTCCCAGTTCTGTCGTGAATTCGTTCTTCAGACGGCCGTGTACGCTTTCGGCAGTGGATCGTGGTGTGCAACTATGGGCCCACCGGCAACACCGTTGGCCAGCCGATCTATGAGAGAGGCGCCGCCTGCTCAAACTGCAATGAGGACGCAGGGTGTTCCATCGCCTTCCCCGGCTTGTGCTCGCACCCGGAGTCGCAAGATTACTTCATTACAGAAGGGTGAGCACAACACCATACAACTCCAATATCAGACGGGTGAGCACAGCAGCATACAACTCCCATATCAGACGGGTGTGCACAGCAGCATACTACTCCCATATCAGACGGGTTACCACAGCACCATATAACTCCCATATCAGACGGGTGAGCACAGCAGCATACTACTCCCATATCAGACGGGTTACCACAGCACCATATAACTCCCATATCAGACGGGTGTGCACAGCACCATACTACTCCCATATCAGACGGGTGTGCACAGCACCATACTACTCCCATATCAGACGGGTTACCACAGCAGCATACAACTCCCATATCAGACAGGTTACCACAGCACCATATAACTCCCATATCAGACGGGTTACCACAGCACCATATAACTCCCATATCATACGGGTGTGCACAGCAGCATACAACTCCCATATCAGACGGGTTACCACAGCACCATACTACTCCCATATCAGACGGGTTACCACAGCACCATACAACTCCCATATCAGACGGGTTACCACAGCACCATACAACTCCCATATCAGACGGGTTACCACAGCAGCATACAACTCCCATATCAGACGGGTTACCACAGCACCATACAACTCCCATATCAGACGGGTTACCACAGCACCATACAACTCCCATATCAGACAGGTTACCACAGCACCATACAACTCCCATATCAGACGGGTTACCACAGCACCATACAACTCCCATATCAGACGGGTTACCACAGCACCATACAACTCCCATATCAGACGGGTTACCACAGCACCATACAACTCCCATATCAGACGGGTTACCACAGCACCATACAACTCCCATATCAGACGGGTTACCACAGCAGCATACAACTCCCATATCAGACGGGTTACCACAGCAGCATACAACTCCCATATCAGACGGGTGAGCACAGCAGCATACAACTCCCATATCAGACGGGTTACCACAGCACCATACAACTCCCATATCAGACGGGTGTGCACAGCACCATACTACTCCCATATCAGACGGGTGTGCACAGCACCATACTACTCCCATATCAGACGGGTGTGCACAGCAGCATACAACTCCCATATCAGACGGGTGAGCACAGCACCATACTACTCCCATATCAGACGGGCTACCACAGCAGCATATAACTCCCATATCAGACGGGTGTGCACAGCACCATACTACTCCCATATCAGACGGGTGTGCACAGCACCATACTACTCCCATATCAGACGGGTGAGCACAGCAGCATACTACTCCCATATCAGACGGGTTACCACAGCAGCATACAACTCCCATATCAGACGGGTTACCACAGCACCATACAACTCCCATATCAGACGGGTTACCACAGCACCATACAACTCCCATATCAGACGGGTTACCACAGCACCATACAACTCCCATATCAGACGGGTTACCACAGCACCATACACTCCCATATCAGTCACCTATCGACGGTCGCATATCGCGGGTGTACTCCATATCGAGGGTTGTAACTCCTCGGTACACAGCAGCATACAACTCTCATACAGACGGATGAGGAAGCAGCACACGACTCCAAGACAAACGGTGAGGACAGCAGCACACAAATACTACACAGACGGGTGAGGATAGCAGCATACAGCTCCAATAAGGACGAATGAGGACAGTAGCACACAACCCCCACCATAGATACCATCCGCATGATGATAGTTTCGAACCTAAGTGGGAAGCATTAGCCTTTTCATTGAGGGAAATGTACTCTTTTTGGACATCGCCATGCTCGCGTCGCTGTTATTTTATGCTATTCGCGTATACAATAACTCAAGCATTTCAATATGATTTTTAGACAATGTGCTTCCACGTAAAAACTTGCGAAACGTCACCGAAAAATAACTATACGTGACTCTCAATCAAGATCCTCAAGGTTCTTGGCCTCAAAGAGAGAGGAACGGTAATGTGGACATGAGTGTTTAGAGTTCGATCACTTGGAGTAACGTAGAGTTGGACAATAATAGGTGACTGCGGTTTCTATAGAAACTGACAACATAAGCCATTGCTCGTGAAAATTCGGCCTCCGCCACCTAAAACAGTAATGAGTTTCAGTAGCTCAAATGGATAACTCCATTTACTATCCATGGTAGTCCTACTCATTTCAGGTTTTCATGTGGCAATTCCTTCATCATTTCATTCCTTTTCGTAACCGCATTGACACGCTCTCTCCACGTAATCGTCAGCTGGTCAAACTGACAGCCAACTTTGTCCAAAGATTCACATCAGGGATTTAGTGAAGAAACCGTCACGCGAGGGTGACGACCTGCACTATATACATAAGTGTTAGACCACTGTATAGCACCACTGTGTCCCTCCGTCTTGAATTGTGCCAGTCCAGTAACAGTTCATCCTGTTCGTCCACAGAGGTGAAAGCAGTGTGTTTCAAGCCCTCGACGAGAATGCCCCATTTCTTGACGTATAATGAGGCACCACGCTTCTGTGGAACCGGCCTGGACGGTCCGACCGCGAGTCGCTGTGGTTGTCACACCCACTGACGACACGACCACGCCCACTGAAGACATGGCCAAGCCTACTGAGGACGGCCGCGGCTGTTGAAGAGTACGAATGCTGACAAGATAGCCAAAACCAGTGGAGACAGCCATGACTGCTGACAAGATAGCCACAACCAGTGGAGACAGCCACGAGTGCTGACAAGATAGCCACAACCAGTGGAGACAGCCACGACTGCTGACAAGATAGCCACAACATGGAGAAGCTGCTGACAAGATAGCCACAACCAGTGAAGACAGCCACGACTGCTGACAAGATAGCCACAACCAGTGGAGGACAGCCACGACTGCTGCAAGATAGCCACAACCAGTGAGGACAGCCACGACTGCTGGCAAGATAGCCACAACCAGTGGAGACAGCCATGACTGCTGACAAGATAGCCACAACCAGTGGAGACAGCCACGACTGCTGACAAGATAGCCACAACCAGTGGAGACAGCCACGACTACTGACAAAATAGCCACAACCAGTGGAGACAGCCACGACTGCTGACAAGATAGCCACAACCAGTGAAGACAGCCATGACTGCTGACAAGATAGCCACAACCAGTGGAGACAGCCATGACTGCTGACAAGATAGCCACAACCAGTGGAGACAGCCACGAGTGCTGACAAGATAGCCACAACCAGTGAGGACAGCCACGACTGCTGGCAAGATAGCCACAACTAGTGGAGACAGCCATGACTGCTGACAAGATAGCCACAACCAGTGAGGACAGCCACGACTGCTGGCAAGATAGCCACAACTAGTGGAGACAGCCATGACTGCTGACAAGATAGCCACAACCAGTGAGGACAGCCACGACTGCTGGCAAGATAGCCACAACTAGTGGAGACAGCCATGACTACTTCAGGCAAATTACGCCTGGCGACGAAGCCACGCCTACCTACGAAACAAAACGAGATCACGGGGGGGGGGGGCGCAAGTCATCGGGAAAGTTTGATTGGAAGACAATGCGCATGCGTCCTGGTGTAATAGCCTCGAGTTGCGCGAACATGTGGGCAATGGTAGACAGAATGCAGCTTCCCAGTTACTAACGAGGAAGGGCTCAATCGTTTTAAAATTAATGCGATCTGGTATACGCCAATGTGCTTAATAGCTATATAAAGAAGTCGTTCAAGGGGACCCGAGTCCGAAAATATATGGGAAGCTGCACGACTGATAGTAGCGGCTGCATACTCCGAGAGCTACGATCGCACTAATCAGTGAAACGTGTACTTGAAAGTGTGTGATACAAATTATATACATGTGGCGCACTTATCAGAACAGTACATGGCTGGATATGGACAAGATTGGGTTAATTTTAAAAAGCGGAGTGGAAAGAGTACCAGGTATCACACCCTACAGGATTGACCATATGTGAGCGGCAATATAATATATAGCGAGAATACACGCTCAGTGTCTAGCCCTACTGCGATCCTGCCGTTCAGCTATGGACAATGATGAAGTTTCGTATCTCCGGAGAGGCTTGATCTATTGGCCCAAAATCAATATCGAGCTTGCATACCGAAATAAACAACCATTACAACATATGCACGACGGCTGAAAACTTAAAAAGGGAAACGTCGGATACTGGACGCCGGAACAAATGTATATTTTCTAGCTGATACCTAAGGTACCTCAAATTCAATGACGCCGACAAATGCCAACATGTCACTTGCACCTTGCCAAAATTTCAAAGTGGTGAGGAAAACTATTCCAAACTTGGCACCATTGTCCATCTAGACCTAGAAGCTTGCAACACTAGCTAGAGCTCTTCCAATAATCGGTAGACACTGCCGAAGTAAACACAAATAAAATATTCGCCGAATTAAACAGCAATTTAACATTAGCACAAGGACCAAACTGTGCAGTGTGCACTCAACTTGATTTCACCACCTGAATCGTCTAAACCGTATCGGTGGTGGTGGCTGGCAGTTTGCTCGACCTGTCGACTGTCAAGTGAAATAGCGTCGCCAATATCTCACGCCAATTGGTTGCCGGCGAAGAGTAGCGGCAGGTGGGACTCGAACCCACAACCCTTCGATTTGGGAAGCATTACCCCTGGACCACTCGACCCCTCCCAACATTGTCCTTGAAGATATTTGTTTCCCGAGTTACACTAGCCTAACATTTCTTAACGAAACCCGTCTCCAGTCACGGGCTGTCAAACAGTAGCACAATTTACAACATATTGATTTTTGAAACTATGCATGCTATCTCCAGAGAAATGTACATGTGCTCCGGTCGGCGACCTGGAGGGGAACGCGGCCGTTCAAGAAACATGACCTGATACAAGGCACGATCATGGGAATAACTCAGTCGCACAGTACAGTCTATTCAGCACGGCACTAGTTTTTTGTTGTACAACTGTGTAAATGCACAACTTCGACTGCATGTTTAAACGTTCGCTCTCCATATTGTCACTGGCAGTCGTGAATGAACACGATAACTCGGTGAAACGTGCCCTCATCGTGCTTTACAGGCCATAATCACAAGACAAGATTAGCCACAGACGTGTGCAGCTCACGTCTCATGTATTCAATGTACCAATCCTAATGCACGCCCTGCAACACGCCAGTCACATCCGATCTGGGCCGCACGCCGCTTACCACCGCCCACTGCACACTCACCACACACACGCTGCTGTATTTCGACACCGCACGTCTACCTGTCCCGCAGCCACACCGTCCCGCGCCGGCGCATCGTCTCACTGACAGCGCACCAGCTGTTGTCCAGTGCCGCCGCACTAGCGACACCGTGGCGCGTCATAGGTTCATGATACGGCCGCCGCAGCCGCCACTGTCGCCGGGTCGGGCTCTTCTTGCGACTCCAGAGAGGGGATTCGAGCGGGATTCTGCGGCCATGGACACCTTCGTTAGTGTGCGACGAGCATACACAACACACCAGAAATAGAATGTGAGAGAGACATGTGCTACTACTGAAACCCGAGTGAACATGCATCCAGCGAATTTTGTTGTATGATAAACATGTATATTTATGACTTAGTCCATGACCTGTTCCCAGCGCTGGAAATACCCGGCTGAATTGAACGCCCTCTCCCGAGGGGGCAGATGGGCTCATAGCCCATTCTTTCACGTTGCGGACAAAGCCGAGCGAACGACCTTGACCGGTCGCGGCACTGCTCCCTGCCAAGTGAACGAGCAAGTCAATCGAGTGCTAGAGTGCAAGAATGAACTATGAGACTACTCCTGTTCTCCGGAGCGTACGTCCAGTAGTGTCTAGTAATACCGCCCCTGCTTGCTCAGAACAGTTCTGAGCCGATCAGTGTCATGTACACGTTCGCTATTCCTGATGGTGATTCACGAAAATATCATGCCGCAATCATAGCAATAACATGATGATCCTTAATGTAGAATGCCATGGAATCAGGATGATTCATTTGACGACAGATCGAGTGGTGCCTGACACCCTCGTGTCTTATATTTTGACGACAGTGACAGCATATAATTATGTTTGGCTCCGAATACTGCAGCGAATATCTGAGTGATTCGAGCAATGGTTCATAAGTCACAACCTCAGGCATTTGCATAGGTCATTTCGTAATGCTGTCTGCTTGCTCATGACATTGTGACCACACATGGTGACTACATGAATTCCACAGTTTCTAAATATAAAAATCATAGAAACGTATTGTTGGCATCATATTTTTGCTTTGCACTGCCTCCGACCAAATGACACTGTGGGTCACGTTACCTTCTGTGACCTCTGGTGAACATATAAATGAAGATTCATCATTTACCTGGTACGATGAGAAATATTAAAAAAAATTGCCCTCATCATAACCACATTTTCTGCGGCAAGGAGAGTCTGTATATTTTACCCGTAATCCACGGATAGCCTGATTGTAGTTAACATGTTCAGTGTTCACAGTCGGCACGCTAAGACCAGGGAGCACGGTCATTTCGTATGTATGTAATAATCCAGTCGATGACAAGCGTCTGGAGAAATGAATCCAAGAAAATTCAGATTTTGACAAACAATGCCATGACACTAGTGCAACAACAAAATAATCACCGACGTCGGAATACCTGACGTTCAGTAACAATAGCTGCTGTGCTTCCCATGAACGATAAGTAAAAACGCATACATAAACTTTAATGTTTAACTTTGCCACAGTGCACATGAATGACTCGTTTGCTGCATGCCCCAAACGTTGACTAGCTGTTCTGAATAGTGTGCCGTGGGGAAAGGCGGTAGTGGATGACGGATCATGCGAGAGCCCACTTCCATTTATTATTTTCCGGGATAACGGTGAAATGTTTGGTTGATTACTTGGGCTTACGGGCTCATCGACTGCGCTTGTCATACAGCGCAGCGACTGCGAGATGTTTAAACGCAGAGACACAAAACGTTCAGCACCTTCGCTTGGATCTGCGTATATCGTACATGGGCGCTAAATGACCTTGTAGGCGGCGCGCCTTTAAGCCCAAATAATAAATCAATCAATCAAGCATATATCGTACGTTTCAAGCCAATGACCTGGTATGGGTGAAAGTGAGTAGACTTACAAAATTTGCAAAATGCTGTCATTCGGAGAAGTTACGCCTACTAAAGTCAGACCATTGCATTTTTCATGAACACAAACATTTTGGCATCTGAAAGGATTAAGTTAGGTAATGGTTGTTGACCTGAGGTCAGGTCAATTTATGGATCTTTTTACCCTGTTGTTGTCGTTGTTACTGGGGTTTTGGGGTGCATCAACTGCATCTTTCTGCATCAGTGACAAGTCCAGGCCGGGTATCATGCCTATTCTACACAATTCAATGTGACACAAAATACTGATGTCTCTCATCGAGACACATGACTTCAATTCGGTTTCAGTGTCACGCGATATTACATTTGATGCAATTTATCGATTGCTTGATTCATATAAATTTTTCAGGAACACTAAAGTGTTTTAAGAATGATAATGATATATCTGGGATGACCTTTTTTATTAAAGAAAACAATTCATGAGCGTTCGGAGCTCTTAGCGGCTCCGTCGTCAGATGGTATGTTAAAAGAGAAGACAATTAAGGTCTTCACAAAATTCCAAACACGGCACACGAGTAGTGAGGAATGCGGCACTTCAATGCAGCAAAACACGGCAGGCACTGTGGACTTTTCTGGTTGGGCCTTGGAGAGAGCGTTCCGGTGCCCATTCTGTTAGGTGGTAGATGGTTCCAAAGTTTTCCCCCCGATCTTTTCGGTTGCACTCTCTTTCTCCAACGTTGCAAATACTCGGCAGGATATCCACTGGAACAACGTGAAGATTCTGGGACGTGAAACAGTTTAGAAGGGAACTGTTAGAATCTTACCAAAATAGACAGTCGCACACCAGAGCTGAATCGCGACAGGGGTTTAGAATGGTCGACCATCTGGAGAGTGGCTAATATTGACGAGCAGTGGTCATGGGGTGTGATGGGGGAGAATTAGTGATGTGAATTGTGATGTATTTCATAGACTCCCATTTTTACTATGTGGAAGTATCAAGTGTGTTGTTTTACAGTGCCCGCTGTGTTTTGCTGCATTGAAGTGCAGCATTACTCACTGCTCGTGTTCTGTGTTTGACATTTTGTGGAAAACCTTAATGGTCTTCTGTTTTAATATGCCATCTGACGACGGATCAGCTGAGAGTTCCGAAAGCTCATGAATTGTATTAAAAAGGTAATCCCAGAAATATTATCATCGCCCTTTATATAATCCAGCGGCAGAAAATGAAGAACGAAGCCGTGATGCTCTTAACTATATTGCCTTGCATATAACATTTTCCCTGTGTCTCTAACATACATAGTTCGGAGGCTGGTCTTCAATCCTAATTCTGATCCGATCTGACCTCCCTATCTATAACTTCTTTTTGCTACGATCAATTATAATATATTCGTCTATGCTAGTTATTTTTTAAACAGTAGAGGAAGGGAACAATATTTCTTTTGCAAAGGCAGTTCAAGGGAATTCCGTCGAAGTACATATGACCTCCGGCACCCTCAGCATCGGTCGAAATACAACTATAAGGTATGCTTTGGGCTCTCCACCATCGGGGGTTTCTGGTGGTGTTTTGCATTCTATCCTAGCTCACATCAATAGAAAGTTAGCACGTGGGGGGGTTTCAAGAGCCTGACGAGGGGTAATAGCAATTCCGAGAATATGGGTGAATAAGTATGCGTACAATGTGTTCTTAAGTGCATCGTGTATCCTCTATTAATCACCAACAAGCAATGCCCAATTATAGGTGAAGTTATCTAAACATTAATCTACGCTAAAACATAAGAGACACAAGCGACATGCATGATAATGCGAATACGCAAGTGGGATGCATGATAATGCGCGTACGCAAAACACATGCAATCCTAGAGACTGGCTCTTAAGGTTGCTGTATAAGCGCCGACTTCAATCGGCCTCTTGGGCCATATAAGTAAGTGAAAGACATAATGTAACCAACAGACTTTTGCGACATTTGTAACTACAAAATCGGACGGATTATTGTAGCTACCATCCCTTGTTAAGGAGATATGAGCAATCAGACACCCTTACAGGGTGACCTCTCAAAATGCATGATTACACCTCCTAAGTCATTGATCTGATGGAGCTCAAATTTGAACAGCTGGATTCGTAGCACAAGACAACCATGTGACATCACGTTCTTTCAAACATACAATAATGATATCTTGTAGTAGTGTGGTGACAGAACAAGGGTACATCAGTGGCAACAAAACAGAACACTGGGGCAGTAGTGGCGACAGGAAAGAACCATGGAGCAGCAGTGGCGACAGGACAGGGAAATATCAATGGCGACAGGACAGAACCCGGGCAGCCATCGCGGCACGACAGAACCCTGGAGCAGCAGTAGACAGGACAGAACCCTGGAGCAGCAGTAGCGACTGTACAGAACTCCGGCAGTAGTGGCGACTGGACAGAACCCGGCAATAGTGGTGACAGGACAGGAGCACATCAGTGTCGACAGGACAGAGCCCGAACAGTAGTGGCGACAGGACAGAACCCCCGAACAAATAGCACGGAGACTGGCAAGGGAGCGACAACTAGAGCTGTTGGTTACGAGTCATTTGGGCTTTAATACAGGGACAAATGCACAAATATAGAGGCAGAGACGTATAGAGATGGATAGAATAGTACTGGTAATGTGAACAATTTTGCATTCGCCTTGTATTTCAACTGATACAATATTTTTTTCCTCCTACTCAACATAGAAATCAAGCTGGATGCATGACATCAATAGGAAATTGGACATTGCACTTTTGACGCCATATATTTTACGATATACGATATACTGGGTCTTTAGGAAATGGTACATTACTCTGATATACTTAACTCCACTTGTCACTTCACTTCACGTATCATACCTTTTCACGAATAATGTTATGTTCCAACCCCAAAGTTTAACATCGGATGAATGATGTGCATTGTGAAGTGGTGTCTCTCACCAGCTGCCGAGACCGGTCCTCCAGCAAACCGTAGGCGAAGTGGTTCAACATCAGCTCCCGGGGCAGTGCCACGCCCTGAATCCTGGCGGCGGGGCACATGTAGATGTTGATCATGGCAGGCGACACAGTACCTCATCAGAGAGAGAGAGAGAGAGAGAGAGAGAGAGAGAGAGACAGAGAGACAGAGAGACAGAGAGACAGAGAGACAGAGAGACAGAGAGACAGAGACAGAGACAGAGACAGAGACAGAGACAGAGACAGAGACAGAGACAGAGACAGAGACAGAGACAGAGACAGAGACAGAGACAGAGACAGAGACAGAGACAGAGACAGAGACAGAGACAGAGACAGAGACAGAGACAGAGACAGAGACAGAGACAGAGAGACAGAGAGACAGAGACAGAGACAGAGACAGAGACAGAGACAGACACAGAGACAAGAGACAGAGACAGAGAGACAGAGAGACAGAGAGACAGAGAGACAGAGAGACAGAGAGACAGAGAGACAGAGAGACAGAGAGACAGAGAGACAGAGAGACAGAGAGACAGAGAGACAGAGAGACAGAGAGACAGAGAGACAGAGAGACAGAGAGACAGAGAGACAGAGAGACAGAGAGACAGAGACAGAGACAGAGAGACAGAGAGACAGAGAGACAGAGAGACAGTATATATATATATATATATATATATATATATATATATATATATATATATATATATATATATATATATATATATATATATATATATATATATATATATATATATATATATATATATATATATATATATATATATATATATATATTATATATATATATATATATATATATATATATATATATATATATATATATATATATAGATATATAGAGATATAGAGAGAGATAGAGATAGAGAGAGAGAGAGAGGGAGAGAGAGAGAGAGAGAGAGAGAGAGAGAGAGAGAGAGAGAGAGAGAGAGAGAGAGAGAGAGAGAGAGAGAGAGAGAGAGAGAGAGAGAGAGAGAGAGAGAGAGAGAGAGAGAGACAGAGAGAGAGAGAGAGAGAGAGAGAGAGAGAGAGAGAGAGAGAGAGAGAGAGAGAGAGAGAGAGAGAGAGAGAAGATATATATATATATATATATATATATATATATATATATATATATATATATATATATATATATATATATATAATTTCCATGATTCAGATAATTTCCATGGATCCTCAGGTGGCCTGTAGATGTGAAATGATTCACATGTTGGGACCTTGCAATATAAATCCTCTCTCTGGTGGGAGGGGGTGGCGCAGAGGGGATTTTTCCTCACCGGTGGAGGGGACTGTAGCCGGCATAGAGACGAGACCACGCCTCACCTGTATAGTTGTCCGCAGTCGGCCTGTATCCGGTGTACGGAAGTGATGGAACAGCGTCCCAGCAGGCCGGTGTGAGACATAGCCGGACCACAGCTGAGGTCCACGTGGTGCTCACACCGGTACACGGTCACACGGTCGCCTGTTGCCAGTAGATCAACGTCACGAACCCAATCCGACACACTGTCGCCTGTTGCCAGTAGATCAAAGTCAGGCACTCACACCGGCACACGGTCGCCTGCTACCAGTAGATCAACGTCAGACACTGACACCGGTACCATGGCTCACGGTCGCCTGTTGCCAGTAGGTCAACGTCAGACACTGACACCGGTACCATGGCTCACGGCCGCCTGTTGCCAGCAGATCAACGTCAGACACTCACACCGGCACCATGGCTCACGGTCGCCTGTTGCCAATAGATCAACGTCATGCACTCGCACCGGTATACGGCCATGGTTGAGCACTTTTGGATAGAGAATCAGATTATTTTATTCGAGGAAAGGAAGTCTCATGATTAATGCTGGAGAGGATGAGAAAAAGGAAAGATTGGTAATCGCTGGTGATTTTTTTTATCTCTTCTAAACCGGTGTATAACATACCAAGATTGTCAGGCGACTGGGGGAAAGAAAAACGCAATAAAAACATGCTATGGTGTTCGTCCTCAGGGCCTAACTCCAACACGCCAGTCACCTCAATAAACTCTGCAGTACACATCGTGCACCTTAGAATATCCGCCACTTGAAACGAAATGCTACAACTACAGCATGTGGCACCCGGCTGAAACGGAATGTAAGCGCTTATTTTGGGGACCAACAATTCAGTGCAAAATAGCTGACGGGTGACAACACATGGCACCTGGTAAAGGTATAACGTGTTGAGACTCAAGAGGCATAAGGGCCCATCCTGAATTCAATTCGATTATTAGCTATTTTTTGGACCATTCCTGCGGCTTTGTCTACAGGATGTGTTTTAGGGATTCATACAATTTTGTTGGGGGCCCGTCACATTTTCTTCGATTCCGGCTCTTTAAAAAAAGTGTTGTTGCATTCGTGTGCACCGACGATATGCATTTAGGTATCGGACAATTTTTGCAGACCCTGAGGGGTGTATTCAGTGCCCGGTCTTTTTGTTCCCTATCTAGGACCGTGTGGATTTTTTAGGGCCCAACCTGTGTTTGAGGCCTCCATGCGGTCTCAAGGCCCCAGTGTGCTTTGAGAGCCCGGTTGTTTTGTCTTTATAAGCTCCCGGCATGCTTATCTAGAGCAGCAACACATGTTTTAAGGGCCTACCGCATTTTGCCAGATTCGGTACGCTTTGGAGGGCCAGCTGCATTTTCGTCTTCCATTTGTGCTCTTAGGGTCCCGCTGTGTATATTTGTGGTTCCTTGCTCACCTTTGTGGGGTCCAAGCACGATATTGGGGGCGCCATTACAATTTATCGGGGGCCCGTCGAATTTTCGGGGCCCGGACGCGTGGTTCCGGGGGATCCGACGCCAATTTTCGGGGTTCAACGCAATTTTTGGTGACTTCTTCCGAATTAATAAAGTCGGAGCCACGGTCTGATTTATCGGGCGCCGATATTTTTTTCCTCCCGTCGCGATTTTTCGAGTGGTAATTTTTATGATTTTAAACTTGGAGGGCGTCTTAAAATTACGCGGGGGGGGGGGGGCCAATTCCGTCCCCTAAGATCTCGGCTCCTAATAAAGCTGGAGTAACGAAATTCACAGGGTGAATAGGTATGGCAGTGAACTCTATTGTGTGCAAATTTCATGACCTTAGGTCAATACCTTTAAGGCCAAATGAGGTCACATATGTCAAAATTATATTGTTGCGAAAAAGGGAATGAAGTACATCAATAAAATATGGAAACGCTTGGATACACAATGAAAAACAATAGTTTTCAGGGTGTGTAAGGAGTAACGTGCAAAGTGATATCAATTGCATGACAGTCATTTGCATTTATGACAACATTCCAGTTAACCAAGTTTGGTTCCATTAACCTGTCATTAACTTGACCTGACTTGACCTCGGTGACGTAACAAGACCCGGAAAGTATATTGCATAACAACATACATGAAACAAGTCGCAAGTGTTGCCAAGAACACTTCCCTTTTGTCAATATATGGGAGGCGCATCAGCGCCGATTTTTGTGGTCTGTCCCTAAGAAAATTTCATACTTTAACGACCCCTAACTCTAAAAATTTCGGCCGATTTCCGTTTTTCTTGATTTAAACAACGCCCCGGTCATTTCTAAGCATGTATGCAAAAACTGGCATATATTGACCCGTACAATCTTGAGTTACGTGCGAATAACCGGAGGGGTGGGCGGATTTCGTACCCTCCCCCTCCAGGGAGCGTGCTAAAGCACCTGGTGGTATGCTTGGGCGAAGGAGCGAATGTAAGTCCTGGGTCGGACATTCATTTTATGTAACCTCTTTATTTTCGGGGGCTCCGGCTTGATCGTTGTCGGGTTCCGATGCGATTTTGTGGCCACGCTATGCTTATTTTGGCCATCGACATCAATTTTTTGGTGACCCGAGGGGAATTTGCTATCCCCCGACCAGAATTTCGGCAGACTACCGGCAGGAATTTTGAGTCTCAAGCGCGATATCTGGAGGGCTTGGTGCCAGTTCGCGAAGAGCGTTATACTTATCTGAACCCCAGCACGACTTCAGCGCAGATTTTCGGTCCCGGTGCAAGTTTTTAGGCGCTCGCTGCATATATTTATAACTCCAAATTCTGGGTTCCCGATGCGAATATACGGGGCCACAGATATTTTTTTGGACCCTGGCGCAATTTTGTATTTTTTGGGAGCCCACCTTTCCAGAATGGAGGAGGCATTTCTCCTTTGGTATACCACTGCGGCTGCTCAGCGAGTTCTATTTCCAGCAGGTGGCACCCTTCAGATTAGAAAGGGCCTTAGTATAATTTTCGTTTGGGACCTGAAGTTAACTTTCCCTTGCCTGGGTCGACTTGATGGAGTTCCTTTGTGATGTTTTTGTGGTCTTTTTCGTGATTGATGTGTGATTTCCCTTTGTGATTTTTTTTTGGTCGACTATTTTTTGTAAGCCTTCTGCGCGATATTGTTGAGCCCCGATACGATTCTTTGGGCTTCCGGTACATCATTTTCGGTGCTCCAACGCGCCTCCTTTCTCGGGCCCCACGCGTTTTTGGGGTCGTTGACGCAATTTTTGTGGCCACAAGCTGGCATTCCGGTTAGGAATTGAACTCTGGGAAGCCAGCTGCGACTTGTGTGGTTTCTAAGGGCAGGGGCGCGACATTTTTGGGTCTAAGTGCGATCTTCGGACACTATCGTCATTTGTTGGGATGCCCATTGCGAGTTTTAGTGGCATCAACACGCCTTTGGGGGCCAACAGGGTTTGGCTTCTTTTGAAGCAATTGCTGGGACCTCAAAATGATTTTCCATGTCCGGAATCTTTCTTTTCCGTTGCAACGGCTTCATTTCTTTTGTGTTCCCAATGAGACTTTTAGGGCCTAGGTGCGACCTGGCGTGATTTTGAGCGGTATGTGATTTTTATGGTCCCCTTTACTATTGGTGGGGACACGAGGATATTTATGGAGCCTGGCGCTATTTTCTCCGAACCTTGGCGCGATTATTACGGGCGAACAACCTCTCGAGGGGGGGGGGGGCTCGTCACTATAATGTCACCGCTCACCACCGTAATTGCACCGCTCATCGCCACAATGTCACTGCTCACCACCGTAACTACACCGCTCATCGCCACAATGGCACCGCTTACCGTCCAGACGGCACCGCTTACCGTCCACACGGTATCGCTTATCGTCACAATGGCGCGGCTTACCATCCAGACGGCACCGCTTACCGTCCAGACGGCACCGCTTACCGTCCACACGGCATCGCTTATCGTCACAATGGCGCTGCTTACCATCCAGACGGCACCGCTTACCGCCCAGACGGCGTCGCTCATCGCCACGACGGCACCGTTTACCGTCCAGGCGGCGCCGCTTACCGCCAAGGCGGCGTCGCTCACCGTTCCGACGTCACCGTCTGCGGTCGTGACGTCGCCTATGACCGTGCCAGCAGAACCGCTCACCGTTCTGGGACCGCTTCGCAATAAGCGGCACCTGTCGGTACTTGTGCTGGTTGTCAGTGAACATGTCGAGCGCCAGCTCAGTGGAGATGTCGAGCCGGCGCAGCGGCTGCGCGCGCTGGCCCAGCTGTCGCATCATGGCCGACAGGACGCGCAGTTCGCCGGCCGTGGGGCGCCAGTCGGCCAGCGGCAGCTGCACGTCGTACACAAAACTGCCACTGCGCACTGCAACAGCCACACGTACCGAACACACAGCGTGAGCAGACAATGGCACCCGGTCTATCTCCGACAGCCACACGTACCGAACACACAGCGTGAGCAGACAATGACACGCGGTCTATATCCGACAGCCACAAGTACCGAACACACAGCGTGAGCAGACAACGACACCCGGCCTATCTCCAACAGCTCTAGCTCTCAAGCGTCTCGTGCTTTAGTCCCACTATAAGACCACGATCTGAAGAATAGAACTGCTTCCGCCAGTGGTGTGCGAAATACCGGAAATTACAGTTTGACATAAATATGGTACTACAACACAATTAACCTACATGGAAAACAATTCCGGACGGTCGATCGTTGATTTTGTCGATCCAGTTCCAAATCATGCACTATGAGCTAAATACCAACATCAAGACGTGGTCTAGTGAACACATAACCAAGAACAAAAAGCCTGAGCATCCAACATGAATCGCGTTGATCAGCAAACGTGCTGTCAAATGTGCATGACGACGTTCGCGACGATGTCGAGAGTGTCACAACTCTGCTGTGTCTCTTAACTGCTGGCGGTATGATTGCTAAGTGCTGTCGTGACTGATCTGATTCACTGGCTTCCGACAAGTGGGCAAAACTAAATCCCACCGTTTGGGTTCGGAAAGCTGTGCAGCTGCACATAATGCTGGTCCTTGAACGCCTCCTCAAGGACGGCGCCAAGCATCAGCGAACAGCTGCGCCAGAATGCCTTGTTCACCTGCAGGAGATGATCGTCACACCAGTCACCCGACAAAGGTCACGTAGTCACGTGGTCACACTGTCTGGACTGGACGGCGAGTCCGACCCGGGTACGGAGGGTACAGCACACCAAGTAGCCACTCGGTGCCAGTGAACTCCATTCCGTGATCAGATCCACACGATCTGCATCCGCCGCAAGTTCTTTGTTACGATCACACAACGAACCAAAACGAATAATGTGCTTCTTGTCTTTACTTCCAACAGTGGTTAACTTTATCCATCCAAGTTGTGTTGGAATTTTGGGGCGCGGCAACTGCTTCGGCTATATTGGGCCCATTATCTGTCTAAGTTTTTCCAACAATATTAGGATGCAGCTCAAGATACATGAACATCGAGACAACACCAAATAATTCGGGGCCGAGGAATATGCGTGGTGGCTATTGCAAAAATCATGAGACTTGCATACCATGCAACAAAAGGGCAGCAGCTGAACACGTATTTAGTGAATCCCTTCTAAACGAGTAACGACTGGAGCAACACACCTTGATGACCACACCTCGTCAGTTTTCCAACATAAACACCGACCACACAAAAGTTAGTTACACCACAGAAAGATTACCGGAAGCCGAACAAATTGAGAAATGGTGGAATTATTAGGATATAGCCATGAAAGCGTTCAATTATACACAAATATTTTACAGGGGGCCCATTCCACTACCAATGGACAAGTGAAAGGGTCGAAAAAACACCAAATATATTACATTTTCATGGCAATATTTTCATGGGGTTATCTGACCCGCCGAATCCAGCTGCGCCATTTTGTGAAAGATCAGGCCAACGATCAAGGAGTAATAGCCTCGAACATTTTTGAGATATCACCTAGCAAGAGTGTCCTTTGAGATCTTTAACTCAATGAAAAACTATCCTAATTGAGCAAAAGTATATATCGGTGAACTGGCAATGACCCAATGCGCTTTTTACCTATTGCGAACCTCTGTTTACGGGATAACTGAAATCGTGACATCGTGACCTGTCACGCGACCTACTTTACCTTTCGGGAAAGCTACGATGCAATTTGAAAAAGGGCAGAAATGAAGTTCGATATCTTATCTTTTGAAACAAAAAGAAGAAATATGGTTTTGCTCCTAAAACTATACATCCATTCACAATTAGGCATGGATGTTTTCGCGCTAGTTTATCGTGACATGCATAAATATGTATTCAGAACGTATATTACTGAAATACAAATACTTTTGACGTTCGAGGCACGTGATGGAATAATAATGGGAGTCATCTGATCTTGATTGCTGTGTTGCACAAGTGTTGTAACGAGGTGTGAGGTTAAGGGCTCAACAAGATGGCAAAAATGTCTCCAAATTGTGGTAGTCGATAATTTATGAGTTATACCTTACCATGAATTACAAGGAGAGAGCATCTACAGAATAGCAATCACATTCCGATGATCGAGAAACCATTCGCACCATTTATTGGCATGGATAACGGGATTAGATACACACAGTGGATGAACACGCATTGCTGTACACTCGAAGAAATAGCTTGGACCAAAGAGGAAAGCATGCGATATTTGGGCCAGCAAACCATGAAGCTGACCAGAAACCACGTTGTGGTCGACAACCAAGGTCAACACTTCACCTACGCAAAGGCTACTGCCAATGAGGGATTTACTGCTACTGCCAAAGTGATCGTCTAGTACGATTTCGTTGAAAATTATTCATTTGTGGTGCAGGATGCAGCTCAAGGCTTCCACTGTGAGTCGTCGCAGTGTATCATACACCCGTTTGTAGTATGCTGGCGTGAGGACGAAGTACTATGCCATCAGAGCTACTGCTGTACATCTGACGGCACAAAGCACAACACCAACATGGTGCGTGCGTTCCTGCAACGGCTTATCCAGGAAATTCTGACTCCAGTACCTGACCTAAATATATATACATATATCACATACGTCAGTATACGAATAAGTATAGCTTCGTCAATGTGTCACCATCAGACAGATTTTGTGGTGTCCAGTGTGGCTTTTTGTCACATCTTATGGGAAGGGCGCTTGCGACGGCATCAGGGGCACAGTCGCGGCTAAAGGGAGCCTCAAGCGCACGCTTAACAACCAGATACTGACGGCGAAGGACGTGTTTGAGCACCGTTCGCACAAGCTAACCAACTGCATGAAATTCATATTTGTATCAAAGCAGGAGGAAATGGACGTCACGACCCATCTCATCGAGCGTTTCTCGAAAGTCATCGCTGCGAAGGAAACATAGGAGTGCAAGTTCGCACCAGTGACCCACAGCACCGTAACAGTTCATGAACTGCTTACCGATGCGGGGCGTATGTTAATGTCAGTCGGGTGAAGGAAGCGCGCTGATGCAGCGTGCACACAGCGTGTTAGTATGCGTGCTGATGCAGATTGTGTTGATTAATATTATCGCAGTGAGATCATCAGTCCGAACTGGGATTCTGACAAGGTATGGGATGATCTACAGACCTGTAGATAATTTCATTGCATTATAATACTGTACTGCAACACAGCAACACATTGTATTGCATTGTATTGTGAAGTTATGCTACTTTCTTTTATTACACCGACGTAGACGGCGCATGATCCAATGCGATTCATTTCAGGCTCAGCAATTGATGCATTGATGTCATGATGAAATTGATGTCAATTGATGCATCCGCGCCAAATTTGTTCTCAAACAGCTCAAGATGAATGCGATTATTCAGTTAATGGGATTCCTCTTTCCATTTCCAGAATGTGGGGTTTGAAACGCCAGAAGGTTGATATTACAGTGATTGGCGGTGATAAAACCTTGTGTTGTCGGGGGAATATGATCGTACATTTGTATATGCTGTCATTGAGGCCAAAATATATTGCATAGGGTGAAGACATTTCTATTGCTTTTCTCTTTAAAAGTGACGATCTAGGATTTCACAAATCACCTTCGTGCTTCTGAATTTTCAAAATAGCATTGCGACTGTCTCGAAGGTCAAACAAAGTCACGTTACCTTAGGTAACAGGTTCTCGGTTTAAAAAACGCCTGGACAAAAATTTCGAAGTTGACACAAGATGCAGTGGAGCATGACGAGTTCAACGACATATAGCTTTGTGCAATTCGTGTTACTCTTCATTGAGTTCCAAGTCTCCAAATACTTACCTGAGCTTTCGAAAGTGTATGATGCTATGACTCCTTAACCGTCGCTCCGATCTTTCCCAAAACTGCATAGCTGGATTATAGAGGCAAACTAACCCTATATAAGTATTTTCATCAAGATATATAGTGTAATTTAGCCCCTTCACTTATTGATTTGTCGTGGAATGGGCCACCTACCGCAATTCGGATACATTTCTGCCATATGCTTAAACCTTGACTTTACGAGTTAGAACACTTGTGCAACATAGCACTCAAGGTCAGAGGACGCGCCATCACGTGCCAAGAACATCAAAAGGCTTGCATTTCAGTAATATACTGCTTTAAACAAATATTAAAACAGGCCACGATAAATTGGAACGAACAGAACCATCAATGCTAAATTTTGAACGAGTATGTAGAATTCTAGGGCCTTCTTAGAGTTTTATATATTTCGCTTCGAAAGATAAGACAAAACTTCATTTCTGTACATCGTTTTCAAATCGCACTGTGACTGTCTCGATAGTTAAAGCAGGCCACACGACTTTAGGCCACGATGTCACGATTCAAATGGCCCGTAAACGAAAATTCCGAAATAGCCAAACGATGCAGAGGATTATTGTGACTTCAGCGATACATACTTTTGCACAATTCGGATTGATCTTCATTGTATTAAGAACCTCAAAAGACTTGGTGACATGCTGGAAATGCCTGAGGCTAAAACTCCTTGACCGTTGATCTGATCTGTCTATGTATGACACAGCTGGCTTATTGGCATCAGATAACCCCACACAAATATTTTCATGGAAATACAAATAATGCTGTTATGCCCTTGTTGAATTGTCGTGGAATGGGCCAGGGATGTTGATGACAAAGCATTGAGGCCAGCAGCTGGCGGTACGGTCATCACGGGTCTGTCAATTAATTCATCTCGGGATTGCTGACGAATTTACACGTGTTGGCCAAATGCATTACTCCCTTTGCTTCAATCGTAACTCTGATGACCAAAAGGACTTCTCAGCTGTTTTTAAGTAGATTGTGATGCCGGTGCTAAAGCGTCCGTAACCAGCGAGTCTATGTATATTTTTAGTTCGGCGATGAGTGCGAAAAATTCAAATTATACCACAGAAAACACGAGCAAAAACCCAATACATAAGCCAGCCTAAAACTGCCAAATACAATTTCAGAGTTGACTAGTATCCAGATAAGAGTAACACAGACCTGGTAGTGCAGACATTCACATTATGTTGATATGTTTCGCCCAAGGCAAGTATGAAGACATAACTAATGGCCATTGAATACAAAATATAAACGAAACATAACATATTACTAGCGATGAATGCCTTATGAAGCATCACTTTACACCATGATATCCTAATCTGGACATTGTCCATACCGGGGTGCACAATGCTACACAAATTTTGACGTAGCGTTTACATAGCTATGCAGCAGAAACCGAATCGGAGTGTCATGCACATTTCTCTAACAATAGCACCGTCGCCTGCACATCGAAATTAACGGGGCTCAGGCCAGACATGGGGCGAAGCCAGTTTCGGATTCTCATAGCCACGATTTTATCGGCACTAGATTCGGCTTCGGCTTCATGCCATTTCAAATTGTTGTCTTCGACTTCGGATTGTTTCGTGATCTTCTTTGAAAAGTTAGCTTTAACTTCGTAGCATTTTGAACCGTTGGTTTCAGCTTCGATTTTGACATCGTCACATGTTGAGCTGCCGGTTTTGCTTTGCTAACACATTGTAGGTTCAATTTCGAAGCCATAACCCTCACTTCGTACGCTTGCGCTAAATGACACTTGAAATAACAGAGGACCGTATGTGTGGGTGTTTAAGGGATGCATTCTTCCAAGTATCTTTACACATTTTTCCTGTAGTTAGTGGAACATCCCTACTAGGATCTCCTCTAAAATATTACCTACTTGCACACACCAGATCAGATCACTACTCCTCGGGTTAACACCCACTTCGCATTGTCAACATTCCTTGGATGATCCTATGCCTGATGACCGGCCCCACAATTGTCAACGGACATCGGACTGACTTGGAGGCGGGGGCCTCCAAGTCGAAATTGTTTAGAATAATTGAACACAACACTTTCCTCTTAGCGACTCCACATGCTACCATGTCTCAATTCAAGAACTTTTGGAATCAGCTCGGCTTTACAAGGATTGGCTCCGGCTTCATCTTCATTTGGCTAGACATAAACGGAATGGGCTTCGCGAAGCCACGCATTTTTGGGTCAGCTTCCGCTGCGTCTCAATCACTATTTCACTGTTGGCCTCGGCACTGGCTTGGTGGCATCTTTTTTGTCACGGGCTTCAACTGCAACTTCTACATCTGTTATCCTTAGCTTCGGTTTTTGTTTCGTGAGTTAATCGTGGTTTCGGCTTCGAAGCCTGGCTTTGCCCCCATGTTTGGCTCAAGCTCTGACCACTTGAAGAGTTGATATCACCACAGAAGACCGAGTAACGACATGCATTAGCAACATGGAAAACACCAGCCGACCATGCGCGGGCAAGAGCCTCAGCAAGCTTCCTCCGCCTCACGTGGAAGGGGTCGTCGTCGTGGAAGTAGAGGTACTTGAGGGTGCAAGACTCGGCGGCGATCGGTTGGTGCATGTCGTGCGGTACTCCGTTCACCTCCGCCAACACAGCCCGCTCCATCACGGCCTCAGAGATGTCTAGAACGGCCTCGTATAAGGTCACGAAGTAGAACGGGGGCACGGCCACCGAGTAGGTTCGGGGCACGGTCACGGAAAAAGCCCGGGGCACGGCCACGGAGTAGGTCCGGGGCGCGGTCACGGAGTAAGTCCGGGGCACGGTCACAGAGTAGGTCCAGGGCACGGCCACGGAGTAGGTCCAGGGCACGGCCACGGAGTAGGTCCGGGGCACGGCCACGGAGTAGGTCCGGGGCGCGGTCACGGAGTAGGTCCGGGGAACGGCCACGGAGTAGGTCCAGGGCACGGCCACGGAGTAGGTCCGGGGCACGGCCACGGAGTAGGTCCGGGGCACGGCCACGGAGTAGGTCCGGGGCACGGTCACTTAAAAAGCCCGGGGCACGGCCACGAAGTAAGTCCAGAAAGTCCGGAGGACGATGACGGAATAGGTTCCGGGCTTCTCTAGCACGGCGATTGGTCACAGAATAGGTCGGGGACACTGTCACGATGAAGGTCCCAGGCTCTTTCGGTCCGGGACACAGCAACATAGGAGGTCTCATGTTTTCTTGTCCGGGGCACGGCCACGTAGGAGGTCCGCAGGAAGGCCACAGAGGTCTCGTGTACGGTCACAAAAAATGTTCGGGGCACTGTCACGATGGGGGTTCCAGGCTCCTCCGATCCATGGTATGGTCACAAAGGTTAGGAGCTCCTCCACCTGGGTCAAGGTCACGAAGAAGGCTCGGGTACCGTCAGGGAGAACTGACCCCTCCGATCAGGAGCGCGGTCACAGGGGGGATGCGGGGCTTCTCCAGTCCGAGGTGCAGTCACGGAGGTCAGGGGCATGGTCACGTAGGAGGCCCGGGCACCTCCGTCCAGGGTACGACCACAGAGGAGGCACGGAACAGGCCCACACATATTCGGAGCCGCTCCGGACAGGGCCTGAAACGGTCGAGGCGGTTGCAGAGATTGGAAACGAATCAGAACAGAACCACAAAGGGCTATGGCCACAGAAGTCTGAAACAGTTCTGGACAGGGTCATCCAGGTCTAATACGGACCAGGACAAGACAGTGCATTTACAACGGTTCGGAGCAGAACTGCAGAGGTCACGAACGACGCGGCACGGTTACAGGGCCATGCAAACATCCGAATTAGTCAAATCATCTTATGGCAGCAATCAATCAAAGCTTTTACTAAAGCAGCACCTGGCTTCACCTTTAACAGCTTGAGAATACAACTGACTGGTCTTCCCACACGTATGGAACGGCCGTCATGCGCATCTATCGGCATCCCGTGACACGTGGATGCATTTGCTCAATTTGATCGCTACCCCATCTAACGTCGGCACTCACGCTTGGCACAATCATGCGGAGTGGACAGACGGCGGTTCATCACCAGCGTGGAGTTCTCGGGCACACCCTGGTAGGACACCTCCGTCTTCTCGATGCGGCCCACCAGACTGCGCTGGCGCTGCTCCTCCAGCTCGAACAGCTGTGTGCGGCGCCGGGCGACGGCCACGTTGGTCAGCTGGGACAGACATCCTGCGGCCACACCGGCAGCCAACATTCAGCACATGGCACGGCACGGCTGAGTTCGCCAACGACGACACCCTGTCGCCAAATAGATGTCCGGCCACGACCGAACTCTGCCCTTGATGCTTGAGAAGTAACAATTATATGCATAACATGTCTTAAACCCTATCGCGGGAGCGCCTCGTTGGGCCGCGAAGTTGGTACAGTGTGAGGATGAGCACACAGTCCTCTCGAGATTCGAGAATTAACCAGCAGATCTCATTGCAGAAAAAGACAATGGATTTCTTGTCACGTGATCTGCACTTATGCGGGACGCAAGTCTGACAATTTTTACATAGGGTACAGGAGCCCCATCCCAAACAAAAAATAGCGGGGAATCTTGATAGTTCCCAGACCTCAGCGCTTCTATATTTCGCAACCAATTCTTTCACATATTGTGCCATTTTACAGCCAAAGAAATGGTCTTGCAGCTCAAATAATAACGAATTGGGTTTCACAAACTATACGCGAGACGAGGCTGGACACAGATAGCGAAATATGGTGGGACGCTCTATACACTTATGCCACTGCCACACCACCAACCAGTGTTCTCAAACTCATTTTAAATGAATGTCCGATATGGGGGAAAATGTCAGGGATCAAGAAACAATATTTAATGTATGTACTTAGGCGCACTTGTTTGGACGCACGCAAGGTTTGGGCTTTCGGGCACTTCGACTGCTCTGGTCATATTGCGCACGCAAGGTTTAATCACATCTACTAAGGCTATTAGATTTGGTTGAGCGACGGAACTACTTCAACTGGTAACTTCCATTAATTCGTGTGTAAATAAAACACAATAGGCAAGCTTCTCATGCAATATCTACAGCTGAGAAAATCTGCTTCCCGCCTCAAAAGGTACAGCCATAGTGCATATATGACTCAGCAAACACAAAGCTGATAGGTGACCGGAACGAGTTGATATTTTGCATGCAGACCGAACATGGTGGTCACAGACACATGCAAACGAACCAATACCACGCCTCCTGACTATGCCAGGAGAGGCTCAGCTAGGTCTGCTCTCACCATTGAAGGGAAAAGTCATGCTTCCCCGTGTAAAACAATATACACATTGCAGAATGTAACACATGGCCTGAAGCGTGTCTTTGCTGCGTGCTTTATACTGCCTTTACTGTATGTGTTTTGTGCTGTTTGATGTGTTCTACATTATCTGTGCTACGTTTCGAGTTATATTTGTTGTACCGTCTACGTCGTTTTGGAATATGCCCGCCGCTTGTTGTATGTTGCCTTTACACCCCCTCCCTCCTTCATGAAAACCTTGGCAGTTCTACTGCTGTGGCGCATACCCCCAAGTAGAACATATTCGAAATTTAATGTTCTGCTTTCAAGACTTGCCCTACCCATCCTAGTTCCTCATTCCGGCAAAATCTCACTTAAAAGCCATCCTTGATCAAGAACACAAAAAATGACCGGTACAGCACTCGTGACACATGGTTGTTTTTCATGACGGTAGTGGCAGCTCCAGCAGCCTAAGTTTGTGGAAAGACAACAGTTTAAACTCGTTATTTTTCAATTGAATGCTGTCGATCTGATCTTAACCTGACGTTGCAACTTGTGGGAGTATATTTTTATATTTTGCTTTGATTCGTGCTGGTGAAATTCGAATGTTCCATGTTTGGTCATCAAGTGAATTGCAAGTGTTGCCTGCGAGACCTAACCGGGAATGATTACGAAAAGCGTTTATTTCAACATGGCCAATAAACACGTCAGCTCAGCCAAAAAGCATTACAATTGCGGTTAGAATGCTACTCACCATCAGCTATGATTGACCCTCATGAGTATACCATGCAGGGTACGATTATGAGAATGTTAAGAGTTCAATTTGCGGGCCACCAGGTGCACACGGCGTTAAAAGAACATGAATACAGTTGTGTCGAGAAATGAGAGTAGTCCTAAGATGTGTGCCTGTAAATCGGCCATTTTTAGTGGCATGACCGAAATTCCTTCTGGATTACATGGGAAAACTCTGCAATCCAAATGTAGAGATAAGTACCAAAAGCATTGCGGACTCAGTCGATCGGGACCAACAAAATGGAACAAAACGGGGTGTCAAACCAACCCCTATCGTTGGTCTTCTCTTTTGAATCAGATTCTGGTCCATCTTTTTAGGATGCTGGAGGTCGTTTTTGCTAACTGGATGGCTAATGATTAAGAAAGCGATTGCTTGACGCAACAAATTTGCTAAACATTAGATGGACGGCCAATTACTGTCATTTTGCGATGCTTGTCAAAAATGACTCAAAGCTCTCCTCAGGCGATTTTGGACTCTTGCTAGCTACTGGTGATTTAGAGGGCACAGACTGCAGTTTCGTATTGCGAATTTTGACGCTCATAGAAGGTGCAGTCAAGTGGTAAAAAGATGGATCTGCCCCTGGCCCAGCAATTCCAACGGTACAAGAAACCAGGAATTATTGAAGAGTCCTGGCGAACAATGGGGCTCAAACCCACCCAAAAAGGTAGGAAGCCCTAACAAGCTCAAGTTGCACTCAAGACTAACATTCGGAATTTGACAACACAACCAATTTAAAACGCAATATTCTCCTCATGACAAATTACTTCAGAGGCGAATGGAGCACCAATAGCACAGGTTCGCATTGGCAGAATCAGCGGTATCAAAAAATGGAGGAAATTTGATGTTTCTGATCATGCCAAATATCCGCAATATCTCCACGTCTAACTGTAAAACCTTTGGAAAGGCCAATTTTCATAGGCACATCCAAGGTGCGGGGGGGGGGGGGGCAGGGGCCAGGGAGCCCTATACAACAAACATTATACTAGATGAAACAAGCATTTTTGGACTTTTAGCACACAAACCAGGAATTATTTGCGCGCGAAACGCACCAAAAGCGATCCGTTCTAGACAATATTTTTTGTCAGGCCCATTTAGGAAAATCACGGTTGCGTCCTTGCCACTTTTTCACACTTCACAAACAATTCACAATACATGTGAGTCAGGGACACTGATTGGGTTGGGGCTGTGGGGGTTATGCCCACAATTCAACATAAACTGGAACGTAACTTGCTAAATTCTAAAAATTAAACCAAAGCATAAATTTTGCTCCAGAATCATTTGCTTGGTATCGCTCTTGACAATAGATACTTAACATACATCTTAAAGATGTTAGAACATCTCCTCAAATCCTCAGGCACCATAATTTATGAATTCAGATATGAAGCTTAATGTATATTCCTCACCTACTTTCAGCCATACCTGGATACACCATTGATGAGTAAATCATTTTGTAATAATTGCTGTTATTGGGGTTTTGGGGCACATCAACTGCAGAGGATATACAGTGCCCAGTTTGTAATAATTAAGAACTCGCACAAACGCATTGCCACAATTGTCATCAATGACGAAGAGTGTGCGAATTGGCACGTCTTCTGACTGACTCACTGGGAGCCAACCGGAAATTATCTCTGGGCTTGAAGAACGTCTTCCAAATATCCTCTACATGCTCATGTGTGAGTAAATAACCTACTTTCAGGAACTATACTCACCTGAAAAATTAGAAGCAACTCCTCATTTCGCCACTAAGCATGCGCTCTTAACAGGCATCTACGTTCTGAATTACCAGACATTCTGCACAGCAGCCTTATAGCAGGTGCCACACAGCTTTCCGAGAAAAACAAGTCACACAGCAAAAACCAACATTGAACACATAGCTGAAATACTAGGAACACTTACTTGTCTGGTGTGGGAGGGAAACAAACAGTGATCTCATCTGGATGTTCAGTGCCATTCTATTTATACTTGGTTGATGCAAAATTAGCTACCACATTATTGCTCACCAAATGCTTCCAAAAATATATCTAGAAATCCTGAAAGGAGAACAAAATCTATTAGATATATTAGATAGAAATGATAAATGACCCTCAAGTTTTGCCTTGCACACCACCACTTGCAGGACATTGGTCCTATCTACATGTGGATGGCATGGTGAATGAGCACCAGGGAAGATTCCCCACAAGAGGACAAAAATAAAACACACTATGACAATCATGTCATGGCATCAATACTTACTTCATAGATGAACACTAAACAAATAAACAGACAAACTGTTTTTGGTTGAAGACAAGCAGGTGAATAATAATTATCCTCACCACATAATTAATAAATTGAAAACAATATACTTAGAACATATATTTGTTCTAGGTCTTTGTTCAAAACCACTAAACAAAAATGTTTTTACTTGAAGAAGTGTGAGATTGCTTCCAAAGGTGTCACAAGGTTGGTCATCATTACAAATAATATGGCTGCACCATTACTTTTTTGCTTTATCCACAGAACTAGCATTGAATAGCCTACCTAGAACAAGAAGCAACCTATCCATGAAGCAGTAATATATACATGGCAAAGTAATTGAGCCATGACTAAGTTATCTATGCCATCAACCAACCCCCTGGCATTGTAAGCACTTTTACTTCATAGGTAGGTACTCAGGCATATAATTCCCTATGCCTTTGATTGACCCTGGGGCCTACTCATGCTAAATGTAAATACTCTTCCACCCTGAATGTAGAATATTGTGAAAACATTTTTCTGATTCAAGTGGACTTCAACCTTGACAGGCAATTCAAGTTTGCCAATGTTGGGACAGGCTGAGGTAGACAATGCCTGCCTTGCCCTAGGTAGGTAAGTAGGCAACCAAATAGTGTAGGTTTCAAGACAAGATTACCTATGATGGCATCAAAGGGCAAGGAAATATTTTGCTTCAAAGCTTTCACACACAAACTTTACACCCTTTCCCTCCCACAGACACAATTCAACAATAATAATGTTCACCTGCCCAACCATAGCATGGTGGTTCACACACAGCCACATATTTTACCATGGTTCTTGATTTATATTATGCAAATGCTCCTTGTTTCTGAAGGTTTAGAGGTTTTGAATGCTCAGAGATTCTGAACATTATGGTTTCTGAATATCATGCTTTGATGTTTTTAACTCTAGAATTTTGGTAAAGCAGTAATGTTGAACTGTTATTTGATGAATGATTTAAGTAACAGTTAGTTAATTTCAATGTTCAAAGCTTTCACTGTATGAGAGGTTTTGAACTGTTAGCTGCTTTGATGTTAGTTTTGGTATTATTGTGCTTCAAGGTGGTAACAAGACAAGTTTTTACACACATCTCCATCCATCAAGCAACTAAGTTAGCTATGTTTGCTTAGATTGTGTTAGTTTGGGCTCTAAAGCTGAATTCCCCCCACACATTTTTCCCCTCAAATTCAGATATTGTTTCTTCTTTAAAATTAGTTGGTTTGGTTCAGTTAGGTTGGGCTATGTTTTTGAAGTAAACAAAAATCAGAAAAAAACTGCTTAAGATTTTTGTAAGTAATTTTTTGTTTTGTTTCTCCAAGCCAGATTAGGTTAGTTTCTGTTGCATTTGTATTTCATTTCATTAAACAATTGCACTATGTTACCCAACTCAAAGACCCTATTACTTTGTTCTGTTATTTTGTTGTTATTTTGTTCTGTGACATTTCGTGCACAATCCGAAAAGTAAGTATTTGCACTGAAAATGAGTGATCCTATCCTCTCAGTCACATTCATAAGCATTGCATCAAAATGATAAATTATAAGAATTAATAAAACACCTTAGAGCAGAAATTTACCAATGTTTTGAACACCCGAGTAGAAGGAATCTTCCACAATTAGCGGTTTCGAACCATTAAAGGAATTGGACTTAAGTAGATCTTAGAAATTTTAAACTATTTCATGCTATGAATCCTGTGTTCAGATACACCCCAAAGGTTAGGCTAGGCTAGGCTAGGTACCTCTAACCCTTGGAGGTGGGGGTGTCAAAACCTCACAGGATTCACAGCATCAAATAGTTCAAAACTTTAAAAAAAAGTACTTAGTAACTTAACGAAACAGGTACTATTTAGGTAACCTAGGTAACTAACCTAGAAACTTAACTTGCTGGGCACGCTGGGCACATCAGCACACCACAAAAGCCTTGCTTGCGTCAGATTAATAATCCTTTCCCATTAATGTTTCATTATTTTTGGAACTACTGGCTTCAAGGTTATGCTTTGGATAATTTGCTTCCTTGCTATTTTTCGAAAAGGAAAGCGAATATGTTTCAATTTAAAGCATGCAAGAAACATGACTAAATTATTACGCAATTGCACAGGAACATCTTGATTACAGTGTGTTGCTATGGCAATGACGACGCTACTTCGATATCCTCACCGGTATATGTCGCCTTGCCCGCACATGTAAATAATATTTAGATGTCAAATACATACAAGGTACATTCGAATAATTCGAATGATATATATTGTGTTTGGTAGTGGAACCTGCCTCGTACATATTGTACATGTAACCATAATGTACAAACCGCTCATGATCCATTGAACCCGGCTGCGCTATAATTTATGAAGAGTAGATCGATCGTATTGATGTCGGTAAGTAAGCATGGGTGCGGTGATTAAGTTAAACGCTTGGCAGGCATATAGGTGCCTTGGTGCTTGCCACCCTCCTTCGTATTCGCCTGAGCGCACAGCTTGGCTGACATGCACTTTACCTGTCAAGGTACGTAGGTACCTACCTACTGTAGTGTTAAGTATGTTATACCTGGCATGTTGGTCATGGGCGCAATGCTGTAGGCTATGAGCGTCGCCATTGCTGAGATCCCTGGGGCTATTCGCTTTCCCCACGCGATATTTTTCGTTGTGGGGCGAAACTGACTAGGAGTGTCTATAATGCATACTTTTTCTCGATGAACGATCTCGGTAATTTGTAAGTAGATGTCGATGAAAGGTGCAGTAATTGGTGACTGAATTAATGCAGTTGTTTTGACCTACAGCCATGATTAATATCCTCCTTCAAATGTCTCAGTCGTTCCCATATGGCGTTGAAAAGCTGTAATCACAACAATGGAAAATTTCCGGTGGACGATCTCGGTAACTGCTGTACCGATTTTCGTGATAATGTTCTAAAGTAAAGTTCGACATCTATTTTGTGCCCAATGAGTCATTTCCAGCCGGCATAATTCGGGTGAAAGCCATGAAATGAGGGATTGAAATTCTACATTTTCCCGATGGACGATCTACAAAAGAAAGTTACTTTATTGCGCAAACACACACTAACCAATGTCTTCAGCGTATTAGATCAGTTGAGGCAGTTAAGAAAAAAACTAACATGAAATTGAAAATAGACTTAACACGGAAGTCGGTACAACCGTGAACAAAGCTTTCAGTCCTCTTACAAACTAACCACCCATCTCTAATTAAATTGTGATGTGATTGATTTTTTTAAATTTCATATGTTAATTTGTATCTAACTGCCTCAGCTGATATAATACGGTGGATATTCATCAGCGTTTGTTTGGCGCAATTCCGTTACTTACTTTGGTAGGTCGTCCATCGGGGAAATCTCGAATTTCAATTCCTCATTTCATGGCTTTGACCTATTTATATCTAATGGAAATTACTCAAATTACCAAAAATCGATGTCGAGGTTTATTTTGGAGACACTCATATAAATCTGTGCAATAGATACTGATATGATACGGTATTTTCGTCGGGCATTTCTGTTGTGATTACAGCGTTTTAACGCCATTTGGGAGTAATTTGTAGACATTTGAAGGAAAATCTTATTTATGGTTAAAGTTGAAAACTACTACATTAATTAAAGCACATCTAGTACAACACTTGTCATCGACATCCACTTCGTAATCATTAAAATCGTCCATCGGCCAAAATAGTTGGCATATAGACCCTCCGTCGGGGTCAATACCGCCATGACCCGCAGCTTGCCCGAGGGAACCCGCCTGCGTGTTTGACCTGCACTTAAATATATGTTATCCTTGATAGGGTTGTGCAGCTATTGTCTACATTGTGCATAAGAAACTGCATTATATACATGTATATATATATATATATATATATATATATATATATATGCATGCACACGTACACGTACACGTACATACACACACACATATATGTACATGTACATATATATATATATATATATATATGTATATATATATATATATATATATATATATATATATATATATATATATATATATACATACATATATATATATATATAAATATATATATATATACATACATACGTACATACATACATACATTCATAGGCCCGAGCCCCTTCATTTGGTATCCTGCTAGTGCTAAGTTATAATTTTCCGTATTCAATCTAAAAATATGTCTTGAAAATAAGGAATTGGACCCCACCCCCACACACTATCTGCGGGAGAGGGCGGGCGGGCGAGTGGACAGTGTCATGAACTAGGCATCTTCGATCCTATTGTTGGGTTCATGGGTGCAGTGTGTCCAAATTAATTGTCACTCGAGCGTCGGAAGTAACTAAGCATCTTGTAATTTATCCATAAAAATTGTAGCTAAGATGTCGGATAAGCATAGTGCAGGTTATGGGTATACTATAATTATAAGTTAGCCATGAACCTACCAACACGTTCCTGTTCTTCCAGGCGAAGCCGGTGTAATCAATAGCTGGAGACAGTCTAGAAAAACAATGCCAGGACCAGAAATTCGTCAGGGCTGCAAAGATGTTACCGTCAAGACTGTCTGTCTGGGATTTGGCAATTCTAAGTACCAAGTATCCAGGGCGACTCCGAAGAAAAAAGAGAAACGCAACGAAATGCCCCGAAGAATGGTTTGTATTGCGATAAACACAAGCAGTGAATCGTGTCTAGACTCATTGGGGGCGTGATGTTTGTTAGTCTTCGTTTCGCATTCAGCTTTTCCGGAACAGTTTAATGCTCCATTTGAACAGACAAGGAATCTTTGCGAACAATATGAGTGATTCAAACCAAATATTGTGTTGTAACCGAACTGTATATAACAGAACAGAGCTAGCACGTAATCGTTGATTGTATTCTAAATGTGCAAACAAGCGAAGAATCATAATGCAGGATGTCAATAACTGTGTTGAACCAATGGTCATTGCAATATTTTGGCTACATGAGTTGCTACCAGCATGGTACCTGGCTTATTCATATGATACTTTTTTCAAGTGGAGTGCATGCTTTCGATATTTGTTAGAAATATATTTTTGAAAAAGTGATTTTATTGCATTACTTTTTACAACAATCTTCTCATCGCTTGTATGAGATAACTCAACCAACACTTGGGCTGAGTAGGGTTTGTTTGTTGCCTTATGTACAGCGCGACAATTCACATTTAAAAAGTGCCGGAATAAAATTCGGCGTTGCTCTCTCTCTCTCTCTCTCTCTCTCTCTCTCTCTCTCTCTCTCTCTCTCTCTCTCTCTCTCTCTCTCTCTCTCTCTCTCTCTCTCTCTCTCTCTCTCTCTCTCTCTCTCTCTCTCTCTGTCTCTGTCTCTGTCTCTGTCTCTGTCTCTGTCTCTGTCTCTGTCTCTGTCTCTGTCTCTGTCTCTGTCTCTGTCTCTGTCTCTGTCTCTGTCTCTGTCTCTGTCTCTGTCTCTGTCTCTGTCTCTGTCTCTGTCTCTGTCTCTGTCTCTGTCTCTGTCTCTGTCTCTGTCTCTGTCTCTGTCTCTGTCTCTGTCTCTGTCTCTGTCTCTGTCTCTGTCTCTGTCTCTGTCTCTGTCTCTGTCTCTGTCTCTGTCTCTGTCTCTGTCTCTGTCTCTGTCTCTGTCTCTGTCTCTGTCTCTGTCTCTGTCTCTGTCTCTGTCTCTGTCTCTGTCTCTGTCTCTGTCTCTGTCTCTGTCTCTGTCTCTGTCTCTGTCTCTGTCTCTGTCTCTGTCTCTGTCTCTGTCTCTGTCTCTGTCTCTGTCTCTGTCTCTGTCTCTGTCTCTGTCTCTGTCTCTGTCTCTGTCTCTGTCTCTGTCTCCGTCTCTGTCTCTGTCTCCGTCTCCTGTCTCCTGTCTCTGTCTCTCTCTCCTCTCCTCTCTCTCTCCTCTCTCTCTCTCCCTCTCTCTCTCTCTCTCTCTCTCTCTCTCTCTCTCTCTCTCTCTCTCTCTATATATATATATATATATATATATATATATAGTGGATAAAGACCCACCTATTTCACTAATGCTCATTTTGTTTGCCTTGATTATTTTGTTAAGCTTCCCAACTCTGGCTTAGAATCCAAATGGACGAAGAATATGAAGGTGAAATATATATATGGTAAACATTTACGGAAGTGGTTTAAGGTCTTCAGGATATTCACTGTTTGCATCTGATTGGTTTGTTAGTTATCGTTGACAGCACTCTGACAGCAGTTTCATTACTACTTGCAGCTGGTCACCAGCGATCTGATCCGGAAGATCCGTGTCCCGTACGAAAGGGATCCCCAGACAGTCGTCATCGACGCGAAGCAGTTCAGCAATATCACTAACTCCGCAAAGGTAGCAACGACGGAGCGCCAGCGCCTTTGCCGTCAGCTTAGCGATCCTTTGGCCGGTGTCCTAGCCTGGTAGTGCAGTGCGAAGATGCCCACATATAACGGGGCGATGCGTGTTCTCATATCTCCGTGTGTGAACATCTCTGCGTACAGTGCTGAATGCAAGCTTACAAGGCTGACTGTACAATATTATGCTGGGCGACAAGGGCAGCATTATTACGTGAAGATTTTCAGTGAACCGCTACAACCACCGCTGGCGCTACCATTTCTTTTGAAACCCGCATGGTATGTGTATGACAGAATAGCACGCGTATTGTCATATTGCGAACCATCTCCCTTCCCTCTGGCCCAATACTGAGCATTGCTGGCATCTCTGTGGAAGGTTCACATAGATCTGGCACGGCCTGACAGGTGCTGTCAAAGGCGGAAGTCAAGGCTGCCGAGCGTCACCGGGAAGAGGAGAAGGAGCGAATTGCGGCGAATGTGCTGGCCAGGAGGCAGGCACTCGAGGCCGCAGACATCGTCCGTGAGTCTAAGGAAGCTGAAGCCGTCGATGACATGAAGGAGGAAGCCCGACTGCGCGCCAAAAATATCGTCGATCGCGCCAAAATAGTAATGCATAGTCTTACCCTAACAATGATTTCATATATTACGCTTGAGTCCATCAAGAGGTGATGGTGCACGTTGTTGGATCTCTACCATATTCGATATTTTCCTTTTCCCACAGTCCCTGATCTGAATCATGTGACCATTATAGATGTTAATTTTTTGGTAGTCTCTTGTCTTGTGATTTTGTATGCCAACACATAGATTGAATTTAAGGCCATTCGGCGCCCATTCAAGCTTCATGAAGTTTGATAGTTGAGAACTTACTTGAGCATAGATCAAATCAGTCAACCGGCACAGCTGTGACATAAGGTGAAAAAGGAAAAGGATATATATATATATATATATATATATGTATATATATACATATATATAAATATATATACATGCATACATACATAAATACATACACGTGTGTGTTTTACTCCAAATATTTTGATTTCATAGCTTACCAATACGCGGTGATCCTGTCAATAGAGGATGACTGGCAACACGCAACATTGAAGCTAGTCAGCGTCAACCAATCTGCCTCTTCGCTCCGTCATGGAGTTGTTGGGGTGGTGCGTGTTTTCAGGCCGAGCTCGAGGCGGATGAGGACATCAAGCAAATGAACCAGATGATCATGCAGGCCAAGGTCTACGCTGTGCGAGACGCTCAAGTGGAGGAGAAGATGATCATCACCAAGGAGATTGCGGAAGAGGAGCGGCGTCTTGACCACATGATGGAGCAGGTGGACGCTTGGACTAGAGTGGCGGTAGTAGTTGACTACTGGCAGGCCAGTTTTCGCGTGGTAGTCACGTTTTTCTTCATGTCCGCTACACCGATTTCCTGGCATAACTTGGGTACAAAAGCCGACTCCATCGCTGGAATGGCGTTAAAACACAAGTGTGCCGTCTGACAGTTTGTTTTAGGTGGAAACGTACTGAACGATTTCGTCACATACGAAAACTCATTGATGACGTTATTGCATGAACTGCAAAAAAAAACACGAAAGTTTCTGCGTGGTACAATTCCTCAAAAAGATGTCACCTGGTGATGTTTGGCTAGATCCTTCAGTTTCATTCCCTATTTTGGTTAACCGGCACGAATGGTCGGTTTCCGCTCCAAGATATCCAAGATTACGTATAGCATGTCTGATGTAGAGCGCTGGCCTGCACTGGTCTCCCCTGTCCCGGCAACGCAGAGTTCGAGTCGCTTCGCGCGCTCGCATTTAGCCCCAGGCCGGGAGTGTCATTTGGCAGCTGGCCCGACAAGGCCGAGGACGAGCTACCGGGCGACCGTGTCGGTGCATTGACGACACGTTAAACTTTCGATACAAATTCTGCCGTTGAACTGCAGTTCATGGATCGGGTGGTGGGACCAGTGTTCACGCAACAAGCTTTGCTTAGCAATAGAACCCTGGTTCCTAAAGCCACCCCAGCAACGACTCGGATTAAATAAAATGTTTTTGTTTTTTTAATGTAGATTGGTCGCAGTTGGGGTGAACAGTTTGCAATACTATGCTCCTGCACATGCAGTAGCATTTTGAATGGCCAGATATTGAAGGCCTTGTTTTAATCTCACAGCGTGGCTGATTGAGATTTGGCATCAACGAAGAACCATTAGTATGAGTTATACGATTCATGTGCGTTGGCTTGATCAGTCACCGACAAGGTACTATATTTCTCGTCGCCTTGTAGCCGCTTGGCAATTTAACTTTTTCCCTGCCTGGGTGCGTTAGTTGTATCACTACCGTCGTGTTTTTCGGTTGGCTGGGCCAGCAATGGCGGGCAGGCGAAAATCTCGGCTAAACACTAACAGTTGCTGAGCCTTTTCTCCGTGTCACCAATACTATGAATTGAGATATAATTAAGAGCATGCTACTCAGGCCAATATTGACAAGCGCACTGGAAGGGGATGGATGGGGTGGGGGATCCGGCCACCTTCATGCCTTTCGACGATATCATACACAGGCGGGATATGGAAATGAAATATTGTGACTTGAACATTGTTAAGTGCATCCAATGCAACAAAAACTATTAGAAACTACTAGGGTACAAGTTCGAACGACCACCGGTGGCCGATCGCCAGCCGGTCGCTCAGATGCCGAGCGGCCAAGGTGTGTCAGGTTTCATCGGAACAGTGGAGTGGCAGCGAGGTGCGGCGACCGATTCCGACTTCATTTGGCCCTGAAGGCATTTACCTATGGTCATGAAATTTATACTGACGCGGTTCACTATAGCCGTAATCTACTCGCCAAATTGTGTGCTTCAAGTTCAGGAGTTTCTGAGATGTTAGGGGTGAGAGAGAATCTGCCTCTGCGGTGCGCGTTATGTGAGAGGCTCACTGGTGCGCGTTACATGAGAGGCTCCCCGGTGCGCGTGCTAACACATTCAAATCAAACTTCGCGCAATGTTAGGCTATTCCGTGCGTGCGTGCGTGCGTGCGTGAGAGAGAGAGAGAGGACCAACATAACGACCGGCGTGCACAGGTCTTACCTGCGACTGTTCCAGTTGTTTGACACCAGTTGTTTGACACATCACCTTTTCGGCCCTCATTTGCAATCATATAATACAAAGTAAAACGTACCGGCATCTTTCAACGGGTGTTATCGCAAAGCGAGGTCCCAAGACTATTCACGCAGCCAACGAAGGAGACTTCGCTACACCTCTGACCTCAGTTTGGCTTTAGCAGGATCGTCTCCCTCTGGCCGACATAGCAGCCCAAATTTCCAGGAATTTGCCTATCGCGGCAAGTGAAGTAACCTCCATCATCCATTACTATGTCAGAATCACTTCGTTTTAGTGACAGCCCGCGAGGCAGCTTGCGAAGGCCTGCTTTCCGGACGATTTGCTGTTTCAGGGTGTATTGTGGCGCCTTATTGCGCTTCCTGTATGCGATCCACCAGCTTTGGAAGCCCTTTTTATGCGTTATGGATTTTCAAGCTTCGGGGGCAACAGACCTCGGGACACGCCAACTTTCCCCGAATTCCAGCGGGGATCAGCTGGCGCTGGGTAGTTGAGCTCATCTTCACTAATTGCTGACCCTGCAACCGACATGTGGTGTATTTCCTGCTTCTAAAGTTGCCAGCACATGGTATAGCACGGTTCTCGGTTATCCCAAAGCCGTGCGCATTTTCCACGTCAAGTATTTCTTGCATCTTGGATTTTCGTGGACGGCTTTTACGACAATGTTGCGGGCAGCTTTCCTTAAGTTGACTGGTACTGTCGTGACTGAACACCGACATTCTATGTTTTGTACGTTAGTTTGACAGCAAAAGCGGTTTTTAAACTACATGTAATAATTATTGGCAACACTCCTTATAGTTCAGAAGATATTGAATATTTGTGATTTCATCTTATCGTGGCTACCGGTTGGTTCCGCATCTGAACTATAGGGCACGTCACCCATCATGATTACGTTGTGTTTGGTCATTTGAATTGACAAAAACGCCAGGCTGTGTGCTTTGGCCATAGACTCCCACTATCTGGTTGATTTTGAAACTGTGGTCTGTGAACTGTTTGGTGCCGATGTTTCACTGATAAGTGATGAGTGTGGGTCTGTGCCACTTGTTGGATGGCTGCATCGACTGACTGATAACGTGTTAGCTGACCGATGAGTGTTGACTGTTGATGGTGAAATGTGACTGCTGGGCTGAGTTGACGCTGGTGCTCACGGGTGGCTGCAGGTTGTGTTGACTTATGTGCCGTTAGTTAGTAATTAGGGCTTTTGGACATATTAACTGCATTGGTTATGCAGCGCCCACAGCGAAACTTATGGTGCTGGTTTTTCACTGTTGATTGTCATGATTGATGGCGCTGGAAAGTGACTGCTGACTCTACTGACTCACAACGTTGCTGTGCGACTGCTGGCTGTATTAGCCGGTAGTGCGGGGGGGAGGGTGGCTGGTTTTACTGAGCTGTTTGGCGTGCTGCTGCTGACTAAGCTGACTGATGGTACTGGTATGTAACGTCTGGCTGTATTAGCCCATAGTGCGGGTGTGAGATTGCTGACTGTACTGACTGACGGCGCTGCTGTGTGCCTGCTGACTAAGCTGACTGATGGTACTGGTATGTAACGTCTGGCTGTATTAGCCCATAGTGCTGGTGTGAGATTGCTGACTGTACTGACTGACGGCGCTGCTGTGTGCCTGCTGACTAAGCTGACTGATGGTGCTGGTATGTGACGTCTGGCTGTATTAGCCCATAGTGCTGGTGTGAGATTGCTGACTGTACTGACTGACGGCGCTGCTGTGTGCCTGCTGACTAAGCTGACTGATGGTGCTGGTATGTGACGTCTGGCTGTATTAGCCGATAGTGCTGGTGTGAGATTGCTGACTACTGACTGACTGCTCTACTGTGCGCCTGCTGGCTGTCTTGGCCAATAGTGCCGGTATGTGACTGTTGACTGTATTAGACAGTAGTGTTGGTATGTGACTGTTGACTGTACTGACTGATGACGCTGGTGTGTGACTGCTGGTTATATTGGCCAACAGTGCTGGCGTGAGACTGTTGACTGTACTGACGGACGACGCTGCTGTGTGACTGCTGACTATGCTGAATGATGGTGCTGGCATGTGACTGCTGTCTGTGGCGACTGGCGGATTGTACTGATGTGTGACCGTTTGCTGTGACGACCGACTGCCGATGCTGGTGTGACTGTTGAGTGCTGGCTGTATTGGCTGGTAGTGCCGGTATGAGGCTGCTGGTTGTGACGACTGACTGCCGACTCTGGTGTGTGACTGCTGGCTGTGTGCGGCACCAGGAGCGGCAGCGCAATCTGGCCGAGCAACAGCGACGTGAGGAGGAACGTCGCGTTATCCGAGAGAAACAGAAGAAGGTCATCATCGAGCAGATCATGGAGAACGATGAGCAACGCATACTCAGAGCCGAGAAAAAGAATCAGGCAAGCCCCTGTCCTGGTGTAAAACCTATCTTGATGTTCATTGCGGTGTGATAGCCGTGCATGGTATTCTATATTCGTAATATGTTTCGCCTGATCGTAACAACATTTTCTACGCCTTCCAGTGTTTCCAATACGTTGCAGATACATCTAGGAATATAATACGAGAAATACAAATGGAACACATTTCTATATCCTGTGATTTTCGTTCAACAGGAAGCAGAGCTGATTAGGAAGAAGATTAGGAAGATGCAATTAGAAGATTTCGAGTCGGACAAGGCCAAGGCCGAAGCACAGCATGAAATGCACGAATCACTTCGCATATCCAATGAAGCCATGGAGCAGAAGAGGAAAGATCAGAAGGACTTCGCAAAGCTCGAGGAGGATCAGGTACGACCAGCTTGTCAATTCCAGTCTATGTTTGTACTTCGTCCAAGAAAAACTTGGACCGTTGTTTTAGTTCATCTATTCACTCATCCATACATACATATGGCATGTTTCACACTTCAGACTTATATTTGACATGGCGTGACGAGATAAAACCAAAATATTAGACTAATATAGTTTCTTCTTACCCATGTTAGTACAAAGATACTTCAACACGAAATAGGGCCTACATGTCACCTAAATCCTCAGGAGCTCCAACAATTTGGATTATTGTTAATGCCTTTTCCATTGCTCAAAAGCACTCCAAGTGATGGAAAAACACCCTTGCACAACGGTTGTTTGCTTTTGTGTGGTGGTGGTGGTGGGGGAGGGGGTCTAGCGTATGTATGGTGATGGGATGGTCATGTACATTCGTGATGGGATCGGTGATGGGATGTACATTCGTGCAGCCCCGTCAGAACATGTTTTTGTCTAGAACCAGTTTCTTTTAGCAAAGGCAGTTTTCAAAGGCGGGCAATGTAGGCATGGTTTTAACATGCGTGGCGATAATATCATGTTTAACTTGCATTGTGTTGTGTGTGTAATGGACATGACTTGAAGTATACTACACAAAATACGTATATTCCTGCGGAAAATGTAGTCTGTCAGCAAATGTCAAATATAAGCAAATATCAAATGGAACACCATTTCTTACAAACAAAAAAACATGAATACAAACAGAGCCTTGTTACACGTTTTTTTTGCCGCGCTGACCAGCAAACCAACTAGATTGCCAGTTTTACGCCATATTTAAACTACAGTGCCAACGGAGATCGCAACTCTGGAATGCAACTTGTGTTATACAACTTTTTTGAATGCAATTAATACAATGGTAGAAAATGCCAAGCCCCACCTAAATGGCTTTCTTGTAAATATGACAGGCTGCAAAGTTCACGAAAGGATGTAAGCATTAGTAATATCACACTCCGGTCTCAAAGATCGGGTCAAAGTCCACCCGTCAAAACCCGTTAGGCACCGAAAAAAAGGTGTCAGGCCACCGAAAAAATCGCACTGGGAAAACGAAGAATCGTACCAGACCCAATCAATATCAGACATTTACAAAATAGGACTCGATGTCCCAAAGGTTCGAACCGAGACTCGATCGATTCGACCACAGCGCAGGATAATTAAGAACTGGTCTGGAAAAAAATTACCCGGGAGGCTTTTATGCTCTGAAAAGTGCCAAATTCGCGTCGGTTCACCAGAATTCGCACAGAGGCTCCAAATAAATACGGCGGGCCCCAGTAAACTGGCTCCGAGGCCCGAAAAGCTGCAACAGGAACTGTCAAGATCGCGTTGGGGCCACAGGTGGGTACAACTCGCCCCACAAACTCGAACCGGTCCCTCAAATATGGCGCTGGGGACCCACAATTCTTATCGGTGATTCCAAATATTTGGTCTGGGTATAAAACATGCAGGTCGGCCTCCAAAAAATCAGCGCCCGGGGCCCCACATAAGCATAGTGTGACTAGAAAAATCGCGTCGGTATCCGAAAAAAAAATCAAGCCTGAGCCCTCCGAAATCAGGAGGGATTCCAAAAAAATGTCCGGGTCAAGAAAGTGGCCCTCAAGCACCGAACATATTGGATGCTTTCACAAATCGAGTACGGCCCCGAAAAACAAACATAAATAAACATGCCGGGAGCTCTAAAGAAAATGCATCGGAAGCTCTCAGCGCATACAGGGGCCATGCGACCGCACCATGGCCTGCAAAAGGGTCTAGGAACGCGAAAAGCAGCATGGTCCCAAAACGAACAAAAAGACCAGGCGCTAAATGCACACATCGGGATCTTTAAGCACGGCCGACACATAAAAACAAATCGTGCACAAAAAGTAACAACACCTTAAAACGAGCAGTTTTTCGAAGATGTGTTGGCTCCTAATACAAATTTATTTGAGCCCTAAGACACATCCGTAGATTAAGAAAGACAAGACTGATCCAAAAAAGAACACCGAGGCAGGGCCTCGGTTCGGTAGCCAACCTGGGAACACATTTAATCAAAGATATGAGATGCATCAAAGCTCAGCGGGTATCCGCATTTTTTAACCACCATAACATGTGGGAAATAGGTAACTACTGATCGAACTTCCTTAATATAATTTTCGCAGCGAACGCCCATACGAAGCATTCAGTCATGTCAAATATGGCGGAAGTCTGTCTTGTGACAGAAATTAGCAAAACGTAGAAGGCCTAGCCGAGACCGTAGCATCGCACGAAGTGGCGAATGCGCCGAATGCGCAAGATGCGTGTGCACGTGCACGAACGTTGGCGTCGTGGCGACCGAGCCCTATGAACTGGAATGTCCTAAATTGGAAAATTCTACATTTTAACGTCATCTGTATACGTGTAATTTCATCAGTGTGAGGTGACTTACCGAGGGATTCCAAAAGAAAATATAAAAGACAGGGTGGAGGAGTTAGGGTTGAAATGCGACGACTCAGAAACGATAGTGGTGGATTAGGATCCTCCTCAGGACAATTCAGTTGATCACTAATTATTTTACTATAAAAGATCTCCTTTCACAAAATAGTGGTCGAAATCCGAGGAACTTTTAATGGGGTAGGTGGACCCCCTTCAAATACGCTTGTCCCTCCCCTTGACGAAAATATAGGTACGCCACCGGTCCCCAAATAATTTTCAGAAGCATACGCCCACGGAGCGAAGCGAACGTTGATAGGGCAAACTCATCCTCAGAAGCACAAAAAACAAAGTCGATACCCTATATAAAATGGGAGGGATGGTGTTTATAAGTGCATTTTCTTCCTATAAACTTGTTTTCTGTGATTATAGCCTGTATTATTAGAGATTCCCAGCCTCAATGTCTTCTCAACGGCGTCATTTACAAAACGGCGCAGCACAGCGAAAACCATGGGCGTGACGGCGTGGAATTTGAAGGATTTTCGTTATTTATGCACTGCCATTGTTACATTGTTACATTCTCATTTATGAGAATGCAATTGTTACATACATTCTCATTGTTATGTTCAATGATTGCTCTTGGCGTGAATTTATTATCTGAGGATTTAATATTTAGCTTGTGTACCAGGCGCCTTGCACCCAGCACTAAATGTTACTTATAAAGCTCCATAAGATGGCGATCAGAAAGCAACTCAATTCACCTCTCATTGTCACCTTCGCGGAATAGTCGTCCTAGGACTGAGAAATCATCGTTTTAGCTTGCTTATGTCATCAAGGTGGTGGGGAATGACTGATGAACAGTAGTGATGAATCTAGCTATATTATGTTAGACTTGGTGGACATAGAAGTGGGCTGATCAATGGGAGATATCTTTACGATATGTTCGGCACCGGCCCCGCGAGCTCGCTATAATCTAAAGCCCAGCGGGAAGATTCTTCTGGTCGAGTAAAGCATTAAGGAATCATTTTTATTTTTACCACTTAGGTATTTATACACCTATTACTTATTTATACCCTGGCATGGCTCAGTTGACAGGGGAAAAATGATTATTGCTATTGCACTTTACGTAAATGATGCACCATGCCAAGCACAAACAATACATCAATATGAGATAATGTTCCACATTTTGGAGCCATACGAAGAGTCTAAAAAAACAATAGGAAGCCCAAACATAGCCAAGACCCCCTTTCGAGCAGCAGGAGGCCCCCTTTCAACATTGTCCCCCTTTTCGTGACGACACCACTGCTACTATGTGGATATCTTTTACTGCTTTCGTTTTTTGTTGCAGATCGGACTTCAAATTTCACAATAATTAACCTCATCGCTGGTGGTTCGTGGAATACGACATCTAACTGAATCAATGCGGTGTATGGAAATACGCTATCCACCCTGGGGGCAAATTTGGCCCGCCTGAGCGCATTTAATTATTCCATATTGGTTTATGACAATTTTACATGACTTGGAAGCTCCCATTCGGTGTTTCCACCGCGTGAGTTGCGTCCAGTAACTTTAAGAGGCGCCCAATAGACCATTCTAATTTAGTAGTCTGAACTGGGCTGAAAACCTAACGACACAGAAACTCAAATACCATGTATACTTTTACTGGATGCACGATGCGCTAGAAAGCAGCGTATAGTCAATGTGTTGGTGTTCGGACCGGTCTTATCGCCCGTGTTACGGGTAAGTTTGGTTACCTTACATCCGGTGTTCATAGCCGTTGCCTGTGTGAATGGAGAATAGTTTAGTAATCACAAGGGCGGATCCAGGTAATGGTCATGGGGACGAATGTTGCTTTGTATGCTTTTGAGTAGACAAGCGTCCCATCAATCTCGGCTTTGCTCCATGATTTCAACTTGTGCGTGTGTGTGCGCGTGTACGGGTGTGCGTGTGCGTGTGCGTGTGCGTGCGTGCGTGCGTGCGTGCGTGCTTGCGTGCGTGCGTGCGTGCGTGCGTCCATCCATGCATGCGTGCGTGCGTGCGTGGGTGCGTGCGTGCGTGCGTGCGTGCGTGCATGCATGCGTGCGTGCGTGCATGCTTGTGTGTGCTTACGTGTATACACAAATGTCAGTGAAACACTGCTTTCTTAATTAAACAAATTGCGAACGTTTCAGGCACAGACCTTATTCAGGGTGATACAATGCGACATTTTAGGACTTCCACCACACAATCGTGCACTCAAAATCCAGCGTTGAAAACGTGGCACATATTGCAACCTCTCACCTGCAGCGAGAGGTTGCACACCGCACAATTTTGATGATAGCATATTCTCCTTACTACACCGTTGTAGACCTGTCAAAGTTCATGGGGGGGGAGGTAAGTGTGGTGGAATCGTAAGGACATAACAGCAGAGACTTAATGGCCAGGGCACCAGCATCTAAACCTAGAGAGAGCAGGAGTCTGTGGTATACAGGATCAAGTGCAGTGGGTGTGGGAAAGCGCGCATTGGTGAGACAGGTCGTTCTCTTCAACAGCGTGTCCAGGAACGCGGCCGATCTTACGCATCACGGGATGTCGAGCGCACTGGTAGTTCACGGGGAGAAGGAGGGACACCTTTCGCGATGGGGTGGGGCCTGTAAAGTAGCCCAGATTTAGAGACAAATTTAGGAGGAAGGCGGTAGAGGCCGCATTTATCGACACCGAAGAATGCATCAGTTCATCTGGATTTGTCAAGCTTACCAGCATGATGGCTTACCTGGCGCGGGACGATGTGGTGGGTGGAGGTACAGCGGGCATCTGACCCGGGCTAAAGAGCTTGTCTCACACCCAAACACACACACACACACACACACACACACACACACACACACACACACACACACACACACACACACACACACACACACACACACACACACACACACACACACACACACACACACACACACACACACACACACACACACACACACACACACACACACACACACACACACACACACACACACACACACACATATATATATATATATATATATATATATATATATATATATATATATTTATATGTATGCACGCACACACACACCCAGCGTCGCGCTTGTCTTTTAGAATCAGCTAATGATGTTAAATAAGGCAATTGTACCAGCCCATTTATTTGTTTAATGACAAGGCTTCTTCGACTCAATGATGAAACCTGGGGAAGATGAGAACTGTCTACCTAGTAACACAGTTCTATCAATCATCTTCACTGTTATTTCAGTGTTGGTAAATAAGGCAATGTAGCAGTCAGATTTTTACAAATGACAGTGCTTCTCCTTAGACTTATGTGATGCAGTCTTGGGAAGATAATAACTGTTCTTATTTATGCAATTCTAACAAGCATCTGCAGTTTTACTTCGTGTGAGTACAAGGGTGCCTCATACACCCCCACACACATATGTGTGAGGTGTGCAGCATGCGGTGGTGGAATATGAACAATCTGATGGCTGGTCAACGATTCACTCATTTGGTAACAGATCCGCGAATACCAGCGTAAAAAGGCAGAGGCCGAGGCGCTGTACGAGGAGCAGCAGGCAGCGCTCAAGAAGGCCAAGGAGCTGGAGATCACTAAGATGCGTGCCCTGCAGCAGCGCGACCAGGACAGACAGTCGGCCGAACACGAACGGCGTGCCCGCAGGGACAGCGAACGAGTGCGTGCGTACACGGCTGCCGGTGACCTCTCCAACCTCGCTTCTCCTCTGTCTCCGTCCCCGAGTCTGTCCCTATCACACACGGCTGCGGTTGTCCTCTCCTACCTCGCTTCCTCTCCGTCTCCGTATCTGCATCCGTCTCCGTCTCCGAGTCCGTCTGTCTCTGTTCTGCGTAGGCTTGGATCGGTATCTATATCCGCTTCTGTTTCCCCATGACGCCACTCTCTCATGGGAGTGGCGCCATCAGAGATTGGAGGACGTTAGACTGTTGATATTGCTGTGGTGCATCTGTCCAGATGGAGCGGGGGTAGGACCAGAAGTAGCTAGATAACGTTGGACTGTTGATGTGACCGTGGTGCATCTGTCCAGGTGGAGCAGGAGTATGACCAGGAGGAGCTGGATAACGTTAGACTGTTGATGTGACCGGGGTGTCCCTGTCCAGATGGAGCAGGTGTCAGGTAGTTTATACCCTGGCCGTGGGTAGTTTAGATATAGACCTACGCGTTTACGATACCCCCGGCTTCAGTCAAGAATAGCTCGTGCCTTAGCCAAGTCGGCTCTGAAGGCTCGAGAGCAAGATGGCTGTGTGAATAAACTGTACAGCCGTCTGATGCGACCGGGCGTTACTCAGTACAGTACCAAAGACCAGCGTCCGTCTATCTCTGTGCGTCCTGGGACCCTCTCTCCTTTTATTTTAACTCAAACACCGGTATATATACGACACACAGCCTAGACTATACAGCATTCCTAACAAGCAGCGTTTTTATTTGCGAAACTCGCGCGGCGCATTAGCTATATTGCATGCTGGACCATGATTGGTCAATCGAGACAGCGGCCATTGCTCGGGGGGCGTAACGGGGTCAAGAGGTGCCACGTGCTGCAGCGGGCGAGGAACGATACTGGCTTCCGTGCAGACGAGAGTTGGGGGCGTGGCGGCTGGCGACATAGCAACTCGCCAGGTTATGGAGCCCTTCCGGCCGGAGGCGGTCGTCTAGGTATGTGGGGAACGTCACGTTCTGATAGGGCCGCATTCTCCGACAGGTTCACAGATAGGTTTAGTTCCGGTGTGTCTGGCACGTTTGTCTAGCGGATGCACGATGGACATTCTTTAGATTCCGGACTTTGTTACACAGGAGTAGGACCAGAAAGAGCTGGATAACGCTAGACTGTTGATGTGACCGGGATGCCTCTGTCCAGATGGAGCGAGACTGGCGCCTTGAGAGGTTAGGGGACGTTAGATTGCCTATATGACCAGGGTGCGTCTGTCCAGGTGGAGCGGGAGTGGCGCCTTGAGAGGTTTGGGGGACGTTAGATTGCCTATATGACCAGGGTGCGTCTGTCCAGATGGAGCGGGAGTGGCGCCATGAGAGGTTTGGGGGACGTTAGATTGCCTATATGACCGGGGTGCGTCTGTCCAGATGGAGCGGGAGTGGCGCCGTAAGGAGCTGGAGGACGCCCGGCTGAAGGCGGAACGTGACGAGGAGCTGAAACGGGCGCGCCGTAACCAGGTGGAACAGAAGGAGCGGCAGGTGGCCGTGGAGGCGCAGCGAGAGCGCGCCGAGTTCTACCGGGTGTTGCAGGCACAGAAGGAGGCGGAGGAACTCAGTCACGCTGATGCCTCTGCCCATGCACTGGTTAGTGATCCTCAAACTGGTCAGCAGTCAATGAACCCAAACTGGCCAGTGTCATTGAACTAGTCAACGGTCGATGCACTGACCAGTGGTGCATACGCTAGTCTGTGGTTGGCAGTGTCCGGGAGTCACAACCTCGCTAATGGTACACATTGGCGGGAAAAGTCCTTAAGCTGGGATAGTGGTCCTCACACCGCCCACAGCCGTCTCACCCGGGAAGCAGTGCCTCAATCGTCGGCGCCCCGGAGTGCTTGGGGTGTTGTGGTGGGAGTGTGGGGGGGGAGGATGGAGCGCTCCAAGTCACTGATTACCGCCCGTTCCTGAACACGGAGTTCCTAGTCATCATGCTGTAATTGAAGCATGTCAGTTTTGTATACCCGACGCATTGTCGCCGTGTACCCAGAGATTGCCGTGGCCAGCACTAACCAGCCTTCAAGATCAGCCTTTAATTAGGCTCCATTGCATAATAGCTTCCGTAGCGAGCTGTTTCAACCGCCTGCTTCCATTGCAGGGCAGGATTGCATAATGCGAGCCGAAGTTAGCCGGGCTGGCCTCAGCTTGATGTGCAATAACGCTCCGGTTTAATCCAGTCCATTCCGCATGGTTGGAGTGGGCCGTGTAGACTCAAGTCAGCATGATGAACTTGAAGCCTTCCACAATCCGTACAATATCGAATGTCATTGGCTGTCGTTAGTAGCCCAACGCAATTTGCAAATGTTCAGTTCATTCCTGCGAATACCATAACGCACTGAAATTTAATTTGACGAATACAAGTAGATCATGCTGGAGCCCCTGTCGCGGTCGTTGTTCTCCACCCATGACGCAATGAGGCAGATACATTTCGAGACGAGATGATCTCGCTCTGGTATGTGATGACTCAGCTCTAAACCGGGGGACTGCGGAGGAGCTGTGGGATATGTTGGCCTCGTTATATTGCGTGATAACCTCGCTCTGCCGTCCACAGCGCAATGCGAAGCACCTGGTGCAGCTAAAGAAGCAGATGTGTGAAAGTGAGCAGCGACGCGTGGCCGATCGTCGGCATGTGTTCGAGGAGGGTCTGCACGCGCGTATCCAGCAGGCGCAGAAACAGCAGCAGCTCATTGAGCATAAGAAGAGAAAACTGGAGCAACTTAGGTGAGTCACGCCGCGAAAGAGGGAGAGAGATAGAGAGTAAGAGTCTGTGAATGAGTTAGTGAATGATACCTGGCCATCTGTGTGTCCATCTAACTATTTTGGTATATGTATATATATATATATATATGCATGCACACATGTATGTATGGATGTATGTGCTTAATCTATGTAAGTTATGGAAAGCTAGCTAGTAGGTTAACCAGCAGTCAGCGTTTTGTGGGTGACGTGTATATAACAATCCATTCAGCGCTCCAATAATTATATGCTGCACTTCATATCATTTGGATAGTCATGATGAGTGTTTGTTATATCTTTGCAGTTAAGCAAACCGAAATGTGTATCTTCAAAAACCAGTGGCAAATTAGTCCAACTCCCTTTCAGGAAAATGAAAGTACCCGATAAGTACCTCAACGACGTGGCCCGCCGCGCCCACATCGAGGCCGAGATTCGGTCGTCTCAAGCCTGAGACCGGAATGCGAGGCGTATTCGGTGGTCTCCATTGCACCACTCGACGGTTGCACCAGACAACACGACACTACGATACCAACCGACTCCTGGCACTTACCGACACCATCAATATTTACTTACCCCACCCGGACACATACATGACCGGCGACATTGTTTAGGTCTCTTGGGTCTAGCTCTAAATAATGCGCCTGCACGGATGTCATGAATGTTACGGAATATATCTGTTTGACCTTGCTATTGCATCTTCACTGTTATGCTATTTTCAGTCTGTGATGATGCATGAGAGGTGCTTGGCTCGTTGACTGCCGTTTACTTCGTATCATCGCTTCGCGTGCGGTAAGAAGTGGAAAATATTTGGAAGGCGTGAAGTGAATATTGTCCGTCAGTTGTTCATTTATTTCGCCTTCCGTTGAAGCATGGTTTTCTTTTTACCGTGGCGTATTGCTCTGTAAGGAAATAAATCGTGCGAGTGCCTGTTGTCATTTAGTGACATTGATATACAATGCACAATCACCTCAATATGCGTGGTTTCCGACCTACGGCGGTGTGCCTGTTGTCATTTATCTCAGTGAATCTTGGCATGCCTGGAACCCGAAAGATAATGCTGGCTGCTAAAAACAAACGGTGAGCTCGAAATCGCACCGGGGAAAACAAAATAAGGAACCTGTAATGAAAATACATGGAATCCTCCAGGACAACGTCGACACAAAGATGTGCCTGGACCCCGAAAAAAAAATATAGCAGGAGCTCAAGAGTCACATCGGAACCAGAACAAAAATAAATCATGCCCCCTCCCCAAAATCAATACTGGAACAGAAAACCACTGTTGAGACTTCAACAATTACTCCAAATCTTCCATAAACGTGCTGGATCCCGAGGACGGCGTAGGGAGCTCTGGTAAATCACACTGTGGACCTCCAAGAAATTTCACCAGGCCCCAAAAAATAACACCGGGACTCGTACAAGATATATCCGAAACTGAAAGATCAATACAAGCCCGGATTATCACTCCTGGCTCCGAAAAAATACGTGCGTCATGCCAAGATCTCGAAGTCAGAAAAAGGCCTTTTCAGCGGGCGAAGCAGATCTGCCAGGGGCAAAAAAATCACATGTTTCGGCTCAATGGGAGATTCAGGAAAGGTCGTGGGCTATGATGCACCGCCTGAGCACCACCAATTTCGCATTAAGTATTCCTTTTTCCCAAAAGATTAAACCTCCAAAAATAGTGGCCGGTTTCCGAGATGATTTCCATGGTACTACAAAGGTAGATTTGTAGGGGGAATGCGCAAAAATTCCGATCGTAAGCTTGTTATAGCAGGTGAGGAGGCCTCCAAGATGTGGGAAGAGGCCCCTAATTTGGAAAATGAGACCTAGGAGAGGATAAGAGACACCAGAAGTCAAGAGAGTGTCAACAATTGGCACAGAGGACGCCAGGATTGCAAAGGAAGCCCCCAGGATTGCTAAAGAGGCCCCCAGGATTGCAAAGGAGGCCACCGAAGTTTTGGGAAGACCAAGCACAAGTGACTCGATGTGACACAAGTGACACACAAGTGACTGATGCAGAGGGATCTGAATGCATATACCCCTCATGGAAGGTCGTGCCCCTCCGGCCGGGAAGACTCCGCTCCGGAAGGGCTCAAGCGCACTCCTACCGCAACATTTTCAGCGAGTCACAGAAACACCTGTGCATTTTCGGAACTAAAAAATAAAGTGGGAAAATCCGAGGACACTTTGGTCTGGGGGTCCCCGGGTACAGTCGCGATTTTGTTTTCTGCCTCACATCATTTGGGTGCCACGCACCGCCTTTGTGGATAAGATGGGAACATTTCTCCATTCTTTTCACAGCCAATCCTTTTGCTCTGGGCCCGATCAGGCCTTGGCTGGGCTAGCTCTGGCTGTCCTGCAATGGCCTGAACTTTGAACTGTGTTTTCTTCTCTGGTTCACGATGGGAACTGACGGGAATCGTAATTGCCACTTGTGTCTTCCGAGCCGGCAGATACTAAGTCATCGTGCCAAAGTCCAGGTTCATTTCAGTTAAACGACCCAGCCATTTCCCAGACTCAGTCGAAGAATACGAGACTATGCCCAGGTTGAACCCCACCATCGCCTTTGTACCGATGTTGTAGCCCCGATCAAGCCACACTTGAGTATATTCTGGCAATTGGCACGGAAAACCCGATTTCAGCCCGAGTTCAGCCCAAGAAATGTAGCAATGCCGATTATGCAGGGGTGTTGTTTTATTTGCTTGTAATGGGGAAGTGCCCCTTCAATGTTAGCTTCCCCCCAGTAGTTTCAACTTTTAGCATGGTGCCCTATGGAGTGTGCCTCCAATCCATTTGGGGCCTCCATGCATTTTGAACCCCCCCCCCCAATAATTTGTGTAACTAAACACCCGTCAGTCCATGACTCGATCGCACCAAAATAAGGAACAGTTGATGGTTGTGGAATTTTTAATCAGCAGGGAATTTTAGAATTGCATGGTAAGAATGTTTAGATTGATATTAATGGAAATTGGATGAATGGCGTGGAGATATTGTTTGAGTAGCAAAACAATAAGATGGCAAGCTTAAAGGTATAATACCCGAAGGGGTAAATAATGCGAGGTTCCTGTGGTACTATTGAGGGAATATCCGGGAGACATAGGTGGAATGCTGCAGTTTTACAGAAATACTGCAGAACCTTGTGCGAATATAGGAGGAATCTTGCTCGAATTTTGATATTTTCAAGGAAATATCAGTGTGCACTGCTTGAGTACCAGACAGAATATTGTGGGAATTCCTTGAGAATCCTGATGTTATATTTCGTGACATTGGTAGCATCAAAATGGACCATTTTCCCACTATGACCCATTCTATTTTTTTCACCTCGTGTGAAACATTTATTTTTAATACAGCTCATGACGAATGGATGTTATACACGTGCTAGGTGCGCCTACAAGCAGAAGTCAACGTACGTTTCGTACTGAGGCTGCGAGACCCGGAACGATGGCTGCGAGGGCACAAACCGATGAGGTGAGCTCAGGAATGTTATGGGTGCGCTCGTAGGTGAGTTATGAAAGTCTCGAGGACGGGACGGAGTGGACTGCTGTCCGAAGAGAGGACGCCGAGGATTGGAAGGACGCACTTGAGGACGAGAGGGCCGGAACATTACTCGGCTGAACACATTGTTAAAACTAGGCCGCGACGGTGGTCTAACCGGTCCGCCGATGACACCCGTTCCCTGACTTTGATTCTCCGGTACTTCTTGGCCGTTGACGAAAGATTGCCTTAGTGGCGGTTGCTGAATTGATCCTGGGCTTGGTCGGCTTGGGCTGGTGCCTGGTCGGCTGCCGCCCCGTTTCGGTTGTTTTGGGCCGGTGCCAGGGATTGGCCTGATAACTGGTCGGGGCGGCCGGCCGCCCAGCTTGAGTCTCTGGAACGCCTGGCCAAACTGGCGGCCGAGGCTGGACGCTGACACCCGGCTCAGCTGCCTCCGACGCCGGCCGGATCTGGCTAGCAGCGCCACTGACGGGGGCACCAGTCGGACGTACGTACACAGCCGCCGCCGGGTGGGCGCCGGCACGGTCTGGGTCGGCCTGATCTGCACCGGTCTGACCCTCGCCCCTGCCTGGCTCGGCCTGATCTGTACCGGTCTGACCCGCGCCCCTGCCTGGCTCGGCCTGATCTGCACCGGTCTGACCTGCGCCCCTGCCTGGGAGCGCCCGCTGACCCGCAGACAGCAAACAGTCGATATGGGACAACCACGGTTGGTGGCGCCACCGATACCGCATTTGGCTCTCCCGACGCAGTTTCCGAGTAGTCCGCTAGATGTCAGGCATGACTGACCAGCGGGACCTGCCGATGAGAAGGCGATGTCAAGCGGCAGTCCGTATCGTTTTTACTCTGTGGTGAGGACTCATATGCTTAGTGTTGTAACACGCTGGTCGCGTGTGAATTCGCAATTAACAAGCATTGTTATTGTGATTCTTCTCGACGCCGGGCACTCGACATGGGTGTGTGATTCCTATACACTGCGTTTTCAACTGAAAGAACCAGGACACTGAACACGAACCATGACTCATGCCATGTGGCATGACACATGACATGTCATGTCATGTTATATCATGTGCCTCATGTTATATCATGTGCCTCATGTTATATCATGTGCCTCATGTTATGACATATGCAGTGTCATTCACATGACATTACACACATAACAAGCCAAATCTTACCCCCAGGTCCAACAGTCTGTCGAGGCCACCTCCCCCTCGACCAAAACACACGCACAGGTCACCAGCATTTCTCCCCCACCCCTCGCCGCAACACCATTTCTCCTTCAGTTCAAACTGACATGACTCCCGGCTTAGCTCCATTAAAAAAAAAAAACTATTGACCACATCGACAAAAACCACCCTGGCTCCAAACACACAGACCACTTCGGCTTAACAAACTCCAGCCAATTCCACCAGGAATGCCAGACCCCGCAGCCATTCGGCTGAGGACAGACGACACCTGCACTCGCCGAGTTATTCACTCCGTCATCACCCACGGGGACAATCACTCATCCCATCACACCAAGGAATTCATTCACTCACCCATGTGCGCACTCGCGTTCATTCACTCAATTACACATTCGTTCATCCACACACGCCAACACTTCGAGAGCAGTGACGTATCACGGAGCTATGTTTGTATATATATATATATATATATGCATAGGGTAGGTGTATAGAGAAGGTGTCTATGGAAGCGGCAAAAATAATTGCTATGTACTTGTTACAATTTCCTTTGTTATGTTGAAATGTAAATATTTGGACTCAGATAATGGTTTCGTCAATATTGGTAGACGGCTTGATGTGCGAGCATAAAATCTGCGTGCTTGATAGCATGTGCGTAAGGCCCTGTGTTAAATGTATCGGTATTTGTATTCTGTCTCCATAGAAGGGTCATGCTCGAAATATATTAGACTGATTTCTGATCCTATTTTTACTTAATATGAGCATTTGGCTACTTTTTATAATCACCATCAATTCGACAATGTTGTCGAAATGAACATTATAAATATTTTTCAACATTATCAGTTAGAACCGCAACATTATCAATATTGATACATGCTCAATTTATATTCCACCACACACAGACAATATAAATGTTTTGGCATAATTAGGAAACTTTATAGCACATTTCAAAGACCCTTTCATATTACTCGGAGATTCTAATGCGCATAGTCCAGCCTAGGATAAAACACTTGCACATGAAAACGGTCGCGGCTGCATTACTGAACACATTTTATACCGGCATACTTAGCATTGCTTAACAACGGAGAACCAACTTTTTTACCTTTGACACAACACAGAAACTGCAATAGATTTAACAATTTGCTTTCCGGCTCTGGCCAACGATTTTGATTGCACGGTGGACACCGACATTCATGATAGTGAACAATATCCAATTAAGTTGGCACCCACATTTTCAACTGCGGCCGATACCACACCCAGTTTTATCCCACGCTGGAAAACTTCGAATGCAGGCTGGATCAAGTTTCAAGAACTCCATCTGTGCAATAAACCAAGATCCTCCGCTGCGCAAAACATCAGCTTAATCACAAATGCACTATTCGGAGCAAGCTGTTGCAATTCCATTTACAAAACTGTACAAAATAAACACCAGTACCTAGGTGGTGTCCCGAAACTTCACATGCCATCGCGGGAGGAAAAAGAGCAATGAAGAGGTATTTAAGCTACCCTGATCAAGAATATTTAACTATCCATAACTATGAACGAGCGAGTACACGCCTCCTCATGCGTGACACAAGGCGTCGTTCATGGTTCATGGGTATTCGACGATTCCACATCATATGCCGGCCAGCCATCTCCTATCCACATTTTCTTCAGATCGCACTACCACAGGGAAGTTGCATTTCACCAATTTTCTTCAACCTCATAATTAACGACCTTTGTACCTATTAAAGTATCGTACTCTGTTTACTGCTGACAGCGCAATTTTGTGCTCAGTGAAAAATACAAACGTTCTTTAATTCACCTGCAATACGCACTAGACAATATATAGTAGTCCTTTAAGAATAGTTTCACTATTTCCGCAACAAAATCTGCAACAATGATATTCAGCAAATCGCTTCCAAGCCCAAATCCAGAAACACTGCTGCACCTCGGAAATAATGATATACCTTTCGTAAATTGATTCAAACGTCTTGGTAGTATTTCGACCGCAGGCTTTCAATGCATAATCACATGAGACACATCCAGAACAAATGTTTTCACCGACTTAATATATTTCGATGCATCACTTCTTCATCACTTTTTACCGATCGCCTTGCGCGTCTACCACTCAACAAAATCCTCAGTTCTACCCATAATAGAACATGGATCTGTATTATATGCTGGTGCCAGCACATCCTCTTTGAAAATTTTAGACATCATACAGAACAAGTTTCTCCAGGTAGCATTAGGTGTAATTATTACTTCACTCATCATTTTTTTAGCAGACTAATCGGGAATTCCTCCATTAGCTCTCCGTAGAATGCACCAAACACTTAGGTTCGCCTCCGAAATTAAATGTCATGCAAATCACCCCACAGCCGAGTCGTCGCAAATTCTTCCCAAATTTTCCTTTTGATTATTTAGATCTAGCTGCAAAAATGAGCCGGCCTCGATATAGCTTCTCGCTTCAAACTTTAAAAAAAAAACAATTTAATTAAATTATTCCACTCATTATTTGTCTTCCTCTACCAACTACACCACCGGGGCAGATAGCCGAAAGACACTTCTTTAATCTCACCACCATTCCAAAAGCAAAGCTTTGTCTACAATATTCAAACAAAAATTTCACCATGTTCGGTCTCCATATTGCCATGTTCCATTTGTTTTCACTGGCGATTATATAGAGACCCTAACCTTACAGGAAATGTCATAGTTTCGGGAGGACCATACATAAAACAAAATCGATTACCAGACGGAACATCAATTTTATTGGCTGAATTACATGCCATCCTCGTCGCCAGAGGTCAAAAGAACTTGATGCTCGGCCACGTGTTTAGGTGACAGATATTTGAACAATATATCCAGTTATGATGACAACCTACGATACAGCATTATCACTGAGTATGGACTATATTTCCTACCAGGCCGTCTTGCTTCTTAACATACCAGGCCATTTTGCTCCTGTTTTTCCTAACCGTCCAGGCACGAACCCACTCATTTTGTTTCGGTGCATGCATCAGAAGAGTACGTACCGAAGCAATTAAGTAGCTATGATCGAGGGGCAGGGGAGGGGGGGGGCTGAAAAAATAGCTACCACCCGAGGTTAAAGTCCATAGGTTTTAACATTGGCGTGGGAAGCCCTATCACCTATGATTTGTTCCGTTCCCGTCCAGAGATTGAATCCGATGCAACAGTACAGTTTTTCGGCGCAGTTTGTGGCGCGTGGCACGGCTCACATCACAGGTAACGAGATGTGGCTGCAATCACGTGAAATCCCCAGCTGACCATGCTGCCTGTGAAGCAAGAACATTTCTGAGGGTGTCGGACTGTAGTGTTAGAAAAAGCTTGCTTTGGAAAATTTTTGTGAGTTATATGAACTATGCAAGTATGGCTCTAAAACCATTGCACCGACTTCTTAGCCCGTCCCATCTCGGGGGGAGGGGGTGAGATGCACCGGTTATACAGCGCACATGGGTATGGGCGCTGTATAACCACTGCAGTTGATGCGCCCTAAATTCCTAATGACTAACGGAGGCTCTTCAACCGCGCCAAAATTTGGCATAATCCTTTCCCACATCAATTTGGCATGATGTTTCAACATTTTGAAGTCAGGTCATCTAGGGTTAACGAGTTAGTCAAGGTCAAGTGAGGTCACCTCCAAAAAAGTTAAACCAGTCGTCACGCTTTAACGGATGCAGATATTTTAATGAAACTGTCAGCGTTTGCTTATCTTTATGGATGCAACAAAGCGTACGAGTTTTTTTTCGTTTTAGACTACATATAAATTTTGGGTAATTGCCAAATTGCAGTTCAAATAGAGGATTCTGGCTAAAGTAAGCATTTTGATTAGGGCACGTTCACTCCCAACAACGTTTCTCGGTCTGCTCTACCCATTGGAAAAGGAAAATTAAAGAAAACTTGGGAACTCAAAATCTTGAAATACATTTTTTTTTTTTGGGGGGGGGGGGAATTAAAGCCCTGGTCGATTTCGCTATCCTTTTCTCATTGCAAATACATTTTGTTCTTTCATATATCCCCAAAATTAACCACCCAGAGCCAAAAACATAATGTAAGTCGTGAACAGTCGTGAAAATCTAGCCCCACTGGTGACGTCACTTTTCGGGGGAAATTGTTTTGGGGATGGACCCGGACCCAACTCGTCGAGCGCATTCCGATGACATCTCTCGTTTTCGTGCGATGCTTAGTTTGGATTTTAGAGGGTTTCTAACCGCCCCCCCCCCCCGAGACGGGGTGTGAGGATCTGACCGGAAAGACGGCGCGGGTTAAACTTTGCTGCCCTTCATCTGAAGCATTGCGTCTGGGCGGCAGTGAGGCGCACTTGGTATGCATGTGCAGTTATCATCAAAACCCAAAATTGTTCATATCCGCTCTCGGCATCCCCAGTCTCAAATACCGTGATCTCGATCAAGCTGTATGTGGCATGGAACATTGTGATTGCATCATGCACAACTGTAAGGAGTGCCCTGGTGAAGACGGGGTGATATACTTTGCGAAGAGTATCCTCACGGACAAATCAGGAGAGGAGAGTGAAGTTGCCGCCCCGGTAGCTCAGTTGGTTAGAGCGCTGGCCTGCACTGGTCTCCCCTGTTCTGGCAACACAGGGTTCGAGTTGCTTCGCGCGCTCGCATTTAGCCGGGAGTGCCAGTTGGCAGCTGGCCCGATAAGGCCGAGGGATGAGCTACCGGGCGGCCATGTCGGTGTATTGACGGCACGTTAAACTTTCGGGCTAAATTCTGCCGTTGATCTGGGATTCATAGATCGGGTGGTGGGGCCAGAGTTCACGCAACAAGCTCTGCTTAGCATTAGAACCCTGGTTCATAAAGCCACTCCAGCAACAATTCGGATTAAACTTAAAAAAAGAAAAACGTTGATTTAGCGCCAGATGATGGCATGGATAATAAGAATATATATATTTGGCGTCATAAATAGCTTGGCAGTCAGGCTCGGAGTCCTGGCACTCGAATATCCTGCATAGATAGGGGAGACCGGTGTAAAAGGCCCGGGGTAGGTAAAACGCCCATGGCCTCTAAAAAAGAAATCCTCCATCCGATTGTTTGATAGCAGTAATCTGGTAGCAGAACATCCTTTCTTCTGCTGCCAACTAAAGTTTCGCGAGCCAGGAACGGTTGCTCTGCGTTTTAGGTGTTTTCATATATTTTCCGGTTTTCTTAGACCATAGCGGGCTATTTACAGCAATGTACATGCTTAACTAAATAGGTGGGAGCAATTTTGTAAGTATTTTTTAGTTAAACCCGTCTGTTTTCTGCGATAAAACATCATGACGCAATGAGCCACAATTGCCAAACTTCAGAAATCCTCGCGCAAAAATAATGTTGCCATTCTGCAGGAGGCCGCGTCCGCATGTCGTGTAAGACATGTTAGACATGTCCCCGGTAGGCATGTTATACGCAACCAGGGGCGTCTTACCTGAATTATGGTCACCTGATCCAAGAATATGTATAGGGGCATATATGTATCTTCCTCCCTAGATATTTAACAGCGAAACAATACTTTTAAAATCTCAACAATAGGTATTTTCAAATTCAATGCTAACCTTGACAACTGACTTCCTAAATCCCTGATTTCCGCTTTCCTAATCCTGGCATGCCTATTTCAGAATATGCCGAGAAAAAGAACAAGCAAGAGGTATCAACATGGGCAAGAAAATCTCAGGAAGGCACTCGAGGACATCCGCAGTGGACGATCGGTTCGAAGTACGGCAAAACGCTGGGGCGTGCCGCCGAAAACGCTGGGGAATCACCGAGACGGGAAAGTAGGAATGCCTGAAAAGTTCAACTGGGAAGATTTAACTGCGAATTCAGTGCAGAACAAAACGATATTCTCGTTGAAAAGATTCGGGACATGGAAAAGTGCCTGTTTGCACTAACAGCGATCGACATTCGCAGAATTGGTTTTGGACTCGCGGAGAAACTTAGCATCCCTCACTGCTTCTCCAAGTACACACAGATGGCAGGGAAAGAGTGGCTTCGGGGTTTCCTGAAACGCCACACTGACTTGGGTATCAGAAAGCCGGAGCCAACGAGCCTGGCGCGCGCGATTGGGTTCAACCGCTCCCAAGTGGATCGCTTCTTCGCCCTGTACAAGGAGCTGATTGACAAGAACAATTATGGCCCTTGGCAGGTTTGGAATACTGATGAAACAGGTATCTCAACCGTGCAGAAACCTGGAAGTATAATCGCTCCAAAGGGCAAAAAACAAGTAGGGAAGATCACGAATGCGGAAAAGAAGAAAACGGTCACGGTCATCTGTGCCGCGAATGCGGGTGGACAGTTTGTACCGCCGGCGATGATATTTCCACGTATTCGAATCAACGAGTCACTCATGAATGGTGCGCCACCAGGAGCCATCGGCATGTGTACCAAATCGGGATGGACGGACGAAGAGTGTTTTATCAAGTGGCTTCACCTTTTCATTTCGACCGTGCGGCCATCAAAACAGCACAGGCATCTGCTCATCTTGGACGGGCATTTCAGCCACAAGACCATCGCCGCAGTGAACCTGGCACGAGACCATGGAGTTGACCTTATCACACTTCCTCCTCACTCGACCCACAAGCTCCAACCTCTCGACGTATCGTGGTTCAAGCCCCTCAAAGCAGCATACAGCGTGGCTGACAACTGGATGAGGGCACACCCAAGCAGAAGGATATCCGAATACGAACTGAGTCAAAACTTCTCAACGGCGTACCTAAAGTGTGCCACGGCAGAAAAGGTTGTTGGGGGTTTTCACACAAGTGGAATCTGGCCATTTGACGACAAGAAGTTCACCGATGAGGACTATGCCGCAGCCTTTTTGACTGATGAACCGGAGCCTGAACATAGCATGGTGGACCCCGCGGAGCCAGACCTCGTAGAAGGTGGACCTGAGACACAGGGTCATATGAGCCAGTGGGATCCAATAGAAGACGCCAGGGCACCTTCAACCAGTCTCCCGGATGAGACTGTCCGACCTATCTCCTACTGAGCCCACACCTAACCCGTCTTCTACTGAGTCCAGACCAGGCCGTTCTCGTGCTTACGCTCGGCCTGACCCATCTGCTGAGACAGGACCTGGCCATCTAGTGTCGAGGCTGCACCCGGTCCATCTTCTGAATCTCGACCTGGATCATCTCATGTGAGTCAGATATTAAATGATCTGTGTACATCACCTAAAGCCGAAACCAGAAAGCGCAATCGACGCGTACAGAAGTCGGAGGTTCTGACGTCATCCCCGATGAAGCAGCATCTGACAGAAGTGAATCTGGCCAAACAAGCTCACCTCTCCAAGGGCAAGAAAGCCCCTCCTAAAAAAGAGTGAGAAAACTCCGAAAAACACCCGGAGGAAACAAGCGTCAGATGACGAAACTTCGTGTTTTGTGTGCGGTATGCAATATAAACTGTCTTGTGAGGAATAGGTACAGTGTGGCGATTGTGCGAAATGAGCCTGTGTGCCGTGCACAGACCTGAACGATGGTCAAGGGAATTACACGTGTGATTTCTGCTGACCCAACTAAGTTCGGCTTCGCACATTGCACAATGCTCATTGAAAGAACCACTGGATCAGTGCAACTTGTCACACGTGATTTGTGTCACATTGCCTGGGTTATGGCATCACACATTTCGACATTCTCACTGGTCATAGATAGGTAGGTTTTTTAGGACCAATTGGTCTGCCATGCTTGTGGTTTTTGTCATCCCAGATATGTTAAACGTTTGCTCTTTTAACTTTTGTTTCCAGTTCATTTGAATGTTCATTGAATGTTTGAAATGTTCATTGGATGATTTGTTTGATCATAGATATTGTTTGTGGATTTGTTCACAAATTCAACCCTCCTTTGCTTCATCGTGCTCTTAAGTTTTAAGTGCTAAAGTGAAACTTAAATAAATACTGCATTATGTATCATGGTGTGTACCTTCAGTTGGTGTCTGCCTCATTCAGGGGCAGATCGAGCCGGACCGTTTGGGTGTTTAAACATTTTCGTCGCGCAGTGGCGAAAATTTTGCGATTTGGTGCAATTTGTATATGGAATCTTGATATTTCGTTGATAAAAAAATGAGGAACGCCATCTTTCTGCCTCGCATCGCCGAATTTTTTTTTTTGGCATATAAAAAGCAATTTTCCACATTTGGCCGGCGTTTAGGAGCGGTAAAACATAGTTTAACACCCCCACCGATTTGGCTCTGGAAAAGGCAAATGCCCATTAAGCCCCTTGGATCCGTTCTAGCCTTATTGAAGAAAACATGTGGTTGTCAAACTATACCAGATTTATCCACGCTTTGTCTGCAGCTTGAGTAATAAACTGGATTCCAAATATAAAAGAGCGATATCTAAGACGCCCAGGTGGGAGGCAACTTACCTACCCCCGTTTGTAAGACGCCCCTTTGCAATACTCCAGCAAAGTCGCTCTCACGTCAAGGAATGGGTGGGGAATCCATTTCAGTGGCTATATTTACCAAGAAAAATGATGCGTAGTTCATTTCATAAAGAAAAAATGGAGATAAATTCAATGCCCGAGGGACACTGAACAAATATCCTTAAGAGGGGCGTGTTACACTAGTCTCTCCTATAGGTTTGGGTTAAAGCAGTATACCTATCCAAGATATACGGGTTCCGGGATGCTCAGCCTGATTGCCAAGCTATTTGTGACCCCAATGGTATCTAGGTGTGGTTGGAAACAGTATACCTATGCAGGATATTCTGGTGCCAGGACGTCCAGCCTGACTGACAAGCTATTTGTGACGTCAATAGTACAAATGGTGGATGAGCACGTATCGCTGTACACGCGCAGAAAAAGTCTGGATCAAAGAGAAGGTGAAATTATTTTCCAGTACAATTTCGATGAAAATTATTAATTTGTGGTGGATTTAGCAGTCTTTAAATGTCAAATTTGCCGAGCACTCGATAACTCTGATCAATATCGCCAGCCATATTTAACTGCGGTAAATGATTGGCCCTTTATGACAACTATGACGAATTATACTTAAAGTTCCCAAAAAATGACGTTATTATATGTGCTCTGATTGCATCATTTACGGCCGAAATATGTCCGGCAAACCAACAAATAAGTTTGTCTCAGATGCATATAGTTTGGCCGAATTGTGGCCTTTGGAGTTCTATGAACCATTCATGCTTCGTTCTTTCTTGCGAGTATGATATTCAAAGAAGGATCAATTGGGCCACTCCCCCCCAGTATGGGTTATTCAGGTAACAGTTCAGCGACATTTAAAAACGGAATTTGTATGGTGCGGTACAGTTGACGCAATTACAACTGGAAACAACCCGCTTGTAAAGTGGAGATAATTGAATATATCCGGCAGCGTAAAGACGGAATCGTAGTATCTGGAAATGACGTATTTCCATATTTATTCATACTACAGGTTCTCGACAGCCACCAAATAAAACGTAAAAGGAAAAATATTAATCCGCAGGATACATACTGCCACTTCCTCCCGAACATAATTGTGCATTTGCTGGTAAAACAACAACACATTTATGTTCTATCCGACAACTCCTAACTCCCGGCCATGGTGCCAAATAAGGCCAGATTGGCTAGTTGTTTCTGTGAATCGAGTTTTTCTTTTTCAAACAGTGCCGCTCTCTGAATTTGATTGACGAGCTTTTATTTAATTTCTTGCTTTATAGTTTACACTTCTAGAACATTTCATATCTACAGTTACAACACATATATTTCAATGGCATGCCTTTCATACTTGACGAAGTCATCGACATTGCATACCGGTGCTTATTGGCCGTCGTGAAACGGGCTAGTGCGAACGTCCGTTCGAGTTAAGAGTTTTGCAGTGTAATGGGGTGAGGCGGCCGAAGTTCACAGGCAGATGGTAGAGCGAGTGCAGCACGAGTTTCTCATGTGGCTGTGTGGACGCTGTCGTCTGACGGATGTCGCCCCCCAGCACGATGATCTGGTACAGTTAACTGGAGTGACCACCTTAGCGGGGCACCCGGCATGCTCTGGTACAGTTGACTGGAGTGGCCACCTTAGCGGGGCACCCGGGATGACTTGGTACAGTTGACTGGAGTGACCACCTTAGCGGGGCATCCGGCATGATCTGGTACAGTTGACTGGAGTGGTCACCTTAGCGGGCACCCGGCGTGATCTGGTACTGGAGTGGCCACCTTAGCGAGGCACCCGGCGTGATCTGGTACTGGAGTGGCCACCTTAGCGGGGCACCCGGCGTGATCTGGTACTGGAGTGGCCACCTTAGCGGGGCACCCGGCATGATCTGGCACTGGAGTGGCTACCTTAGCGGGGCACCCGGCGTGATCTGGTACAGTTGACTGGAGTGACCACCTTAGCGGGGCACCCGGCGTGATCTGGTACAGTTGACTGGAGTGACCACCTTAGCGAGGCACCCGGCGTGATCTGGTACTGGAGTGGCCATCTTAGCGGGGCACCCGGCATGATCTGGTACTGGAGTGACCACCTTAGCGGGGCACCCGGCGTGATCTGGTACAGTTGACTGGAGTGACCACCTTAGCGGGCCGGCCGGCGTGATCTGGTACTGGAGTGGCCACCTTAGCGGGGCACCCGGCATGATCTGGTACAGTTGACTGGAGTGACCACCTTAGCGGGGCACCCGGCGTGATCTGGTACTGGAGTGGCCACCTTAGCGGGGCACCCGGCGTGATCTGGTACTGGAGTGGCCACCTTAGCGGGGCACCCGGCATGATCTGGCACTGGAGTGGCTACCTTAGCGGGGCACCCGGCGTGATCTGGTACAGTTGACTGGAGTGACCACCTTAGCGGGGCACCCGGCGTGATCTGGTACAGTTGACTGGAGTGACCACCTTAGCGAGGCACCCGGCGTGATCTGGTACTGGAGTGGCCATCTTAGCGGGGCACCCGGCATGATCTGGTACTGGAGTGACCACCTTAGCGGGGCACCCGGCATGATCTGGTACAGTTGACTGGAGTGACCACCTTAGCGGGGCACCCGGCGTGATCTGGTACTGGAGTGGCCACCTTAGCGGGCCGGCCGGCGTTATCTGGTACTGGAGTGGCCACCTTAGCGGGGCACCCGGCGTGATCTGGTACAGTTGACTGGAGTGACCACCTTAGCGGGGCACCCGGCGTGATCTGGTACAGTTGACTGGAGTGGCCACCTTAGCGGGCCGGCCGGCGTGAAGAGCACGACACCATGCTCATTTGCAACGTTCACCGTCGCCATTGATATTCCTGTTTGAACAGCTTCCTCTTGTCCCACCTCAGCCTCTCCCCAATAAAATACTTTTCACCTGCGATTCGCCCATGTGAATACCGTTAAATATAATGGTCTGTTTTGCTTCATCTACTGTTTTTGGATGAAAACCGCGATGTAGATTGGTGAAATCACGGTGCTTCGAAATTCAATAAAACGTGCGATTACATGGTGCGTAATAAGTAGAAACAAGTTATGTGCAAGTAGCGATGTAGAAATTTGTATTTATTGTCTTTATCTATCGTGACTTCGTCCGTCAGTGGACACTGTATACCTGTTGATGATTGCAAATACACTACGCTAAGCTAAACTAAGTTTGAATCGGGTCCTAATTCTGAAATGGATTTTCGTCGAAGGTACAAGAAGCTAATCGGACCATATTTTTAAGGCTTGCCTTAAAAACACTTAAACGCTTGCCATCTCTGCTTGCGCGTGATTTGACGTGGTTTCATGATGGCAATGCAACCGTAACAGTGTGGAATATCTTTGAACTTCGGTATGAAGTAAGAATTTTACACTACATTGGTTTATACATTTTTTATCATTCGTCTATTGCCACCAGTCTGTCTTCTGAACAATTCATACAGAGCGATGATCAGCTGGATGGATAAGACCATGGGAAGGACTCATGCTAATCACTGTCGTAAGTATAAGTTCACCTCTCAATACACCAACGCCCGCCGACTGCGATGGTCTCACCTGTGAATGAGATGATGCTGTTCTGGGCCGATGCCAGACCGACAAGTCCAGCCATGCCCATCCACACACGGAGCCAATGGCAACTCATCACCGTGCTGCAGCCGGACGGACAGAGCCGAGCTTTCTAGCGATGCCTGCAACCTGCAAGTCACAAGGCACCGTATACTTGCTGTTGCGACCTAAAATCTGGAGGGTGTTCAAGTACAGGGGGTGCTTCACCTCAACCCCTTTCCAGCCTCTGTACACAGAACGGCAGTGCTTTTTTGCAATCGTGTCTGCGGTCACCACATCACCGGTTAGTGGTTTTATAGACCGCCGCCAAATCAGATGACGTCAACAACCGGTTGAGCCGGGAGGCAGATACCTCGCCCAGGAGCGGCTCCAGTTTTCAGCCTGGGAGGGCAGGCGCGGCTGCATGTTTCAAATTTTCCGAATGCCATCCAAGCACGAGGAGGTTTGCAGGCACCTCGATGTGTCCAGTTCTGATTTCGTATCTAATTCATGGTCATTTAGGTTGCCTGCGTATCATTGCACGGCCAATTAGGCAAACAGTTCATAAAATCTGTGCGGTGCTCTTTTGGTTCCTGAGCGAATGTGCTTCTAACTCAGCTACTGCTGTTTCCATTACGTTTGATACCTTCTCTGCGCAGCCACTATATGCGCTCTTTTCAGACGCAAAGCTGGCCGTACTTTCCAGGATTTTTAAATCCCCTGTTTACTATCTGTCTGAGAACGAAACATCCATATACGTTCTCGTTGGTGTACTATTCTGTTGCGTGAGTGCAACCACTTGCTAAATGATGCCCACATTGCATTGTAATGGATCAACTAAATTAGAGATAACGGTAGCCGATAGGATCGGTGGTATGAAACGATTCCATCGATCGATGGAAGTTTTCGCATGGCACCCTCCAGTCTTCTAAGAGTGAATTCCAGCACACCGAGGTGCCAGCAGTTTGGACCGAGCCGTCCAGGCGGCCAGCCGTCGTCCGAAACTGGCCGAGGGTGGCGCTGTGGAGCGCCGTACCGGCCAATGCCCTCCACGCCAGAGCGGATGTCAACGCTCTCCCCGTGCTGCATGGAGGAGGCCCAGCCGCGGCCCCGGGCAGGTACAGCCGCCCTGGGAGGCCCAGCGGCAGCCCTGGGCAGGTCCAGCCGTCCAGATGAAGGCCCAGCCGCAGCCCTGGGCAGGTCCACCCGTCCAGATGGAGGCCCAGCCGCGGCCCTGGGCAGGTCCATCCGTCCAGATGGAGGCCCAGCGGCAGCCCTGGGCAGGTCCACCCGCCCAGATGAAGGCCCAGCCGCAGCCCTGGGTAGGTCCATCCGTCCAGATGAAGGCCCAGCCGCAGCCCTGGGCAGGTATAGCCGTCCAGATGGAGGCCCAGCGGCAGCCCTGGGCAGGTATAGCCGTCCAGATGAAGGCCCAGTCGCAGCCCTGGGCAGGTCCAGCCGTCCAGATGAAGGCCCAGCGGCAGCCCTGGGCAGGTATAGCCGCCCTGGGAGGCCCAGCCGCAGCCCCGGGCAGGTATAGCCGCCCTGGGAGGCCCAGCCGCGGCCCCGGGCAGGTCCACCCGTCCAGATGAAGGCCCAGCCGCAGCCCTGGGCAGGTATAGCCGTCCAGATGGAGGCCCTGCCGCAGACCTGAGCAGGTCCAGCCGTCCAGATGAAGGCCCAGCCGCGGCCCCGGGCAGGTCCATCCGTCCAGATGGAGGCCCAGCCGCAGCCCTGGGCAGGTACAGCCGCCCTGGGAGGCCCAGCGGCAGCCCTGGGCAGGTCCAGCCGTCCAGATGAAGGCTCAGCCGCAGCCCTGGGCAGGTCCATCCGTCCAGATGAAGGCCCAGCGGCAGCCCTGGGCAGGTATAGCCGTCCAGATGAAGGCCCAGCCGCAGCCCTGGACAGGTCCACCCGTCCAGATGAAGGCCCAGCGGCAGCCCTGGGCAGGTACAGCCGTCCAGATGAAGGCCCAGCGGCAGCCCTGGGCAGGTATAGCCGTCCAGATGGAGGCCCAGCGGCAGCCCTGGGCAGGTCTAGCCGTCCAGATGAAGGCCCAGCCGCAGCCCTGGGCAGGTACAGCCGTCCAGATGGAGGCCCAGCCGCAGCCCTGGGCAGGTCCAGCCGTCCAGATGAAGGCCCAGCCGCAGCCCTGGGCAGGTATAGCCGTCCAGATGGAGGCCCAGCGGCAGCCCTGGGCAGGTATAGCCGTCCAGATGAAGGCCCAGCCGCAGCCCTGGGCAGGTCCATCCGTCCAGATGAAGGCCCAGCGGCAGCCCTGGGCAGGTATAGCCGTCCAGATGAAGGCCCAGCCGCAGCCCTGGGCAGGTATAGCCGTCCAGATGGAGGCCCAGCGGCAGCCCTGGGCAGGTATAGCCGTCCAGATGAAGGCCCAGCCGCAGCCCTGGGCAGGTCCATCCGTCCAGATGAAGGCCCAGCGGCAGCCCTGGGCAGGTCCATCCGTCTAGATGAAGGCCCAGCGGCAGCCCTGGGCAGGTATAGCCGTCCAGGTGGAGGCCCAGCGGCAGCCCTGGGCAGGTATAGCCGTCCAGATGAAGGCCCAGCCGCAGCCCTGGGCAGGTATGGCCGTCCAGATGGAGGCCCAGCGGCAGCCCTGGGCAGGTATAGCCGTCCAGATGAAGGCCCAGCCGCAGCCCTGGGCAGGTATAGCCGTCCAGATGAAGGCCCAGCCGCAGCCCTGGGCAGGTATAGCCGTCCAGATGGAGGCCCAGCGGCAGCCCTGGGCAGGTATAGCCGTCCAGATGAAGGCCCAGCCGCAGCCCTGGGCAGGTCCATCCGTCCAGATGAAGGCCCAGCGGCAGCCCTGGGCAGGTCCATCCGTCCAGATGAAGGCCCAGCCGCAGCCCTCAGTGGGTACAGCCGTGTCGCTTGCATCAGCAGGGAGGAAAAGACGCAATGGCACGTCTCTGAACGAGGGCAACACACTTAGATTTTCTTCTGTGAATTGTTCAGGACGCATAGCACTTGTTCACTTTATCATCTCAGGGGGCAAATATATAGCTTCGAGTTATTCCACTGCGTGAGCCGTTACCCGGTGACCAGGACTGGGCTTTGTTCCTAATGCTTAAATTGTCTGTTGGTTGGCCACCGAAACACATCGATCTGCTTATGATGAGGTGAAGTGGCGAGGTAAGCTAGTTTCTCAACTGCATCGCCATCGGAATCAGAAGGAATCATACCATCGATCCTCTCGGGTACCGTTATCTCTGATTTAGTTGATCCATTACAATGCAATGTGGGCATCGTTTAGCAAGAGAATAGTACACTCACGCAACATAATAGTACACCAACGAGAACGTATATGGGTGTTTTGTTCTCAGACCGATAGTAAACAGGGGATTCCAAAATGCTGGAAAGTACAGCCAGCTTTGCGTCTGACAACAGCGGATATGGTGACTGCGCAGAGAAAGTATCAGGCGCAATGGAAACAGCAGTAGCTGAGTTAGAAGGACATTCGCTCAGGAACCAAAAGAGCACCGCACAGATTTCATGAACTGTTTGCCTAATTGGCCGTGCAATAGTACGCAGGCAACCTAAATGACCATGAATTAACTACAAAATCTGAACTGGACAGTAGTTAAAGGATACATCGACGAGCCTGCAAACAATCTTCGTGCTTGGATAACACTTGGAAAATTTCAAACATGCAGCTGCGCCTGCCCTCTCAAGCTGAGAACTGGAGCCGCTTCTGGGTGAGGTATCTGCCTCCCGGCTCAACCGGTTGTTGATGCCATCCGATTTGGCGGCGGTCTATAAAACCACTAACCAGTGACGTGGTGAACGTAGACACCTTAGTTCGTATGATCTAATGAGACACTTCCGGCATACTGGCACCACTCGGCGTACTGGCACCACTCGGCGTACTGGCACCTCTCGACATACTGGCACCACTCGGCGTACTGGCACCTCTCGGCATACTGGCACCTCTCGGCGTGCTGACACCTTTTGGCATACCGGCACCTCTCGGCGTACCGGCACCTCTCGGCGTACCGGCACCTCCCGGCGTACCGGCACCTTTCGGCGTACCGGCACCTCTCGGCATACCGGCACCTCTCGGCATACCGGCACCTCTCGGCATATTGGCATCTCTCGGCGTACCGGCACCTCTCGGCGTACTGACACCTCTCGGCGTACCGGCACCTCTCGGCATATTGGCACCTCTCGGCGTACCGGCACCTCTCGGCATACCGGCACCTCTCGGCGTACCGGCACCTCTCGGCGTACCGGCACCTCTCGGCGTACCGACACCTCTCGGCATATTGGCATCTCTCGGCGTACCGGCACCTCTCGGCGTACTGGCACCTCTCGGCGTACCGGCACCTCTCGGCATACTGGCACCTCTCGGCGTACCGGCACCTCTCGGCGTACCTGGCACCTCTCGGCGTACCGGCACCTCTCGGCGTACCGGCACCTCTCGGCATACCGGCACCTTTCGGCATAACGTCGGCGTACCTGGCACCTCTCGGCGTACCGGCACCTCTCGGCATATTGGCATCTCTTCGGCGTACCGGCACCTCTCGGCGTACCGGCACCTCTCGGCGTACCGGCACCTCTCGGCGTACCGGCACCTCTCGGCATACTGACACCTCTCGGCATACCAAAGGGCAGAGGCGCACACAAGGTGAGAGGCTCGGACCTTTGGTGCGCTTCTGCCCCGGGAAATACTGTCAAAGGTAGTTTCAAAGGGAAATACTGTCAAAGATGCGTTCCCTTGATTTGCAATCGCATCTTTTTAAGCTACTTTTCAATGATTTCCCCCAGCAAATTAATCAATCTCGGTCTAATGTATGAAACTTTGTTCGTATGGAAATGGGTTGTGGTATCGAAATGTACCAGATCACATTGGCAGATTACATAAGTATGTTCAAGTGCCAGCAGCAAGTTAATCTCGCGCCAAGACCCCTAGTTCAGGTCTTATTTTCAAATTTAATAGGGAAAATGACAAATTAGCATTAGCAGGGTACCAAACCAGGGGAGTTGGGACCCCCCCCCCCCCCCCCCCGATCTACCTGGGATATCCAGCAATGGCCAGCGGCCAGTGGTCCTGGTAGCCATTGCTCATTATTTTATGTTCGATATTGTGTGTTTCTGCTATGAATGCCGACATCCGCAAATTAGGTACTGTTGGTAGATAGTAGATGCATACAGCACCAACAAAGGACCAGATTAGTCGGAAAGTTCGACGGAAATACACCGGGATCTGAATCCTCTAAGGCTTCAAAATCTTTCAAGCGTCAGTCCCAGCGGCATAGCTTTAGCCAAAGTGTAGCAGGTCGCCCGGGCGAAAAAGAGCCAATGGGGTATGCGAGCTGGACCATGCGGGTGGTTGCGGGCCAGACTCAGGATTCTAGCCGTCGCGCGCCACGGCGCGTTGACCAGCTCGACCGGTCACCATCAGGCGGTGTCGACCGGTTGGTGTGACCGGTTGGGTGTCCGGTCTGGTCTGGCGGTGTCGACCGGTACCTCAGGCGGTGTCACGGTCGCAGGCGGTGTCGACCGGTCACCATCAGGCGGTGTCGACCGGTCACCATCAGGCGGTGTCGACCGGTCACCATCAGGCGGTGTCGACCGGTCACCATCAGGCGGTGTCGACCGGTCACCGTCAGGCGGTGTCGACCGGTCACCATCAGGCGGTGTCGACCGGTCATCAGGCGGTGTCGACCGGTCACCATCAGGCGATGTCGACCGGTCACCATCAGGCGGTGTCGACCGGTCACCATCAGGCGATGTCGACCGGTCACCATCAGGCGGTGTCGACCGGTCACCAAGGGGTGTCGACCGGTAGGACCGGTGTCAGGCGGTGTCGACCGGTCACCATCAGGCGGTGTCGACCGGTCACCATCAGGCGGTGTCGACCGGTCACCATCAGGCGGTGTCGACCGGTCACCATCAGGCGGTGTCGACCGGTCACCATCAGGCGGTGTCGACCGGTCACCATCAGGCGGTGTCGACCGGTCACCATCAGGCGGTGTCGACCGGTCACCATCAGGCGGTGTCGACCGGTCACCATCAGGCGGTGTCGACCGGTCATCAGGCGGTGTCGACCGGTCACCATCAGGCGGTGTCGACCGGTCACCGTCAGGCGGTATCGACCGGTCACCGTCAGGCGGTGTCGACCGGTCACCATCAGGCGGTTCAGGCGGTGTCGACCGGTCACCATCAGGCGGTGTCGACCGGTCACCATCAGGCGGTGTCGACCGGTCACCATCAGGCGGTGTCGACCGGTCACTCGCGGACTGCGGTCGACCGGTCACCAGTGGTGTCGACCGGTCATCAGGCGGTGTCGACCGGTCACCATCAGGCGGTGTCGACCGGTCACCATCAGGCGGTGTCGACCGGTCACCGTCAGGCGGTGTCGACCGGTCACCATCAGGCGGTGTCGACCGGTCACCGTCAGGCGGTGTCGACCGGTCACCATCAGGCGGTGTCGACCGGTCACCATCAGGCGGTGTTGGCGGTGTCGACCGGTCATCAGGCGGTGTCGACCGGTCACCATCAGGCGGTGTCGACCGGTCACCATCAGGCGGTGTCGACCGGTCACCATCAGGCGGTGTCGACCGGTCACCATCAGGCGGTGTCGACCGGTCACCGTCAGGCGGTGTCGACCGGTCACCATCAGGCGGTGTCGACCGGTCACCATCAGGCGGTGTCGACCGGTCACCATCAGGCGGTGTCGACCGGTCACCGTCAGGCGGTGTCGACCGGTCACCGTCAGGCGGTGTCGACCGGTCACCATCAGGCAGTGTCGACCGGTCACCGTCAGGCGGTGTCGACCGGTCACCGTCAGGCGGTGTCGACCGGTCACCGTCAGGCGGTGTCGACCGGTCACCATCAGGCGGTATCGACCGGTCACCGTCAGGCGGTGTCGACCGGCCACCATCAGGCGGTGTCGACCGGTCACCATCAGGCGGTGTCGACCGGTCACCGTCAAGCGGGGTCACAGTGCTGCCGCTCTCGGTGCAGTGAACCTGGTGCAGAGGCATTGGCAGTCGACGGTACAGCGGCGGGGTTTTCCCGGGTCAGTCTGACGCCGACACTTGGCACAACATTCAGTCTCTCTGCCGACGCTTTGCTTTGGACACAGGTGCTGTCGCAAATGATGCTGTACACTAGGCGCCGAAACTTTTCGTTTCATACATGTTACATCATTGACAATATCTTGATATGCAACATGATAAATGTTTGATAGCTACACCGTAGGAAAATGAAGTTTAATTTCTTACTGTCTTTGTACTCGCCACTCCGTCTTTTTTCTCTCTCTATGTATATTCATATATATTTATATATATGCATATCTATATATATATGTATATATATATGTATGCATATATATCAATACATATATATTATGCATCCAAGTCTCTCTACCTCTCTTACCCCGCCTCTGGTATGAGGCGCATGTGAGTGTCAAGTAGTAGGTGATATGAGAAACAAAATGTAGTTAGTCCTGGATCCCAAACAATTTAAAGGAACTGAACGTGATGTCCTTAGATAGGTGCACAGTATCTGCATCCGGGAAGAACGCACACTCCTCACCCACGTCAAATAATCTGCCAGGATCGTGTCTCAGTTCCAAAATACCAGATCCAAAATACCATTCCCCCCAGATCGGTGTTTACCGCCGTAAAAACAAATCACAATTACCAATGTGGCACTGACAATTCAATAACCATTCACATTATTTCCGTCCATATGCATATGCAGTTCATCGCACGATATAGCCTCTGTGTAGTTATAGCCGCTACATTGTTGGCATAGCCAGCCGCCAATATGCGAGCCTGTGTGTTTGGTCGTCACCGCCGGCCGCCCCCCCTCCACAGAGCGTCCACGTCCGCCTACGTGAGATGGCGTCCTGTCAGCGGTGCAGCCCCCCTCCACAGAGCGTCCACGTCCGCCTACGTGAGACGGCGTCCTGTCGGCGGCGCGGCACCCCTCCACAGAACGTCCACGTCCGCCTACGTGAGACTGCGGCCTGTCGGCGGCGCGGCCCCCCCCCCTCCACAGAACGTCCACGTCCGCCTACGTGAGACGGCGTCCTGTCGGCGGCGCGGCACCCCTCCACAGAACGTCCACGTCCGCCTACGTGAGATGGCGTCCTGTCGGCGGCGCGGCACCCCTCCACAGAGCGTCCACGTCCGCCTACGTGAGACGGCGTCCTGTCGGCGGCGCGGCACCCCTCGCTTATTGGTGTCTTGGTGTGTGTTGGTGACATGACGCGGCGCCCCTCACCGATTGATGTGTGCTGGTGACATGACGCGGCGCCCCTCACCGATTGGTGTGTGCTGGTGACATGACTTGTGCGGGCGCCCTCACCGATTGGTGTGTGCTGGTGACATGACGCGGCGCCCCTCACCGATTGGTGTGTGCTGGTGACATGACGCGGCGCCCCTCACCGATTGGTGTGTGCTGGTGACATGACGCGGCGCCCCTCACCGATTGGTGTGTGCTGGTGACATGACGCGGCGCCCCTCACCGATTGGTGTGTGCTGGTGACATGACGCGGCGCCCCTCACCGATTGGTGTGTGCTGGTGACATGACGCGGCGCCCCTCACCGATTGGTGTGTGCTGGTGACATGACGCGACGACGCCCCACGGAAAGTGTCGGCCTGTTCGAGCGTCGGCGCCAGCAATAATGCAGGCCGTGTGACGATTGGGGCCAGCGGCTTTGTTTGGGTGGCCGTTGCCTTGCCGACATGTGGCGGCCGTCATGACACGGGTGACCCAGGCTTTTGCTGGACGCGACCGACAGCGCACGCTGCACGCAGCCGGACAGTGGAGCACCGACAGTGGAGCGCAGACAGTGAAGCCGACCGCGGATTGTCAGGTGGGCGCCGGCGATAGCGTTGCACAGATGATCTGACTGCTGTATGCATATGGATATGCCACATTGAAATACATGTGTTGTGGTCACTCATGGACATTCCTATTCCCTGAGCCATTGCAATGTTTGTTTATTTTTCAAATACAAGTTGCATTCCTAAATAATCTGTGGTTAGCTATTGAACTGAAACTTGGTAAATTTCTTTTAGATATGTTTATCATGGCAGCTTGATCGCCACATTGCAAATGTTCGCTTGTGGAAGTGAATATAACACGTCAGCAGTCGCTTTGTATTTTTTTCTTTAAAATTGCATGTAGAAGCTGATATTCAATGTACGTGCAACCATAGAATTTGTGTCCTACTATGGAACCTTTTATCGGCTGATGGAGTGATTCAGCACTCTTAGTAGAACTTGGACCGCGCACCTCTGAGTACTTACTCTGCAGGCAACGTACCGACGCATTAACTATGGGTAGGTCGGATACGTTTTTGTGCTGACGGAGCCGCGAATCTTGTTGGAGGCGCCGTGAACGGCGCTGCACACGTTAGTTGATTGCCATCTATTTCTGTGTGGTCTCGGACGTCCCGGTGTAATTTCCTAGGCCGCCTACTGGCTGGTGGTTTGTCAGCTGTGTGGTCTCGGACGTCTCGGTGTAACTTCCTAGGCCGCCTACTGGCTGTTGGTCCGTCAGCTGTGTGGTCTCGGACGTCTCGGTGTAACTTCCTAGGCTGGTGGCTCGTCAGCTGTGCTGCGCAGGAAGACGGAGAGCTGTGATCGAGGACACGAGCTGCAACTGTTTTCCCTACGCTGTGATTCACCACTTTTTTGTCTGCGACAAAATAGCTACCGTGGCTGGCTGTTCCACGAGTGCGCAAAGCTAACTTACACCGAGTGGACGGTTTTGCACCAATGACCTGCTTGATATGTATTTATTGTAAGATATTACTTGTTGCGCATTGCTTAGTTTTGCTTGATATGTGGTTGCAGCGAAGCATGACACTCCTCTACTGAACACCCTTCCTAATCATCCGCAGGGGAAATATTTGGGATGAAAACACATCAACCATCTGTGCCTCCCTCCTTTTTGTCAGACGTTCTGTGAATTTCAAGTATTCGTTGCTGTTTGGAGCAGATTTTAACTATACACAACCATTGAGAATTGATGCCCATTTCGCCATCGTAATGACAAAATAAACATTTTGGTGTGCCAAATTAACGTTCGGAAGATGGCATGCATCTAAGCCAAAAACATCAGTCTTCCATATGTCTTCTTCATCTTTGAGCTTATAGTTATCGCTCGGCTTTTGTACATCAAATTCATATGTTTTGGAGTCAGGGCATACGATGTGTCCTATCGCCAGATTAGTGAGGACATCTCCAAAAATACCAAGGAGATGTCTCACATTCCCGGGATGCAGAGATGCACATGAAACTTTAAGGGATTGCTCACGTCAATATAACTAACAAAACTGCCATGGGGTAATTTGCATGATGTCAGTTTCACCATTGCCTGTGAAAGTTAAAATAACAGTTTCCAGCCAAATGACACACTTATCTATAGAGCTAGGTTGACTTAAAGTATAACTTCCAGGTGTGATTTATTCATATGAACAAGAAATGCAAAGAATGGGAAGGTAAATTTTCCAAACTTCAAAACTCGAATTTTGCCAAACTTCCATTTCTCGAAATAGCAGTTCAATGCACTCTTTCTTGCTGAATTCAGCACAGTTTTCATTCTGCAAATTGCCACCCCACAAAAAACACAAGGCATAGAAAATGACGCCATCAGTGACGTAAGAAGTGCCTGTATTTCAATCCTTTCTTCTACAAGCACTAATATTTTTATTGAGTTCTTTCGGGTTTTTCATGTGCCATCCAGTGGTGGATTTTCTTTTATATGGGTGAAGGGTGTTGTGTTATATACTTTTTGAAGGGAAGTTCCCCTTAATGTTAAAGACATAAAGACATGAAAAGATCAGTGCAGCTATGAGCCACAAGGGCCCTTCTTGGTTGCGCTCTGGACACTGAACCAGTTGTCCACCAAACCCGCCAATCAGCCCTCCCTTCAATACTGCAACACTGAAGAGCAAGCCCTCTATTCTTGTAGTGATTGTCTATGCTGTTTTTAAAGATGTCCAGTGAGGTGCTACTGACAACGGTTTCTGGAAACTGGTTCCAGTGTTTTACTATCATGTTGGTGAAAAAATGCTGTCTTAACCTTGTCCTGCTGTGATTAAATTTCATTTTGAATTGATGACTACTAATTGCATCATTTCTGTTCAACTGAAACCTTTCCCTGATATATCCCTCCTCCTGACCATCCACAAATTTAAAGGCCTCGATGAGGTCTCGTCTTAGCCTTCTATATCTAAGTGAAAACATATTCAATTTCTTCGATCTTTCCTCATATGCCAGGTTGCTTATACCATAAATAATTTGCGTTGTCCTTCTCTGTACTCTCTCTCTTTTTTTTTTTCTTTCTCTCCCTCTCCTTCTTTTTTTTCCCCTATATATATATATATATATATATATATATATCTCTCTCTCTTTCTCTCTCTCTCTCTCTAAAAGCCAACAATCTTTTTCATAACTAGGGGACCAAGGTTGGACACCGTATTCCAAGTGTGGCCCGACGCATGCACAATAAAGCTTCCTGATGACTTCCACACTTTTGTATGCTACATTCCTATTTATTTCCCCAAGCATTCTCAGTGCCTTCTTCCAGGCTTTTTTTGGTCTGCTCTGATGCCACCACTTTTGTGCTCAGGATAACACCTAAGTCCTTATTCTGCTGAGTCACAGATAGGACTTGGCCACTCATCGTGTCCAGGAGTGCAGCCAAGAAGGGCCCTTGTGGCTCATGGTTGCACTAATCTGTTATGTCTTCTATGTCTTTAAGTATGGGCCTTCCTATGCTGCCTACATACATGCATGGTTTTGCACCTATCAAAATTAAATTTCATTGGCCATTTTTCGGACCACTTCACAAGTTCGTCCAAGTCTTTCTGCAGAGACACATGCTCATTTTGTCCTGTTATTGCCTTAGAAGCCTTCAAATCATCCGCAAATTTCAAAACCTTACTGCTTAGGCCACTTTCAATGCCACGTACAAATATGATAAACAGCAGTGGCCCCAGTACTGACCCCTGGTGGACTCCGCTAAAACATTTTGCCATGATGTTTTTGTACCATTTAGAATCACTATCTGCTGTCTATCCGAAAGTCACAACTCTATCCATTTCAGGCTGCTACCTGCAATACCATGAACCTGAACCTGAATCATTAACCGTTTATCGGGTAACTTGTCAAAGTCAAGATATTCTGCATCAACCTGGTTTCCCTGATCAAATGGTTCTGTAGCGAAATTAATAAAGTCCAAGATATTTGTGAGACACGATCGCCATTTGTTAAACCCATGCTGAGTATCTTCAATCAATCTGATTCCTTCCAGATAACTAACTATTCTATCCTTAATAACTGATTCGAGTACCTTGCAGACTAGGGATGTGAGGCTTACTGGCCTATGGTTTTCAACTTTCCCTCTTTCTCCTTTCTTGAAAATAGGAAAAATGCACCCCCTTCTCGGAGAAGTGCAGGTCATCACTCTGATAGAGGTCCCATGAGCCACAAAGGATGCAAAAGCATGCACGACTCGTCAACAAAGGTCAAATATAATTCGTGACAGAGCCTACCTACCCTGGCATTGGAATGTTGGTCCCCCCAAAGAAATCCGACTTTGAAAATGGGACTTTATGAAGTGTGATTTCTCCAATAAATTTCGGCCGCCCGTTGCCTTCATACATTATGCTCCCCGTCCGAGCCGATTTTTTTATCAGAAATAAACGTCCTTGCCTGGGTGCAATAGATTCTGATGTCCTAGTGACGGAAATCCCTTCGGCCTGAGCTGGGCGAACGACAGTCTAAGGCCCGGTCGGGAGCGGATAAATAGCTTGCTCTCCAGAGTATGCAACTAACTCGACAGTAGGCGGTTCATAATGATCTACAAATGGTACGCAACTGTCGAGTGAAATCCTACAACTATTCATTCAGCTCTTGCGGAGAACCATTCAGAATTGACTCCAGCGCGCCCAGCTTCGAAATGAATGGTTTCCTTCTTTGATTTCCTTTGATGGTTGGTATATTTACATTGGGCTTAGTCCTCGGTATCTTCTGTTTCGCTTCATTGCGTTTGACAACACCGTTAGCCTTTGCAGCACTTCAAGTTGTGTTCGTGGTTTGTTTGTACAATTTCTTCACCTAACTTAAACTTGGCGCTCTTTGTCATTATTCAAATCGGCTCTGTGTGCATGACTTTTGAACACTGAACCGATCATGATCAATGGTGATATTTTAGTTTTGCAGAATGTTCTATTTTTCCCATCGCGCGATTAGCCAATAATTAGCCCACCGTTAATTAGCACCGTCCTTCCGTCCGATCTTCACAAACACTCTCGGCGGGAGGAATCCTTTTATACCCCATTTAAGCTGCAAATTAAGCGTTTCACGAGAACGAAAAGAATGCCCTCGGAAGGCACTCGAAGAATACGGCCCGAAACTATCCCCAAAAGTGTATCTCCTCACAAAAGTGACGCCATTTTTGTCTACGTGATCACGACTGACGTCATACTATTCATCGGCTCTGGTGAGATCATCTTGGGAAATTTTTTAAAGCAAAAATAATTTGGAATCAGTAATGGGAGGCCAAATCGGCCAAGGCTTTAAAATGTTTCCTCACCCAAAAATGAACATCTCATTCATTTTGCAATTTGTCAAAAAAATTGGAAAAATTTAGTTGAACATTTTCTTCAATTTTCTTCTTCTCATTGGTCTCATCAGTGCAGCGGGAAGCGCTGTTTTAAAAAGTCAACTTGGTCTCATAAGAAGTGCATACTTTAGGCAGATTTAGCCATAATTGGGAAATATGAGAAGGAAAAAAACACCAAAAGTGAACGATTCAAACATTCCTCCGGTGCTTTTTGTTGCATCTATGAAAATAAGCGAACGATGTAATATTCGTTCAAATGATTTTATCCTGAACGGCGTGACGACTGGTTGACATTTTTGGAAGTGACCTCAGCGGACCTTAACTAAGTCGGTGACCATAAATGACCTGACTTATAAATTTGCATACAACATGTCGAATTGATGTAGGAAATGGTTTGTCAGACTTCAGCGCGCTACCGCGCAGTTTTTCACTGCCCGCGGAAAAATTAAAGAGGGGGAGGGGCAAAAAGCAAAACCCAATTCGCGACAGGGTGCGTCAATAAATGTTTATCTTCAACCGTACCAAAAGTTATGTTGTAGATGAGGCGATAGCAGACTTTAATTCACTTTGAACTTATGTTATATCTAGGCTATCTAGGCTATCGCCATGTTTATACTCCAGTGTTAAAACCTTTAGCATACACTTTTAGTATTAAAAGTTTATTAGTATTAATATCTTAGTAGTATTAATCTCTATTATTAGTATTAATCTCTTAGCGATGAGTCTCTGCATATCCTGATTAACAGCATGATGAATAACTTGTCCTGGTCACCAACATAACTTTAGGTCAGCCGCAAAGAACAGGCAAGCATGTTTAGCAGTTGTTCTTAACATTGAAAGACTGTATTATGTATCCTGATCTGGCCATCTGGTCTAGATCTAAAACTTCATAGTGACAACATTTTCCCGGGATACTGTAGAAGCCTTCGTAACTTCCCAGTTGTGTTTGACATGCAGAGTATTGGACAAGGTTGGCATCATCACAATGAGCCCTGCCAGACTGTGGTGTCGTCAGCCATCCTGAGCATGCCCCAGTCGTGTCAGCTGGGCCCCGGCTCGACGGCCTATACATGACGCTGACCACTTCTCCGCACCTTCGTTACCTTTGTTACCTTCGTCACCATCGTCGCCTTCGTCACCTTCGTCACCTTCGTCACCTTCCGTGCAGTCGCGCCGTCAGCCGCAAACCCGGCAATATGAGAGAGATCGTGCACATCCAAGCCGGCCAGTGCGGCAATCAGATCGGATCGAAGGTACGTGTGTCGCGCCTACGCACAGCACCACGCACAACAACACGGGCGAAAATACCCTGCTGCACCCAGAGCCAGATCCGGGAAGGTAAATCCCCTTTCAATCAATTCCACTGACGACGAGAATGATAATCCAAATTCAGTCCGGTCTATAGGATATGATTTGTCGCAGAAGTACTCTTTCGTCGAGGACAAACCTAAATTAAATCATGGACCGCATAGCTAAATTACTTCCTAATCAGCATGGCTAACATAATCTTAGTAGATGTATGACATTGCCAAAACTGTATGCAATCAAACCTAATCCATGCGGCACGAAATGGCCTGATGAGGCCGAAGTGCCTAACCTAACAAACCAAACCGAAGCCAAACCCAATGCGAAATCCTCACACATAATTACATCCGTGTTACATTCTACGGCACCAGCTTCACACGCGTACCTCGCCAACTCTCACCACATGACTGCGGTCAATGCTTCCTTGCCAACCCTCTGTAGATTATGAACCTAAAGGTTCATGACAGCGGTGTGACCAATGCTTCCTTGCCACATCTCACCATATGACCGCTGTGTGACCAATGCTTCCTTGCCACCTCTCACCACATGACCGTGGTGTGACCAATGCTTCCTTGCCACTCTCACCATATGACCGTGGTGTGACCAATGCTTCCTCCCCAACCCTCTGTAGATCAAGAACCTAAAGGTTCATGATCGCGGTGTGACCAATGCTTACGCGCTGGCGGCATGGATGCAAAATGGAAGTTCGGAGGGGTAGCTGGAGGGGGCATGTCTGACCAGCTAAAGTTCGGTAGTCTGTGACACCGAGCCTGTGAGCGCGATTGCCGGTGATGATTTTCTTTTTAAAGCCCACAAATAAGTACGCAAATGCATTAGCCGAGTGAGCTGCCGGGACGGTACCCTGCTGTTGATGCGCTAGCTATTAATAGTTGCAAGTAGCACGAATGATGCCATATGTAGCTCATCCTGACTCACATCGTATGCTGCATGACGCCGTGACAGCATGTTGTATTTTACGTCAGTGACAATATTGCACGACAAGAACACATCAATAGTTCTCCACAACGTAATTCCGGTGTGCGCTTTCTTCTTCATGATGTTGTCCTCAGATATGGACATTTTATGATTTTTTGTATCGGGAATGAACGTTTCATCTTATTTTCATCAGGAATGGGTGTTTCATGATGACGTATCATGCTATTGTTGTCATCAGGTATGGACAATTCAAGATATGTCGAACGTGTCTGATGATGTAAATTTAAGAGAATTTGCAGTGCCGCGTGTGTGGGGTGTCTGGAATTAAGTTGAATGTCGGAGACATATATAAGTGTTTGTTGCATTCTGCGGAGAGCTTATGGAGGGATTCCAGATTTCGGGAACACAGTTTTTGTGTGTTCCCGAAACTATGTTATATCCTGTAAGGTTAGCATCTTTAGAATCGTGAGTAAAAACAAAAGGAGCATGGTACTAACTAGACCGAAATTAGTGACATTTGTGTGAGGAGGCTGAACAAGGCTGTGATTTTGGAGTCCTGGTGTGATATGAAGTGCGTCGTTCGGTTATCTGCCACGGTGGTGTAGTTGGTGGAGAACGAGAAGTAATGGATGGAAGAATGAAATGAAGTTGCTCAGAAAATGTTTTGATTCGATAAGCTATGGTGAGACCAGTTGGTTTTTCGGTTGGACCTACGTACTGATGATGGAAATTTGACAGAATTTGCGATGACGCGTGTGTGCGGTGGATTGAATTAAATTGAATGTCGGAGACATATATAAGTGTCTGTTGCATTCTGCGTAATGGAGGAATTCCCGATTCGGCGGCTAAAGAAATGATGGGTGAAATAGTCATTGCACCGAGTGCAATAAGGAGAAATGTGTTTTGAATGGCATCCAAAATGTCCAAGGAAGATAGGCTGTCGCCAGCATAGACTACTGAGCCGTATTCAATTATAGGGAGCAATAAGGATATATATATATATACTTGAGCCACGCGGCCGCCGGCCTGAGCCAGCCGGCCACGGGCACATGTGACACCAGTCGGCCGCACCAGGCGAACACTGCCCGACGAGTGAGCACCGCCGGCGGGGCCGCCACCGGATTGTCGCGCCGCCAGTGGAGCGCGCCCTCTTGATTCGGGCCCACGCGGAGCCCGAGAAGGCGCGTCCCGGCAGCCGCACGTTCCGGTGGCTTGCATGCCAGGCCGTATCTCGCAAAATGAGCCACTACGTAGTCTGCACTGACGACGCTCTCGTCCACCAGCAGATCATCTACGTAGGGCAACACGCCGCGGGACACGTCCCGGTCGCGGAGCAGCACTGCTTTCACGACGGCTTTCATCACGAGCGAGGCGATGTTGAGCCCGAAGCCGATCCGTGTTAGACAGTACCGCTGTCCGCGAACCTCGACCGTCTGATACGGCCACAGCCGTCTGTCCAGTCGGAGCTGTAGGTACGCCCTGCGCAGATCAACGACCGCGACACTGGCGCCGTGTCGTCGCCAGCGTCGTAGCTGGTCGACACAGACGTCCGCGTCGGCGGTGTGCGCAAGGACATGACCGTTCAACTCGTGTAAGTTCAGAACGGGGCGCACCTTACCCTGGTTCGGCTGTTGGACCGCCATCAACGGTATTAGGCCGCGCGCTGGCCCATCCGTCCCCTCGTTGTATGGCCGCAGCCAGCCCTCGGCAACCCATAAGTCGAGCTCGGCATCGTACGCCGCGCGCGCTGCCGCCGGCACCGCGTACTGCGCGGTCCGGTTCCGCAGGCGCGCCGGTCCGACGCCCGTCGCCCACTTCCAGGCCACCGTCCAGGCCGCAGCCCACGCATCGAAGCGCGCCACGAAGTCCGCGGGATCCACCTGCACATCTTGTGTCGCCGCCCCGACCACTCCGGCATCCACCTGCACGCTCCGTGCCGCCGCCGCCGCCGTGCAGACTCCCACGTCTGACGCGGCCCGCACTACGACGCCTCCCAGCGCCGTCACCCCGGTCATGCCCATAGTTATGTCCACGCCCAGCGTTCTGTCCGACACCACCAGGGCCGCGAGCGTAACCCGCCTGCCCTGGTAGGCCACCACCACACGCGTGACGCCGACGCACCTCAGCGTCCCCTCATTAACGGCACGTAGCAGCACTGACCGCGGCTCCCACGTCGAGTAGCACCCGACGTAGATGAGCACATCGGTACATTCCGTGTCTATCAGTGCCCCACGCGCCACGTCATCCACAAACATTTCCACAACCGGGAGCGCGCTCACACCTCCGGAGACGGCGCTTGCGCTGGCGCGCCCCCGGCGGAGTTTCCCACTCGTCGCGGGCAGGCGACCGCGAAATGACCGACAACGCCGCAAGTCCAACAGCGCCGCCGCAGGGCCGAGGTCAGACGTTGTGCAGCGGCGGCACCGACCGCGGCCGACGCAGCAGTAGCAGCGACGATCGCGGCCTCCTCGGTCGCGCGACGCCTCTCCGCCTTCAATGCCGTGCGTGCGCGTGACAGCGTGCTGAGCAGATCCGCATCTCCTGGCCGGGCTGCCGCCAGCACGACAGCGCTAACGCCTCGGGCAGCCCGTTCACGAGCGCGGCCCCCATCTGCTGGTCGACACGCCACCGAACAGATCGGCGTACTTCTGCAGGCTCGTCAGGAACACATCGACACTCTCGTTGTCCTGGAGTCGGGGCGTCGTGGACGCCGCGTGCGCCTCGCAGGCGTCCATCACGAACGCCACGAACAGCGCGTCCCGGACCCGGTCGAGCGACCGGCGGTCCTCCGGCGGTAGCTGCTGCCAGATGGCGAACGCGCCGTCTTTCAGGCGCATCGGCAGCACGTCCGCAGGCGACGCACCCCGGTACTCGCACAGCAGGACCGCTTGCGTGTACCAGCCCACGACGTCGCCGGTTCCGTCGAAGGTGTCGATCAGGCGCGGGTCGAACTTCTGACCGGCCGGCGACTCGTCCGACACTCGCACTGCCGTAACAGAGTCCTCGCTCCCAGGCTCCGGCATCGCAACACAAGAAAGGGCCGAAATAGCTGATAGTTCACGAAAAGAAACTTTGATGCCAGGACCGTGTATTCCGCAGCGCTCAGCGGTAACCAGACTGCCCCCGCACAGCCCACACCCTCTCAGGTCAACTCGACACCGTTCCCGCGTTTCAAACACCTCCGATCGCTGATTAGCCCATCCCGCACACGCCCCACCACGCCAAGTATCCGGCCGGCCCGCCCGCTCACGAGGTCGCTGCACTGGCTGACTCATCTGTCGGCATCCCTCGATGGCACCCGCGTCGGGCTAGTGCCAGTGCCACCTCTCATGCAATCTCACTACATATTCCACTGTAAAAATGCAGATATTTTGAAAAGAAGTTTTAATGCTTGTCGATACCTTTCGGTGCATGTCGAAGTCAAGAGACAAGTTCAGGTGGGCACGCAGGTTGGGTGCGGACGGCCGAGGTGGATCCGCCTGAGCCGCCCGGCCGACCGGTGACCTTGGCGAGGTCACGGCGGCCGACCATAGCTGCGGGGATGCCCGCCGGCTGGGAGTAGGTCGTGTCACGTGGGCGCCGGCCGGCCCCGGACGCGCAGGGCTCGATCGGCGGCCTGCGGATGGGGAACGTGAAGCTGTTCCTGCAGCCGAATGACTGCGGGATATGTCACTCCTCCATGGATTAGTCCGTTTGTTGGGAGCCGGAGTGGTCTGTGTGTTGGGAGCCGATGTTGTTTGTGTTGTGATGATGATTGGTTTTCGTTTGGTGAGTGGTGGGAGGCCGGGTATAAGTTTTGTTTGTATGAACGTGGAATTAGTTTTGACGGGAGGGGTGGATGGAGTAATGGTGACCGCCTGAGCGTAAGTTTTGGTGGATGGGGAGGTGGCCTCACTTGACGTCATGCCCGGGAGTATGACACTGATCGTTGCCTTCACAGCGTTGACCTCCTTCTCCTTGCGCCAAACTAGGCAGAGTGGTGATTTGATCAGGTGGTCAGATGTGTTGCAGTTGATGCAGTGGGCTGGTTTGGAACAGATGGAGTCAGGACGAAGTGGTTCGCCGCACTTTAGGAAGCGGACTGGTTGGCAGCATATCTCATTGCCATGGTCAAAGCGCTGGCAGTTAAAACAGCGGAGAAGATTGGGAATAAAGACACGAACTTGGTAGCGTAGTTATCATGCCAGGAGGGTCTTGGGAATAATAGTATCGTTGAAGATAAGGACAAGGAGGTTTGCATCAAGTCTCTGGTCGTCTTTAAAGGAGGTGATTATAACTCACCCCTTCCGGCCTATGCTCCGCATGAATATTTACGATCTACGATAATAAATCCGAATGAATATCAGACATGAAGCGGAGTTTCGGTGTGAAAGCGGTGCCCTCAGTGGTGTTGCAGTTGGAATGTAGAGTGACAGTGACAGATTTTCAACAAAATGTGGTGTCGTGGGTAAAAATGAGCGTGGATCAGTGGCGTGGAGAGTGATGGTCTGGCCCATGGTGTCCATGGTTCAGTCGTGATGCGAGGTCGTGCGAGGTACAAAGGGCTTCTGTGGCGTCATTAAGATAATTTTGTCCGGTACGGGTCATCAGCGATTGCATCTGATGAAGGATCATTGGAGAACAAATCCGTATTCGGCACATCCAGAATTTTCTGAAGGGTAGCAGACCGCCAAAAAATATGTTCACGGTAAACGAATTCGGTGCCCGAAGCGCGCCGACAATCTTTAGTTTGGTGTGGTGTAAATCCCACGATTTCCTACTTGACCTAGTCTATTTTTAGGCTGGGCTTCTGTCCCCCTTCCTTGGCCGCGCCTCGCGGTCTGGGTCGCGGTTTGGCACGATCCCTACACGGGTCAAGCGGTGGCGCTTGTAGTCGGGCTCGCCAATCAGCTCCGTGATGCAGGCCGCACAGTGAGTCCTCGAGCCGCCACTACCACTACTAATGCCACTTACATCACCACCACTGACACCACTGACACCACCGCCGCACCGCACCGCACAGCAAAACGGTCGCATCGCCCAGCCGCCACTGCGTGGACGTCGCGGGGACGAGGCTGGTGAACGATGTATTCCGCGCAAACGTAGCATACACTCTGGTACATATCAAGTCACAAATCGTTCATTTTTACAAGTAGTTGCTTATAATTTGAAACAGATGTTCCTTGTAGTCTTGAAAAAAAATGTGTTTACATTTTTTGCGATTCTGTATCCGGGGGTAAAAGATTTGGCAGCAATTATACATACTTTTATATTTGGCATGTCTACATATCTAGGTGAGAATTAAAACAAAACGACATTGCATGCTACTTACCTACTAATTATCTCACGATTGCCATTTGCCAACATCAAACATTTCCATTCCCTCTGATTATATGTCAATTTGTCCGCACCGGTGAGTTTTTTTATTTTGAAGAATCGGCGAGATTGGCCTCATTCTCACGTCACTCACATCTGGCCCATACCCAAACTACAAGTTGTTTTGTGAAGGAGTAAAGTAAAATTGAAACCATTCAGACATGCGGGTGATGTCCCTAACCCGGCCCCCGCCTTCAGCACCTAAGATGTCACAAAAACTATAACATAAAATCCAATCAACGCAAATGTCTACTTGCCTCCACCTTGATCGCAAGCACTTCCTTTTATTGGCAGACATGTAACGCTCTGGCTTTCAAGGCGGCGCAAATGACCTTCATGGACCGGCACGCCTAAAAAATAACTCCTCCCGCCCCCCATCATGACTTGTAGTTTCTACTTCGGCAAGACAAGTAAAATTGGTAATTTGCAGCTATTTGGAAACGCGTGCAGATGTCCCAACGTGTTTTCAAGTTATCGCTAATATTCCACAAGGGGGCGGATTTCACCACTCCCTCGATGAGTGCCGAGTTAACCCGCGCCGTCAGGGGGGAGGGGGAGGGTCTTCAACCGCCCCCTCAGGTTTTTTGCAGATTAGGAAAGACTAGCGCACGGCAACTCGCCGAAGTTTGGCATACCTTTTCCCACATCAACTTGCCATTTTATGTCAAACTTTTGAGGTCAGGCCATTTAAGTTCTACGAGTTAGTCTAAATCAAGTGATGCCACCTCCAAAAAAGTTCCACCAGTCGTTACAATTTAACGGACCAATATATTTTAATGAAACTTTCAGCGTTTAATTATCTCTAGGGGTGCAACAAAACGCACAAGAGGAATTTTTAATTTTTTATGTTTTTGATCACTGATTTGTTTTGCATATTTGTCTATTATAGTTCACATTGAAGATGTGAGATAACATAAGCACATTCTATTAGTGCAAGTTGACTTCGGACAACGTCTTTCTGTCAGCTCTACCCACTAGAAAAGGAAAATTGAAGAAAACTTGAAAACACAATTTAAAAAATAAAAAAACATTTTGATTTTTGGGTGGCCCAAAAATTACATGGTGCTGATCGATTTGTCTATCCTTTTCTGATTCCAGATAATCATTTTTTAATCTCAAATGTCCCCCAAAATTACCTCCCCGTTGACAAAAACTGATGTAAGTCGTGAAAATCTAGCCCCCTAGTGGCGTCACTTTTGGGTAATTTTTTGTCGGGTGGTGTCTGACCCTACTCATCGAGGAGCGCTTCCTGATGACACCTCTTTCGTTTTCGTGCGGCGCTTAGTTTGGATATTAGAGGGGGTTCCCATCCCCCGAAACGGGGGGTGAGGATCTGACCAGAAATAGAGAGAGAGGGGGGAGTTCAGAAGTGAATTAGGACAGTCGGAAATGGCTGATGTATGAGAACCAAGACTGGATAGTGCTGTTGTGCTATATTGCCATTTCATAAACCTGAACTTGATAATTTGCGGTGCGATATTCGTGCATTCGATATCATTCGATTCGAATCTTCCGTATTATATACGGAATATATCGAACTCTCGAGATTACGTCCTGGATTTGTCCGAGTTGCGTAGAAAGCACAGTTGTGTTATGCAATGAAGTATTAGCACTCGACCGATACCTTTCCGCCACCAGTATCAGTGCGGAAGCGGTTACGAGCAGCCAAACGTCCAGATGAACCAAACACAGACTGTCGCCGCTCTTTGGATGGGAGTGGCCGAGAGGTTAGGGCGTCGGACTGAGGATACAAAGGTCTCGGCTTCGACACTCGCACCACTCGGACATTTTCCAATCCCGCGGCCCACCGGCGAAACAGTGTGGGTGCCGCCGATTAGCACTGCTTAAAATGTGTCGTGAATCAAACCCAATTTAAAAAATGATGTTGCCGCTCGACCGTTGGTGACAGTGGCAGTAGAAGCGGTAGCCGGTCACCCCTCCCTCTCCTAACGAGGGGGCGGCACCGGTCGATTCACCGCCTCAAACGGTGGAATGCGTGACCTGTCGTGTGTTCCGGGGACGATCAATGGCGGGAGTGCAGCCTGACGTGACGTGACGGCATCACTAACCGATCGTCACGCAACTACTAAATACCGGCTATGCGCGTGTGATATTTGCACCGGCTATGTGATATTTGCAGTTTGCATATTCATGACTGGAAGGTCTGATTACATTCACATTCACTCACTCAGCCACTTGGCTTCTTTAACAGCCTCCTCTTCTCGTACTCCCTTCATCCTGTTCCAAAGATTTGTACGTCAAAATTCGGGAGGAAACCAAACATATATTAATTACCTGGATCCTATCTGAAAATATACATTTAATGGTACATGAATAAACATGCGATGCAATTAACATAGAGTACCATACCTTGGTAGTTGGCTGCCAGGCAGCGTGGCAACTGGTATCTCAGTAGTACTAACTACTGGAGTCAAAGATATGAACCTGTGTGCTAGTTTCTGGACAAACTTTCATCTCACGTGTCCGACTGTGCAGTGCCGTGCCTATAAGTGGTGACTCCGGCACGTGAAAATTGCTGGACGAACAACACGTCCTTGTTACGCACCAGGCCTCGTTCGTCCGCATCATGTTGGCGGCTTTTGAAGCGATCGATGTTCACATGAATTGCCACGTGTGACAACCAGGGGCGGTCCGTGGCACCCAAATGAGGTGAGGCAGAAAAACAATCGCCGGATCTCGACCAGTATTTTAGTGCATTATATAATAAGTATCTATTATTATTTTATGGTAAGACAATTATCACCAACTTAATTTGTCACTGCGAAGTGCCAAACCTATCACCATCGTTCCGAAGTCAATGGATTTCAATCATATCCCTCCTGTTCATGTCCTTTGCCCGGAAATTGCCCGGAAGTTTGCATATATCAATGGCGAGAAATAAAATAATATAGTCATATATCATTGAGGTTTTCATATATGTCCATTTCATTATCCGAAATGGCTGCCATACACACACGTACACACACACACACAGACACACACACACACACACACACACACACACACACACATACACACACACACATATTGCATATATTATCATTATTATATTATATATATATATATATATATATATATATATATATATATATATACATAATTGTTATTATTGTTGTTACTATTATTATTGATTATTTGGGTGCAAAATACATGAAGTTGGTGGAAAACCCCACACCGATCGAGTGCATACTCAATGGTACCCCATGTTAGGAATGTAAATTATTAGTGGACAGGGCCAACATTGAGGGGGCACTTGCTTTTCAAAAATATACAAAAAGAACGTCCTGGTCTAGACGTATATGAATGAAAAATGGACAACAATCCTGAAAACCAACTGCAGGCTCCGTATCTGCACATGGGTGATAAGGGCGTGCTATTCTAACCGGTATAGGTACATCCGCCGGTAGTCCAAATATAATGTTTGCGCTTTTTCTTGGCCGGATGGGTTCCACCTTCCCATGGGGGCACATGCCCCCAGTACCCCCACCCTTGTTTACGCCCCTGCACCGAATGGGGAGGAATTATGTTGCAACAGTTATCTCTTATTTGCTCCCACCCCTCCTTCCCGGCCATGATTGTCTCATCATACTGCTATTGGCCTGTCTCATCATACTGCTACTACTCGTGGCACCGCGCGATTCCTGCGGCGCTTGACATGAATGCAGTCAGCGTGGGTCCAAGCGAAAAATCCTAGTGTTATGGAAAATACGGTTGATATCCGTGGACAAGATTCTTCAAGCTTTCCAATAACCCCGATTTTGTTCCATTTCGATGGTATTTAACATCGGAAATGTGTGGAAAACACATAAATTTGGCTGGAGGGCCTACGGGACCGAGCAATTGTTCAGCCTATGTGACGTAACCGATTGCGAAACGGTATTACAGGGCCCCTGCCTACCCTGTGCTTGCTATGAAACGAAAACTCACTATATGGCGAAATGTCGGCAAGCCTCTGCCGAATGTCCGGTCGGCAAGCCTCTGCCGACCGGTGATAGAGCTGTTTGGAAGCTAATATGCAAATGATGTAAATGTAAATGAACTTCAATTTTCACCATAATTATGAGTCACCAATGCATATTTGTTTCATGTTTTCAAGTTTGATATTTTCCAGTGGATGAAAGCATCATTTCATGAAAATAACATACAACAATACTTCCCAGCTCTACTCAGGTGAGGCACTGCCTTAGTGCCTTACATGGGCCGACCGCCCCTGGTGACAACCCGCTGCTGAACGCGGGTTTTACGGTTCAAGCCACGATGCCTCGCAAAGCATCTGGTATGTCTGCCCTACAACAATTTCGTCTGGTCAAGCACTTGGCCGTGACGTGCCCGCTGACGGTCGACTGCTGGATCAGACGACTGCAAACACCGGCCGCTAATCTACAGGAAATCCGGCTTCCGCTGACTATATCAAATGCTGTTGCCGTGTCCAACACCGTTACTACCCGGCCGTGCACCTGAGGAAAGCTGATGAGCGTTCCTTTGTCAAGATTTACAGTCACTTAGCGCACCATCATATCAAGTACAAGGGGTACGGGCGCCTTGTTGGATTTTGAGACGTCACGACCGCTGCACGCGACTTTTGGCTTGATGGTTTTACCCCCAACACCTGGTTTTGAGCACGAAAAAGGCCACGGCATGTCGCCAAAGAATGGCATTGCTTGGCACTCTGGCTGGGGATCCCGGGTGGATCGGGGAATCGGGTTTGGATCCCTTAGTTTGGTACTCTATTATGTTAGTCTCCCATTTTCCCTATTAACTCATAAAATGTTTATAAAATAAGGACTTGGAGATTTCCTTGGCTTCGTGTAAAATCTCCTGGATTGATTTGCACACAGCTCTTCAAGTGCGCTTGAAACGCGCAATCCTCTCATACATGGCCAACACTTAGCACGGCGTACAATCTGGCATGCCGACAGCTATCATAAAGCATACCACGTTGCATACTTGGCGGTGGTATGTGAGCATAAACATATAGCGATTCCAGCACTTTAGGGTGCGTGACGAATGCCAATTTTAGGGTGGAAATTTTTGATACGGCGAGACAACGCAAACCTTAAGGTACTTGAATCCACGTTACCACAAACCACCGGTAAATACGCAAACTACATCTTGGTATATTGGATAATACCTTATCAGATTGCACCATGTGCCGGGTGTTAGGCATACAGGAGAGAAACACACTTTGGATTTGGCACTTTCATAGATGTATAAAGCAGTCATCATTGTCACCTGACGTGGATTTTCCATACTAGCAAATCTTTTATTTTTGTCGGTGTTGGTAACTTCATGATGGTGGCCAAAGGTCGAAACGTGAAACATATATTTTGGATAGAGTTTATTTCAAGTTTTATTCTGTTCATCAAAGGTCGATAATTGTTTTCTCACAATCCAAGGATGAAACGTTTACGAAGTTATTAAAGCCTTTCTCGAAGTTCTGAAACACATACTACGCACTGAATCTGCATATACACCGCTCATTTAGTCGTCCCCGCCGTATTATCGGACGTCGCACCAGTAGATGGTGGTGGCCTCCAGTCTAATTTGTGGCGGTTGGTTGTCGGGGGAGGGGGAGGGGGGTGGGTGGGGAGCGGTGGTGGAGCGGTGCCGGCCCCAGACCGTCCCAACATAATTATCGATGACGTCACCGCAGTAAGCGGGCACGGTGACTGGGCACGGTCAGCACCATCGAGCTGGTCCAGTCGCCCAGGTCAAACGACCGGCTGGCTTAAATAGCCTCCGGCCAGGCCAAGTTGTCCGGACTCAGACAGCCTGCCTCGTTTGTAGCCGCCGCCGGTCTTCTAGGATGTATCTTACGAGGAACCCGAGTTGATAATTTGGATGCTTAAGTATACTGATGCAATTCAATGCATCTCAAAGCCGACCATGTAAAGATGCAGAAAGCCGGTGTCTGTTTTTGGATGTTCGATATCACTAAATCTTGTGGAACCGAAGGAAAACGTTTGGCAACTCGTATTGGCTTTTCCCTGCGGTGCACTGACCACACTAAAATATAGTGAATACCTGTAAAGGCTATGATGGGATTTATCGCAAACAGCGTTTTTGTCACACTCCAAGAACATCCCGAATAGAAACGAGAGCAAAGGAGGCCGATTCGTCCCTCGATGACCGGTGACATTCATTAAGAGCTGTGTGCACGGACCTGGAGCCAGTCGACATTTCGCAGCTTGTGGCGGTGCTTAAACATGCCCGTGTCGCAGTTCTGGGAGATCATCTCGAACGAGCATGGTCTGAGCAACACTGGCAAGTATGAGGGCCACTCCGAGCTGCAGCTGGAGCGCATCAACGTCTACTTCAACGAGGGCACTGAGCACAAGTACGTGCCGCGCGCCGTGCTGGTCGACCTGGAGCCTGGCACCATGGACGCCGTCCGGTCAGGGCCCATCGGTCAGCTGTTCCGGCCCGACAACTTCCTGTTCGGTGAGAACACCGCCGAGGGCGAAACAGCTCTGTTTGGGTGCACTGCCGTTCACAGGTTTGTTATCCTGTGATAATCAGTGCAATGTGGTGGCTGATTCTGGTGTGCTCAGTTAGTATCAGTGATTTATAGTTTTGATTATTATTCTGTCTTTGGCTCGGTATTAAGCATCTGCGACCGGCTGAGCAGGTGGGGCTGAGGAGTGGGCATGATGCTAGTCCACCTCGACACTCAACAGTGTTCACAGAAATGAATTCCACAAGAAACTCAATTACATTAGCATTTCAAGTGTCCAGGGTGAAATGGCCTGCTATCTCATTAAAATTATAAGCTACGTCATGGGAAAATATGTTGCTGTTTCTTGAACCTGCTACTTCAATTAGTTAGAAGTGCATAATATCTAAGTTCACAACATTTGGCGTACTTAATATTGTAGTTCCACGAACCCGGTCAGAAACAGGTGGTTGGGATACATAAATAAGGAATAACTCGTTAGGAAGTCATCTCATGTAGACCCCAAGTGATGTGAATTTTAAATCACGGTTGCTCGGGTTGAGGGTACGCAAATTCTCCGGATCACATCTGTGCGGAAAGTCCGAGGGTTCAGTTGGCTATAAAGCATAACGCCTATATCTCTTGAGAACCGAATAAAGGTAGCGTCCAATCTTCTTCACTTAAACATTTTGGGGTCATATGGTCTCAAACGGAAGCTGTTGGCTGGTTTAGAAGGGATGAAGAAGTTAGTTTAGTACATTTATTGATATGGATACTACAAAGTGAACCCAACATGTTTTATCGTGATGTGCATTGCCCAAAAATGGCCCATGGAGGATGCACCATGCTCCACTGCCCATCACTAGTATTTTTAATAGCTATTATTAACTGCTTACCTGGGTTGGCACAACAACGGGTCGGATATATCAATGCGCGGAACGAGTGAAAAAGTAGCAGAATCAGCGACGGCCGGGACTGCTACAGTTCGAATGATGCACATCCCGTCTGAATATCTACACAGAAGTCGAACCACCATTCCCTCACAGCCCACAAACAAGAAGCAATTCTGTGGCCACCCCATGCAACCGAGGGACCTCCTTGTTGACGTAACTATATCCTCATTTTAAAAATGACTGGGAAAGTTATGCACCGCTGGGAAATTTCCAACAGACAACTTACTAGTCTGTTCAAAAGTTGCGGATGCCAGATCCAAAATGCCGGACCCACAGACGGACCAGCAATGGACGTAACCAAAGTAGATGGGAGTATGCGGCATGTGTAACGCTTACATATAAGCAGCTGATATACATTGACACAATGTTCATGCCTTGCACCCTATGGTGGGTCGAAAGTATCGACGGCTTAAAGGTATGTGACTGGACCTAATGTTTCAGACATAGACAGGCTCCGACATGAATCGAACAAGGAGAATGAACTGTAAGGGAACTTCACGTTTTTTCTCTCTCGAATTTTAGTCCTAATTATTGCTGGGATGGCTAAGTAAACAAGAATTATATTGGTAAGCAGAGCTTGTTGCGTGAACCACGGCCCAACCACGCGATCCACAAATTCCAGTTCAACATAGTATTTTGGCCAGGAGTTTAACGTGTCACCAACGCATTGAACGGGCCATCCCAGTACAATAAGACAAATGTGAGAATCGTATATATTCTCTGAGAATAGTGGCATACTTTCTCCCATATTCAAATCAGACCACAAAAAAACAAGCACTCTGTTCGATATATGCTGAGGACACCATTCTCAGAAGAGAACGCCAGTGCTTTGAGACTTACAAATACACTCGTGTGAAACGACTTTCAAGACTCAGGAAGGAGAGTATCTTTTAGCTTCAAGTGAAACCTGTCATCAGACTGAGAATAACAATTGTTCTCAATTTACATAGCTATGTTCAACTGATATCAGTCCCAAATGTCACTCTGACTCTTCGTGGAGTACAGATGTACTGGTGTAAAACCACTTCAAAGTCTTAACAAGCAGATTTGTGTTGTCGCTGAAGCCAGTTAATTTGAGAATAGCTATTTGTTGTTTCAACATTGGAAGATATTACTCAAATAAGACTTGTTTCATTTATGCAATACATGTCTCGACTGAAAGTTATTGGCATAAATGTCCCTCGCCGTTTTTATATGAAACTTCTTTCAGGTTTAAATACACGTTTTATTTTGGTATCTCAGCCAAAACATGACAGATGAACTTCTTCCAGTGTCACATGGCATACTCTAATGTACAGCTATAGAGTGCCGTAAACTTATCGCCGGCGCCATCTGCCACACATGCCGCTCTTCGCTGTCTCGGAAGATGACGTCGTGGTGCTGGTCTGCGAAGTCACCGAAGAGGAGTTGTGAACAACACAACATTCCGTTTATTTGCCAAACGTATTTTAAAAAATGTACCATAAAAACAGGCATGCCTTTGCATCAAACATTTTCGTCGCTTGCTCGTTACGTCATTCGCAGACAACAATTCTGGAATTGGACATATGCCTGAATATATATACTGTTAATCTGCTCCGGCATAAAGGAGATAGCGATAGAGGACACGTGCGGCCACGCTACTGCTAGCGCTTCGTTTGCACCTAGTGGCGGACATTCGAACTGTAAGCATGCCATTGGCTCGCATGTATGCAGCAGTCGCTATAAGCTAAATCTTGAAGATGATTGTCAAAAATAAAAAGTATGCTATCTCGAGATATTGCTACAGCTCTGCTGAATACATTCATAATTTCTGTATCGGATGATACCACTTAGATTCCAGTACAACGGCTATTAGTTTTCCTTAATTTCGTTCTAAAGTTGAAATGTTCCCATATTTCCGTTTAGCTTTAGTATGGGAAATGCCAGAAGCATGATGTGGTCGCAAGTTAAATTGAATATTTTGGTCAAATGATGGTACTAACCAAGAATACATTAGCACGCACCCTGAATGGGGGGGGGGGGGGCAAACCCACCCACCCCTCCGGTTTTTTGTACATAACCCCAGATTTTACCGGTCGACATACGCTGTTTTGTGTGAAACGTTTTCGAGTTAGGAGCCCTTAAGGAAAAAATTCATAGCGCCAGAGCAGAAAAATTAGCGCTGATGCGTTTCCCGTATATTGGTAAAAACGAAGTATTCTTATCAGCACTAGCGCCTTGTTCGATGTATATTGTTATGTTATATAGCGTCAAGGTCATGTTAGGTCACCGAGGTCAAGTCAGGTAAAGTTCATGGCAGGTTAATGAAACCAAACTTGGTCAACTGGAATGTTGTTGTAAATGCAAATGACTGTCATGCGATTGATGTCACTTTGCATGTTACTTCCTACACGTCCTGAAAACTACTGTTTGTCATTGTGTGCCTACGCATTTCCATACTTTATTCAAGTACTTAACTCCTTTCTTCGCGAAGCTGATTGCGCCGAGCCGCCCGACGGAGCAGTCGGGCGGGCGGCCCGGTTACGGTAGCTGGAGCAGGTAATGACCTGATAAAGTACTGCTACATAGGTGACCTTAGGTCAACTCCGGTCAATTCCGGATCTAGCATCTGTATTGCATCATTATGTCCAAACATCATCAATACCCATTTTGGAGCATGTAAACACAATCACAGCGATCCATAACAATGACAAGCCAAGCTAGAAAAAAAACTTTTGATATATGTGACCTCATTTCACCTATAAAATTTTGACCTGTGGTCATGAATTGTGCATACAATAGAGTTGCCTACCGTGCCCATTCACCCTGCGGATTTTGCTGCTCCAGCTTTAATAGGAGCCGAGATCGTGGGGGGGGGGGCGAATCCGCCCCCTCCAGATCGCGTAATTTATAGAGGCCTTCCAGGGCGCGTGTTAATGTTAAACTTCTCAGCACTTATCACGCTGGAACCTCCTCAGAATTTGTCATTAATTTCAATGACGGCATTTCCGATTAACTTACACTGTTGCCATACATCGCCAAGGTTGATTAAAAATGAAATAAGATCGTAACGATGCTCGTTGCAGATAATAACGGCGCCGGTGTATAATATCATTATTTTAACAACACTACTGTTTAAAGTACTCCTTGCATTAACATGTAGCGATGACCTTGGGCAGCGAGTGATGAAGTGATTGATAAACGGCAGCACTTTCCTTAAATATTCTTATTCTTTCGTATGGAACAAACCTTGTCTTAGATGCAATATTTACCAGACAGCATCATATAGATAATGCGAAGTCCCCACGTGCTAAGGCAGATGTTTGTCTCCGCCTTCACCGCGAAGTGTGGGTACAGCCAGCCTGTTTTGAGTCAGCTCGGGTGGTATGCAAATGCAAACGCAAACTCATTTTTGGGATGGTCGTTGTTTTCCAACACTACACGGAGAGTGGTTGTTCTTTTCCAAATATCGTCCGCAAAACCCGACTTAACTAAAATTCGGCCATTTTAGGGCACATGGCTCGGTTATCACCTTGGATATGCCACTGCCCTCGAATTTTGATCTGAATAAAATATTATGGGATGAAGTTCATTGGGCGATCTGTCGTGGAACTGTCCTTTTGTGAACAACCTAACGAACATGCTTCGGAACCATTTTTTTTAGTGTAGTTCGTTCCCGGGCTTATCGGGCCAGTTGCCAAATGACTCTTCCAGTCCGGGCTAAATATGAGCGCGTGAAGCAAATGATGATTGATGAATGAATGACTGACCTCCCCCTTGTCTTGCAAGAGGCAAGGTAGGGGAGGTCAATGCAGACCAGCGCTCTAACCCACTGAGCTACCGAGGATAAAATTTATACTTTTTTACAACGTTACTTTTATACTCTACTTTGCCTATAATAAATACGTGAGATTAGCTTAACCCGCCGCGTCTCGGCACGGAATTAACAGGAGCCCCATTAAGGTTTTCCGCCGTCAGGGAAAGAACGGCGCACGGTAGCGGGCAGAAATTTGGCGTAACCTTTTCCACATCAATTTTGCGCGTTATGTGAAAATGTTGAGGTCAGGTCATCTCGGGTTAACAATTTAGTCAATCAAGTTCAAGTGATATCACCTCCATAAAACGTAAGCCAGTCGTCACGCTTTAACAGTTAGATGTATTTGAATGAAAATTTCAGCGCTTCCTTATCGCTGAGGATGAAACAAAGCGAACCAAAGGAATTATTGTTTTTTTTCGTATTTAATAACTTATTAGCTTTGCATATTTGCCCCTATAATGAACAAACCCTCGAAGATTCTGGCTAAAATAAGCATTTTTTAAGAAAGCGTATTGGCTTCAAGCAATGTTTTGTGGTCCGCTCTACACACTATAAAAATTACAATTAAAGAGAATGGAAAACTACATTTTTCGGAATTTCTAGAAAAGTCAAAATGTTGATTTTGTTGTGAACAAATATTGTATGTGATGTTCGATTTCGTGTTCCCTTTCTATTTTCGATAATTATTGTTTTTCTAATATCCCCAAAATTAACGCCTCAGAGCTAAAAATGCGATGCCAGTCGTGAAAACATCGACCCACTAGGAACGTCACGTTGAGGGGGGAGGGGAATTTGGGGATGGTTGCTGGACCAACTCGTCGAGCGCCTTCCGATGACACCTCTTTTGTTTTCGTGCAGTGCTTAGTTAGGAGATTAGTGGGTGGTTTCTATCTCTCGCCCCGGGACCGGGTGTGAGGATCTGACTGGAAATACGGGTTAAAGAAACAAATACGTGGATATAGTGCTATATGATTTTTATAGTGTCATGTGATGTGCACTAGTGTGTTCAAAATTACTTCGCAAGCAGACGAACTTTCCAAACGTACATTCGGAGCCTTTTTGTAGCCAAAAAACTGATGAACTGCAGCCCATTTCTCGTCACATGGAACCTGGCTTTACACCGATAATTAGATATTCAATTCAAGAAAATACACTTGTCCATCAAATACTGTCGGGAGCATAAATTTACATAGCCTCGATGCATTGGCACTGGTCATTTAAATTTATACTTAATTTACATTTAAATGTGTCGTGGGACGAAGAAGAGGGATGAAGAAGACAATCATGAAGACGTAGATATGTTGATTCGTAATTTTCACTATGCTCATATTTCTTAGGCCTTTCTTCATGATATCCGGGAAATGGACACAATCGAGAAAATTGCATTGCAGGACGACAAAATCTTCCTGCATGGCGACTTTGCCCATAATATTTGTTAGCTTAGAGATGACCGGCTATGCTCTCTCACTGTGAATCGGAGCGCCACGTGGGCTCCAGTCAGCGGTGCAAGTATATGGGGAGGAGAATAGGGCACTTTGACAATGTCAGGTTTTGGCAGATTTGGAAGATTTGGAAGATTCGAAAAAAGGAGAAAAGGATTTCCACATTAGGGGGAAACTAAGCATAAACAATACCACAAAGCATAAATAATACCACTAAGCATGGCTTATAGTTTTTTTTAAAGAAAAAGGCAGTTGACGGGTTCAGAAAAATAGTTGGGAAACGATCAAGTTCATCTATATTTCCGGAAAAGTCGTGTTGGCTGAGTGGCTGAGCCAACAGTCGGCCGGGAACAGTCACCTCGTGTGTGCACGCCAGGTGAACATACGATAGCTGGTGCTCGCCTGCACAGCCGCCGCGTGCTGCCCGGCTGAGAAGAATATCCGCTACACGCGCCCTTCGTGGTGTACAGCGCGTGACCATCGGAGCGAGACGGCCACTAGACCGCCACTGGCCGGCCCCACATGAACAAGCCAGCTCCACCAGTTCGGACCAGTGGCGTATTTAGCGGCACAGGCACCGCCCGCCCCACCCCGCTACAAAACACACCACCTGGGCTGCAAATGTTTGTCTTCCCATGCTCAAGCATACCAGTCTGGACCACCTGACTAGACGCAGATATATGTCACATGGGCCGATCATCAGAGACGCGCACGGCCGTGATCCTTGTGTCGGCTCCGCTGAACACCACCTTCACCTGACTACTGAGCACGCCATGGGCCGATCATCAGAGACGCGCACGGCCGTGATCCTTGTGTCGGCCCCGCTGAACACCACCTTCACCTGACTACTGAGCACGTCATGGGCCGATCATCAGAGACGCGCACGGCCGTGATCCTTGTGTCGGCTCCGCTGAACACCACCTTCACCTGACTACTGAGCACGTCATGGGCCGATCATCAGAGAGGCGCACGGCCGTGATCCTTGTGTCGGCTCCGCTGAACACCACCTTCGCCTGACTACTGCACGCCATGGGCCGATCATCAGAGACGCGCACGGCCGTGATCCTTGTGTCGGCTCCGCTGAACACCACCTTCACCTGACTACTGAACACGCCATGGGCCGATCATCAGAGACGCGCACGGCCGTGATCCTTGTGTCGGCTCCGCTGAACACCACCTTCACCTGACTACTGAACACGTCATGGGCCGATCATCAGAGACGCGCACGGCCGTGATCCTTGTGTCGGCTCCGCTGAACACCACCTTCACCTGACTACTGAGCACGTCATGGGCCGATCATCAGAGACGCGCACGGCCGTGATCCTTGTGTCGGCTCCGCTGAACACCACCTTCACCTGACTACTGAACACGTCATGGGCCGATCATCAGAGACGCGCACGGCCGTGATCCTTGTGTCGGCTCCGCTGAACACCACCTTCACCTGACTACTGAGCACGCCATGCATGATGCAGCAGTAACGGCGGGAGAGGAATGTCAAGGCCGGGCGACGGTGAGCAGCCGGGCAGCCGTCACCATGGTTACCGCATCGTGGTGCTTTGATGCATCTGGTATTTAGTGATGCTGTCGCGGCAGTTAGCAGGTGTTTCCGGGTTCGAGCAGGTATCCACTTTTCCCTTCATCCCCAAAGTATTGGATTTCGGGATACGATTAGTTATATTAATGAGTTCATATTAGTCTGTATTAGTTCATATTTATTCCCAATATTTCATATTAGCTCAATCTGCCGATCTTGCAAACTCATAACCAGGTGCTGAGTATGAAGTATGAGTATGTCCACACTGCAGTGACGCTTGTCCATTGCTAACTTGATTGAATCACTTAATCTATGCACTGACTGGATGAGCTCATCAGTCTACTGGAATCACTGCTGCAATTATGCGCTGACTTTCAGTGATGGTCACCACTCGAACTCATGGCCGCCATGGGTTAATATCATAAGCTAAGCACCTTGTGATCAGTTCGATATCAAAACCTAATTCAACCAGTCGGTAGCGTTTATGCACACGTCCAGTCTGCGATGAAACTTAATCAACTCACGGGTATGGAAATGAGCCTGTTCAAATTGAAGTTAAATTCGATACGATGCTGCCAGTTGGTACAAAGGTGTCTGTTTTTACGTTGAACATGCAACTGAGATAAATCATCATAGACGGTGTCATAGTGCTAAAAGATTATCACAATGTCCCGGAAATGTGACATCAGGTTTGTCGTAATATCAAACGGCCAGACCAAGCTACAAAAATACTCGCATTCTCCCGCCGTAAATCCAATTCCTCGTATTGATTTAGCTGTGTCGTTATCCATATTCAGCCTTCCGCCATATCATGCACGCAGCCACTCATGTTCACATTATATGTTACTTTATTTATTTCTCGATTTATTTCCAGTTTTTGCTTAGATCTATATTACTTTGTTTCCACACCTTGTGCCTGATTTCCATGGAATGTGCAATACTAGCCTGGACCTAGTTCTTCTTTTATGCTGCGATCATAGGGCTGAACGCATGTATTACATTTTAGTTTTACGTGCGGCTGGTATTTCTAGCCTTGACAAGTGAAGCGAATGATCTGTATCTTGGCGATTAGCGGCTCACGAATTGCGACGGAAAGACAAGACACACCTATGACGACAAGACAAGACAAGACAAGACACACCTATGACGACAAGACAAGACACACCTGTGACGAAAAGACAAGGCACGCCTATGCGATGGATTTTAACATGCATTTAACATTTCAATATGTACATATATCGCGGACTATGCATTAAAATGCAATGTCCTTTTAGAAGCAGTGTGAGAAACAATTGAAAGGATCAGAAATCGTGGATCTCTTTCATAATTTTATATCTGGGCGGGGGCAGGAGGGAGTGTAAGTGCAGATATTGCGAGGAAATAATGTTAACCTCGCAGAGATTGGGGACGAGTGGTCTAGGGGTAAGTTGCCCGTCTCACAATCAAAAGGTTGTGGGTTCCAGTCCCACCTGTCACTACTCTTCGCCCGCAACCAATCGGCGTGAGAGATTGGCGACGTTACATGACACAACGGCCGATGTGTCGTAAAATCAATAACCAACCAAGCTCGCAGAGATTGACCATTTAATTTTTTTTTTTAATCACTGGGGGAGTGGGGAGGGGGAGGTGCGGGAAGGTAGTTGTCGCTCCAGCTAGCGTGTTATTCGAGTCTCGGTAACATTTAACGTCATAACACCTTCAACCCTTGCCGACTGCTCCCGACTGGAGACGGATGTTGGACCCATCCTACAGACCTTTCGGGATGGCCAAAACAAAATGGGAGCGCGTAGTATCTTTTGGTAAGATGTCGCACCTCGGGTCAACCTATGTTAGTGATATAGGTCAGAAAGCTTCCATAACATTGACTGACGCAAGAAAATGAAGGGACCAACCGATTTCCTTGCTTTTAGGAACTTTTGGAAAAAGTGGTATGTGTTAAACCCAGCAACGTGCATCTTCCCGATTGTTCGGGAGGTTAACCTGGTATAGCCTGTGATCATGTCATCGCTTGCTGATTTTTGTTGATTTTCGCCATTTTAACGAATTTCAGTGATATTTTGAAATCAATGTATCTTGTGTGCTACATCACTATCGCATAATACCACCGTTACCAAAGAGTTCGACCCACTGGGGTCAGGTCATGGCCGATCATGGCACTTACTTATGGCTTTGGACATCCGAGGGGTAAAAGTGACAAATTTACACTTATCTGGGACAAAGATGGACGCTAAATTTTAATCAATCGCAAAGCATTGTCCTAGGATGACCACAAAATCAAGAAGTTGGTTGTAGTTTTACGACGCACTCGGCAGTTGAAGCCATATGGCGTCGTCTGCCTCTCACCCTGGCAGGAAGGGCGGACACCGCGGGGAATCGAACGCCATGCCTCTGGCACGCCAGACGCTCGGCCGCTCCACTGAACCACTGAACCACATATGTTATCTAAGATTATCTGAGGGCAACAACCCCAAGTCACCGTGAGACCTGATCCAGACCTCAAGTCCGCGTTGAAATGGTATAATGTGTCGTCCCTAAACAGAAAGCTAAACACCCCCATCGATATCACCTCATACGGTAGTTGGTGGGAAAGCACATAGCCGTAATCTGTTTCAAGCATAACCATAGCCCCGCCCCTGTGTGCTTTGAAGTCTACCCGCCCAGTTAAATATGACAGTGCTCTCGGTTATCGCCCCGACGCACCGTTTACGAATTATAGGGAGAGGTTTAAATGTACCTCTCCCAGTAGGAGCTGATATCGACCGACCAGTCGGGCAAGGGCTCAAACACATTGACAGCATATCCTTCGACAGCTAATCTTACACTTCTCAGCAGCACGTTGTGCACTCAGCGGCTCTTCCGTACCCTTGACACACAACTGTGCAATGTTGATCACCGCAATATTTTCCATCCACAGGCCAGTCGGGAGCCGGCAACAACTGGGCCAAGGGCCACTACACAGAGGGCGCAGAGCTGGTTGACACCGTGCTAGACGTGGTCCGAAGGGAAGCAGAGAACTGCGACTGCCTGCAGGGGTTCCAGCTAGCACACAGTCTGGGAGGCGGCACCGGCTCCGGCATGGGCACGCTGCTCATATCAAAAGTGCGCGAAGAGTACCCTGACCGGATCATGATGACCTTCTCTGTGACACCCTCACCAAAGGTAAGCACAGTCGACTGCCGTGGCAGGTGGAGACAGTGTTGCGAGCGGTCTTGTGTGGCCCTCGTCTCATCTGATGATAATTGTGGTGTGTAAGTTCCAGAGTGCATCATGTTGGTGGTTTGCTGTTTTGAAAAGGAGCGCGAAGAATATAGTTGCAATTTATGAGACTATCTACATAAAATATGATGCGAAGTCCATGTATGAAGGTTAGCTTACCTTCAGATGTTTACTTTATTGCTACCCACAGTGATATATTGCGCAAATTGTTTCCTTCTTCTGGAACTATTTTCTACCATGAACGGCGCAACATAGCCCACCATTTATGGATGTGGCTGGGCGCGGAACACTTCCTTAACGTTAATGAACCCCAACGCCAAAGTTACAAGTAAATTTTCATATTTGAAACGATAGGTGATGTGCCTGGCATGATTTCCGCCACAATTGGAGTTGAGACCAACAGGTTTTCTCAATATTGTTTAAGAACATTACGCTTGTGGACGTTGAATGTAATGAATGCATATATAACCGATAATTTCTTTGAAACCATTTTGGCGTGACAGAGCTGATGTTGCATTGATCAAGGCTGGAACTTTCTTTTTTTGTCGTGCCGCCACTCGGGGATCCTACGGATCCTCTAGGCAGCAACTGTCGGCTCTTGACGTGCATCGAGCTATACGTGAATGCCAATAATGCCGGAAAGCTTTATGTCAAAAGGTGACAATTGACATGGTTAGATATCTATAAAAGTACTCGAGTATGGCATCCGAAGGCAACTGATTATATGCCGGTTTACTTCAGACAATTGAAATATATTCGCCAATGTAGAACATCTGATATACAATTTATAGGAATGCAAGGTGATAATTTGTAACACACATCCTGGAATTGATTGCAAAAATGACAGGGTTAAACCTTCATGGAAGTTTTTCAAGATATCAAAATGTAGCACGTTCGATTTTCACTTAGTCAAGAACATTGGAAATTGTGAGCACATCAGACAAAAAATGTATGACGCATTGAATTATAAGATGTTGAGTGGCCAATTGCTCACATTTCACTTTAAGGGCTGTCACAGAGTGAAATGATTTGATAATAAGGCGAGCTATGCACCATAGGAGAGCTTGCTTCAATATTGTTCAAATTTGACCTTTGGAAAATACTTACAAGTCCTCTTGACACTAGAATATTGCATTAACCATGGCAAGTCCACCATGAAAGTGTTCCCTCCCAAACCCACTACCAGAGCGGCGCCACCGGTCTTATGATAATGAATAATACCACCTTTTTTCGCACCTTTCTCGGTATATCATGTCCGTTCATGACGACTAATGCAGAGAGAACCTTCGATGGCTGTGGATACCGTACAAAATGCCCACTAACCCGACAACCGACATTGCAGTTCCCATATGTATATATTACGATGACTGTCGAAAACGTATAAAAGGTAAATCCCGTATTCCGACCACCGACATGGTGGCTTCCAGATGGAAATCTCCAGGGCTATGGATACCACGTGAGGGACCTGTAACTCGAAATGTGTAACAATATTGGCCGGAAGTCGAAAACAAGCTTCGTAAAGGAAGTCCCTCGTTGAACGTTTGGCTGTGCATAGCATATTTACACGTGCTCACCAATGTTTACGTGATTACAGCGTTGCAGGTGGAGCCGAAAGGTGTTCTGAAGGTTCGGATTACGTCTTCGGTTTCCGAACCGGATATTTATTATAACGAGAACGCAGATGTCCATCGCCAAACAGATAATAAGTGAACCTGCTGTCTAGTTCTGATTAAAATCGTAGTGTAGGCCAGGTAGCTTGGTTTTGGGGAAGACACCTGTGTACTCGGGTCACGATCTTGCATTGAACATTGGACACTGCCAGCACTCTAGGGGTGCATGCATGCAATGTTTACCACCTCAGCATTGGAATGCATAGGTTATACAACACATAATAACACTAAGCACTGGATACTGAGCACTGAGCACTGGGCACTCGACACCACTTACCACTGGATACTGGCCACTCGACACTGTACACTTCACGGTCGGCACCACACCAACACCACTGGATACTGGCCACTCGACACTGTACACTTCACGGTCGGCACCACACCAACACCACTGGATACTGGCCACTCGACACTGTACACTTCACCGTCGGCACCACACCAACACCACTGGATACTGGCCACTCGACACTGTACACTTCACGGTCGGCACCACACCAACACCACTGGATACTGACCACTCGACACTGTACACTTCACGGTCGGCACCACACCAACACCACTGGATACTGACCACTCGACACTGTACACTTCACGGTCGGCACCACACCAACACCACTGGACTCGACACTGTACACTTCACGGTCGGCACCACACCAACACCACTGGATACTGCCACTCGACACTGTACACTTCACGGTCGGCACCACACCAACACCACTGGATACTGGCCACTCGACACTGTACACTTCACGGTCGGCACCACACCAACAACACTGGATACTGACCACTCGACACTGTACACTTCACGGTCGGCCCACCACCAACACCACTGGATATTGACCACTCGACACTGTACACTTCACGGTCGGCACCACACCAACACACTGGCCACTCGACACTGTACACTTCACGGTCGGCACCACACCAACACCACTGGATACTGACCACTCGACACTGTACACTTCACGGTCGGCACCACACCAACACCACTGGATACTGGCCACTCGACACTGTACACTTCACGGTCGGCACCACACCAACACCACTGGATACTGGCCACTCGACACTGTACACTTCACGGTCGGCACCACACCAACAACACTGGATACTGACCACTCGACACTGTACACTTCACGGTCGGCACCACACCAACACCACTGGATACTGGCCACTCGACACTGTACACTTCACGGTCGGCACCACACCAACACCACTGGATACTGACCACTCGACACTGTACACTTCACGGTCGGCACCACACCAACACCACTGGATACTGGCCACTCGACACTGTACACTTCACGGTCGGCACCACACCAACAACACTGGATACTGACCACTCGACACTGTACACTTCACGGTCGGCACCACACCAACACCACTGGATACTGGCCACTCGACACTGTACACTTCACGGTCGGCACCACACCAACACCACTGGATACTGGCCACTCGACACTGTACACTTCACGGTCGGCACCACACCAACACCACTGGATACTGACCACTCGACACTGTACACTTCACGGTCGGCACCACACCAACACCACTGGATACTGGCCACTCGACACTGTACACTTCACGGTCGGCACCACACCAACAACACTGGATAGGCCACTCGACACTGTAACTTCACGGTCGGCACCACACCAACACCACTGGATACTGGCCACTCGACACTGTACACTTCACGGTCGGCACCACACCAACAACACTGGATACTGACCACTCGACACTGTACACTTCACGGTCGGCACCACACCAACAACACTGGATACTGGCCACTCGACACTGTACACTTCACGGTCGGCACCACACCAACACCACTGGATACTGGCCACTCGACACTGTACACTTCACGGTCGGCACCACACCAACACCACTGGATACTGGCCACTCGACACTGTACACTTCACGGTCGGCACCACACCAACACCACTGGATACTGGCCACTCGACACTGTACACTTCACGGTCGGCACCACACCAACACCACTGGATACTGACCACTCGACACTGTACACTTCACGGTCGGCACCACACCAACACCACTGGATACTGGCCACTCGACACTGTACACTTCACGGTCGGCACCACACCAACACCACTGGATACTGGCCACTCGACACTGTACACTTCACGGTCGGCACCACACCAACACCACTGGATACTGGCCACTCGACACTGTACACTTCACGGTCGGCACCACACCAACACCACTGGATACTGGCCACTCGACACTGTACACTTCACGGTCGGCACCACACCAACACCACTGGATACTGGCCACTCGACACTGTACACTTCACGGTCGGCACCACACCAACACCACTGGATACTGACCACTCGACACTGTACACTTCACGGTCGGCACCACACCAACACCACTGGATACTGACCACTCGACACTGTACACTTCACGGTCGGCACCACACCAACACCACTGGATACTGGCCACTCGACACTGTACACTTCACGGTCGGCACCACACCAACACCACTGGATACTGACCACTCGACACTGTACACTTCACGGTCGGCACCACACCAACACCACTGGATACTGACCACTCGACACTGTACACTTCACGGTCGGCACCACACCAACACCACTGGATACTGACCACTCGACACTGTACACTTCACGGTCGGCACCACACCAACACCACTGGATACTGACCACTCGACACTGTACACTTCACGGTCGGCACCACACCAACACCACTGGATACTGACCACTCGACACTGTACACTTCACGGTCGGCACCACACCAACACCACTGGATACTGACCACTCGACACTGTACACTTCACGGTCGGCACCACACCAACACCACTGGATACTGACCACTCGACACTGTACACTTCACGGTCGGCACCACACCAACACCACTGGATACTGGCCACTCGACACTGTACACTTCACGGTCGGCACCACACCAACACCACTGGATACTGACCACTCGACACTGTACACTTCACGGTCGGCACCACACCAACACCACTGGATACTGACCACTCGACACTGTACACTTCACGGTCGGCACCACACCAACACCACTGGATACTGGCCACTCGACACTGTACACTTCACGGTCGGCACCACACCAACACCACTGGATACTGACCACTCGACACTGTACACTTCACGGTCGGCACCACACCAACACCACTGGATACTGACCACTCGACACTGTACACTTCACGGTCGGCACCACACCAACACCACTGGATACTGACCACTCGACACTGTACACTTCACGGTCGGCACCACACCAACACCACTGGATACTGGCCACTCGACACTGTACACTTCACGGTCGGCACCACACCAACACCACTGGATACTGGCCACTCGACACTGTACACTTCACGGTCGGCACCACACCAACACCACTGGATAGTGGAGTCCTAACGCTTAACACCTGCCACTGGACATTGGAGAACGGCCTCCGGTCACAGGACACCTGACCACAGGGACTGAACACCGGACACATGACCACAGAGACTGAACACCGGACACCTGACCACAGGGACTGAACACCGGACACCTGACCACAGGAACTGAACACCGGACACCTGACCACAGGGACTGAACACCGGACACCTGACCACAGGGACTGAACACCGGACACCTGACCACAGGGACTGAACACCGGACACCTGACCACAGGGACTGAACACCGGACACCTGACCACAGGGACTGAACACCGGACACCTGACCACAGGGACTGAACACCGGACACCTGACCACAGGGACTGAACACCGGACACCTGACCACAGGGACTGAACACCGGACACCTGACCACAGGGACTGAACACCGGACACCTGACCACAGGGACTGAACACCGGACACCTGACCACAGGGACTGAACACCGGACACCTGACCACAGGGACTGAACACCGGACACCTGACCACAGGGACTGAACACCGGACACCTGACCACAGGGACTGAACACCGGACACCTGACCACAGGGACTGAACACTGAACACCGGACACCTGACCACAGAGACTGAACACCGGACACCTGACCACAGAGACTGAACACCGGACACCTGACCACAGGGACTGAACACCGGACACCTGACCACAGGGACTGAACACCGGACACCTGACCACAGGGACTGAACACCGGACACCTGACCACAGAGACTGAACACCGGACACCGGGTGCTGAATACCAGCCAGATACTGATCACTAAAGACTGGTCACCGGACAATCATAACTCAGACTTGTTATTGGCATAGAGACTGTTATGCAAACATTTATAAACACAGTCAACGGACACCGCACACTGCTCGTCTGATATTGGACATTGGGTAGCTGGCTTGGACACCAGCCGCCGGACACCTAACGCAGAAATAAGCACCCGACAAGGGACACCTGGTACATGGCACTGAGTACTGGACACCTGACACATGACACGGTACTGGACACATGGCACATGACACTAAGTACTGGATATCTGACATCATGTTCTGGATGCTGAACGCTGTTCATGCAAATATTGAACGATGGGCGTACGCTGTTCTCTGGCGCCAGACACCGAACGGATAAAACTGGACACTGGACACTGGACACTGGACACTGGACACTGGACACTGGGCACTGGACACTGGACACTGGACACTGGACACTGGGCACCGGGCACCGGGCGCTGGACACTGGACACTGGACACTGGACACTGGGCACCGGGCGCTGGATACTGGACACTGGGCACTGAACACTGGACACTGGACACTGGACACCGGGCACCGGGCGCTGGATACTGGACACTGGACACTGGACACTGGACACCGGACAGTAGGCGTTGAACAGTGGACGTTTGTCTATGGACTCGACAACGTTCAAGGTGCGTGGCCATGCCCTTTCTTGGCCAGGTGTCGGACACTACGGTGGAGCCCTACAGCGCCACCTTGTCCACACACCAGTCGGAAAAGAACACGAACTTGACCATGACCTTTCTTGGCCAGGTGTCGGACACTGTAGTGGAGCCATACAACGCCACCCTGTCCACACACCAGCTGGTGGAGAACACGGACGAAACATTCTGCATCGACAACGAGGCACTCTACGACATCTGCAGCAAACAGCTCAAGCTGGATAACCCGACGTACGGCGACTTGAACCACCTCATATGTCTGTGCATGTCGGGCGTCACCACCTGTCTCCGGTTCCCCGGCCAGCTGAACGCCGACCTCAGGAAGCTGGCGGTGAATATGGTGCCGTTCCCACGGCTGCACTTCTTTGTGCCCGGCTTCGCGCCGCTGATGTCGCGGCCGGCGGAGTCATACCGCGCCCTCACAGTGTCAGAGCTCAGCCAGCAGATGTTCGATGGCAGAAACATGATGGCTGCCTGTGACCCGCGCCACGGCCGCTACCTCACTGCCGCCGCCATCTTCAGGGGCCGCATGTCTATGAAGGAGGTGGATGAGCAGATGCTCAACATTCAGAGGAAGAACAGTAGCTACTTCGTCGAGTGGATTCCGCACAACGTCAAAACGGCCGTGTGTGACATTCCGCCCCGCGGTCTCAAGATGTCGGCCACCTTCATAGGCAACACCACCGCCATTCAGGACCTGTTCAAGCGCATATCTGAGCAGTTCACCGCCATGTTCCGACGAAAGGCCTTTCTCCACTGGTACACCGGCGAGGGTATGGACGAGATGGAATTCACAGAGGCAGAGAGCAACATGAATGACCTGATATCCGAGTACCAGCAGTACCAGGAGGCCACCGTAGACGACGAAGACGGCGAGTACGACGAATACGAGGAAAATGGCGATGGAGGAGATGAACATAATGCGAAATATCAGGATGAGTATGACGGCCAGTAGGAGGAAACAGTGTAGCGTGCCTATGTGCACGTTACCGACCAGGTTACATTGAGGAAAGTTGCCTTGTGGTTCGTAGCTCTTACATATCTTTAGGAAAAACCTGTCCTTCAAAGATAGCTATTTGTGTAGGTACCATTTTTGTATGTTTCCAGCGCTTATCACTACCGGTCAACGGCATCGATGCCGCTTTCCAGCATCATGCCTGGGACATAGCTATGCAATCAATTACAATCATTTGCTTACTATTCATTTATTTAGAATACTTCATGGAACCACATGTGAAAATTGTATGGATCATGTACAAATGTGCAAATACACAGGAATCCTTTCGGACTAGAAATTATAATTCGTGTCTTTATATATGCTACCCTGCTGAAGATGTGAAGTAATTAATGACAGATGTGTTGTAAAGAACACTTAATTATTATATATATATATATATATATATATATATATATATATATCTTATCGAATTCACGTAGCGTTTCGTTAGGATATCTAACATCTTCAAACATACAGATAAGACACAATACAAGAGCTTAATACAACTACAAGCTTTGTGCATATGCATATGATTTGCGCGTCACCCAGGGACAATTTATCTTACCTTTTTTCTAGCACACATGTAGATATCATGTGCGGGCGTTTCTTAGATAGCAATGCTTTCATCGGAAACATCCTAAATAGTCACGCTATACACTTTCTCAATTGCGTACATATAAGCACGGATGAACAAATGCAGATGCACACTATCATTTGAGTTTCCAAGAGCACAGACAGTACCGCCATGTTCACCGCCATGCCACTAGCAGTCACCTATGCTCTTGGGGGGAGTGGTTGTCCATGATAAGGAGACAGCGTGTCCCTCATGCTCAGCTGCCGATTAATTGCAGGATCCTTTTCATGGATAAAAACTGCCTTTAAAAATTAAAGTTTCTGTATCCTGTGACACTGGATCAATATAGTGGTGTTGTTGATCATGATGGATCGGGTAGGTTTCGTGTTGTGCATTGACATGGCGCGCTGTTGTGGTGCCCCTTATCGGAGGAGCATTGTGATGCGTCTAGATAGGGTGGTGGTGATGTGTCCAATGTAGGATGAAGCTGGCCGGCGCGCACAGTCGCCAATAGACATCGGAAGTCATACACTACATTGGTCGTGATGAGCATGCTTCTATCATTAATAAAGTGGTTGCACATGATGAGATCATAGACTCGTGGACATCGGAAATGAATTGTGAGATGTATGGTGTCATGTGGTGCAGTGAGGACACAATTTCTAACAATTATGGCGCGAAGTTATTTTTCGTCTGTTTTGTTCGCGAATGACATGTGACCCTAATATGATAGCTGTATCCCTTTAGCATTGTACGAGTGTTGTCCAAGTGATGAATGGCAATGCTTATGCAATTGTGGTCGGTATCTGGTGGTCAGTATCACTCATTGCGTAGTTGCTATTCACCAGAAGGTGTTTTCTTCCCTTCACTTCTTGATGAATCAGTGTCCATGTAGAACAGTGCTTTAATGTCCTGTGTATGGCTGCTCGGACTACGCTTTCCTTATATCTGTTTGGACACTCACTTGCGCCGCTCAAGCATGTCCCGGTATCGGTGGGCTTCCTAAATGCTGCGGGTTTGGAAGATCCACTGGATGCATCAATGTTGATATTTTAGAAAGTTGTGGTATGGTTATGGGTATGATATATATACATATATACATGCATACATGTATATGTATGCATACACATATATATACATGTACATATATATATATATATATATATATATATATATATATATATATATATATATATATATATATATATATATGCATATATATACATATGCATACATAGATAAACCTTGACCCAGCTTCTCCAGACGTTCCTCTTTACTTCATATCCTCGTCAGTTTGAGAGCATGTCACACCGCAATCGCATGAAGCAAATATTTGGATTTCCAGAGATCACCCATCAAAACTTGCACACCTCATACTGTTAAAATCTTTGGACAATTAGATTTCACATTCGTTTGGTTCATGCATTCTGTACATCACCATTCAATTTTATTAACTCATTTGAAATGCGAGCAGGCTGCACTTTTCCTGGTAGCTCATCGACGGCGACACCAATCAGGTATTGCTTTTTGTTTGCTGTTGCATTCTCTCTACCATGGTTAGGATGCGTGCGCAGGATCCATCCATCTCGGTTCCCTAATACATCTGTACTGTGTTGAATTTTGCCACATTCTTTTTAGACCCATCACCCACATGTTTTCGATAGGATGATTCTCCTCATGGGAATGTACTGTCGCGGGAGTGCTATGCTGTATTCGAATACTCGATACATAATTTCCTATGCGCGTATACCAAGTTCCTCCTGTTTCTCCAACATAGAAATTTAACTACATTTTGAGCGCCATATGTCATATACCATGAGGCACATACCATATGTCATATTATTCGTCCTGCATCCAATCATTCTACCATATGTGCACTGAACTCCAGATGTCCTGAACTCCCATGTCACCACATCGGCGTCAGTCACATGTTTGCATGTCACACAGTTATTACCACATGCTTGATTCCATGGTTCCTGCCTAAAATAATTTTCTGGGTTTTGTGTGTGCACAAGATGGTCTCACATATTTTCCTTTTGTCGTTTGTAGCCTACCATTGAGCTAGTTGGAAATACCATTTTTTGCCTTTTCGATTTTTGGAAAAGATGGCGAGTTGTCTGACAACTTCTCTCATATCAGGGAAATAGCTTCTGACGTGACGTTTAGTAGTTATGTACCAGAAAGACGCAATCTTTCTAGACAAATCCCAAGAGGCCAAAAGTGGCACTTCCAACTAACCGTCAGCAGGCATTCCAAAACTTCAAAAGGGCACTCTGGGAGCTGGAATGAGGGCAGCTGAACTTGCTAAGGCTGTATCTAAGTCATCTGTGGCCACTTTGTCTTGACGAGAAAGATACGTTATTATCAGTAAGGACGCTTCGAATAGTAGCAGGGGCATTCTACTTTGCTGAAAGTCACGCTGAACAACGACGGGCATCTCTGGCATTTTCAAACCTCGCCATAGCCTTCCAATGGGCAGCCTGAGCTGCGAGGACTGAAACCTTCGAATGCCAGAGGTAAAGAGGTATTTGAAGGTTTCAGAAATGCATGACGTCCTCTCGACTTAGGGCAGTTTTGAGTTTTATTAAAACATGACATGACCTGTCAGATGGGTAGATTGACGTGCAATAGGTTCATCTAGGGCTGCGTGAAAAAGGAGACCTAGTCTCGCTTGATCCGAGAATCAAGGTGCCCCCTCCCCTGCTCCCGGTGAAGGGCATTTAGCTCACTAGTCATTCCTATTAAAAATGCCTTGGTGTGTAGTCAGGTTCCTGAACCTCGTGGGGAAAGCAACTCTGTGGGAAACGAGCGTGTGGGCGAAGCAAATCCGCTACGCTTCCCTGCCATCTATGAGCAGAATAGGTAAGCATATATGACGCGTTTCTCCACAAGTGGCAGCACGAGCTAAAGGTACGGGGAAGCACGACATTGGAGTCTGAATATTTCTCCACTGTCGCGTTTATTCCTGCAACAACAAAAAAGACTGTTTTGCGGACAAAGACGTGCTGACAAACGAAAGGAGAATGGGACAGTGACACACCGAAGAGGTGTGTCATTTGTGACAGTTACCCCTTGAGAGATTGTGGGAACCACGCAGGCTTTCGGAAAATTTAACCAGGCTGCCTGAAAATACAGTGGTGCCACACAAGTCCCACCGGGATCCCTATAAATCATATTGGGGCCCAACAAAAATCGCGTCAGGGCCTAAGAAAAGGACGCTAGGACCCACAAAATAGCACTAAGGACCTTGAAAGTCACATTGGGGCCCAAAAATGTCGCGTCGTGACCACTGAAAATAACACTGCGTCTCAAAAACCCGGCTGGGACCCTTGAAAATCACCCTGCGGCCACCAAGTAGTCAACTGGGGTCCCTAAAAATCACACTGAGGCCTCAATAGTTTGCACCTGGGCCCATGAAAATCATGCTGGGAGCCAAAAAAGAGTCGTGCTGTGGTTCATGAAAATTACGACGGGAACCCGAAAAGGTCGGGCTGGGGCCATGAAAATGACACCAAGCATGGGGTGCCAAAAAGTGGCACCCGGGTCCATGAAAATCTTACTAGAGGTTCGACAAGCTGCAACGAACCCCAAAAGTTTAGTCGGGACCACCCAAAAAGAGCCGGGCAAGGAAAAAAACAGTTGGCCATGGAAGATCACTTGGAAGATGAACAATAGCGACAACAGCTCCCAAAACGTGTTGGACCCCCCAAAAACGTGTCGAGACCACTATAACGCGCGCTAGGGATCCAAACAAATGACGACTGGGCCACACAAATGGCACTTACACCAAAAAAAATCACGCTCGGTCCTTTGAAATCTCAATGAGGACCAAAAAGTCGCGACGGATCCGTACAAGTAGAAGCTGGCTTCCCAAAGATCAATTCCCACCTGGAATGTCACTCTGCAACCACAAAAGCAGTGTCAGAGACCGACTCAGAAACCCCCTCCCCGCAAAAAGTACGTCGATCCCTTGAGAAAAAAATGTTTGGGCACCGAAAAATTACTCCGGGAGCTCCTAAAATATCGCGCAGAATGCGTGCGAAAATAGAACTTAACCAGACACCCTACAAAAGGACTATCCAATCAATCCGAGCACCAGAAAATTCAGAACAGGCCGCGTAAAAGTATCCGAATGGCCTTCCTACACTGAAGGGTGTCTCGACTGAACAAAAATGTGTCGAGCAGCCGCAGTAGTGGCATACCAAAGAGCAAAATACCTAAAGGGGGTTTCCCGATAAGTACAAGGGCCCCAAGAAACGATCCCCGCAAACTCGCGTCGAGCCCCACAAATATCGCACACGGGACCCAAAATCTTGTCGGTATCCCCAAAAATGTTGGAAACAATCCATGCCATGCCAAAAAAATGTAGGCACCAGAAAATGTTGGAAGAGAACTAATCATCGAATTGAATTCATTAGATTATCCCAGCCAACCCTATGCAAAACACTCCACATGCCCAATACGGCACAAGACTATCATGTGACAGAAATTAGCAAAACGTGGGAGGCCAAGCAGAAACCAGAGAATTGCACGAGAATTGGCGAATGCGCCGAATGGGCGAGGTGGGTGTACACTTGCACAATCGTTGGCGTTTTGCCGACTGGGCGTTATTGTCTGTAATGTCTGCAATTAGAAAATTTTTCTTCTTTGTGTGATTCGTACAGGTATATTTTCAGCAGTGTGAGGTGGCTTATCGAGGACACTAAATGTCAAACATTCGAACAGGCTGGGTTGAACTTAGGGTTGAAATCCGGCGACTGAGAAACGATTGGTATATTGAGCTCCTTCTACGGGACAATTACATTGGTTGCTCATTATCTTGTTGAAAAAAGAACCCAGCAAAAAAATAGCGGTTGAAATCCAGAGACTTTTTAATGCACTTAGGTAGGCCCGCTGCAAATCCATTAGACCCCCCAGGCATAGGCGTAGGAACGTCTGAAAAAGTGAGTTAGCCAGGGTCAACAGCAGAGGCGCATCTAGGGATTTCACGAAGTACCACCGATGAGCACTTTTGGATAGAGAACCCGATAATTTGGATAGTGAACACACAACATTCAATGCCAAGTGGGAGGGCCAAGCACGCTGGACGCGCCTATGGCTACCAGCTACATGAGGTACTGAAAATGAGCTATCACCGCGTAGAGGTATATATATTTCTTCTTTTTCATTTTTTGGCGGGAGCAAGTGCCTCCTCAATGATGCCTTTGCCCCGCCAATAGGTTTAGCTTGCAACATGGAGGAACCTATGGAGTAGGCCATTAATCAATTTTTGCATGACCATTACCTTCATGTATTCCCCCCACCCCTCGGCCAATAATTTTCAGAAATCATCACCGATGCACCCAAGGATTATAAAAAGGCATGTGAGTCCAAGCGCTCTGTCGAGAGCTGGCCGGTCATCCACAAAGAGCTATTTACTCGACGATACGATGACTCCCAATCGGGTGTTGGTGCCTTTAAACAAATGAGAACGTCTTAACGTGGCCGTGTAGAGTTGGTAACCACTTGTTCGAAGCTGTTCAGCTATGGATGGAACGTCCATGAATTATTTCCCTGCCCAACCGCCCAGCCTGGAAGAACCCCTGCGCTTCAGAACATATCGGCTGGTCTCCTGCGTCGTAACTGTCTTCCCCACACACACAGCAGCGCCTCTAGTGGCGAGTTCCGCAGCGAAATCGGTTTACGTAGCTGAGAATGGGCGTTGCCCGACTAGTTCGTGGCGCCATCCAGAGATGGCGGGCGCGGTGCGGTCTTGGCTGAGTCACCTCTGGTGGCGCCATCGATTGGCCGATAACCTGGTGGGACACACTTGACGACCAGCCGGCGCCAGCCGGCGGCGCTGCCGTCCGGGTCCGGCGGCGCCTGCGGCCCAGACGACCATCTGCTGGCGGCAGCTCCGCAATTGTACAGTACCGGACCGGGGTACGGGGCGCACTGACGTCAGCCGAGTGTCTTTCGGCGCGATACCATGTCTAATGCAAACATGTGCATGGTGCTTCAGTGAGCGTCTGGGTAGATATCCATTTTGCATTATGCTATGCATCATCACGCCCGGGTTCTCGTCACGGGTGAAGAGTGCGGGAATAGAGTTCTGAATCACGCCTCCCACGGTCGAAAGGAATTGCACATTAGAACTACGGAGTGCACTAGATATTCTCGATACAAATTGCATAGTGATCCAGCCTACTACGAGCCAAGTTTGCCGAGGAGCCTTCACCAAGGGCCTTGATCCACGAAAACCTTGAAATCACAACATCCGATCTTCTTGATATCTTGGAATCAATCTTGGTAGCTAATCGACAGGCATGAGTTGCCTGTAAGAGGTATTGACTGATTGTTGGGGACCGTGGTCACACAGGCAGCGTAAAAAGCGTGCGGCCTCACAAAGCGTACGGCTCGTCCAGGAGTCATGGGCGTCGCCACCAGGGGTGGGTTGGGGACAACGGGGGCAGTCGCCCCCCCCCTGTCGTGAGACTGGGGGCGCCCTCCATCCCCCGAAATTTGAGGAGGCCCCAATGCACAGGAATAAAAAGGTGAGCAAGGAAGCCTACGAGGTAGAAGATCATGTTGTCAAGGAGGCCCCAAGACTGGCAACGAGGCTCCCGGAAAACCAGGTCCTAACAGTACGAAAAGGATACCACTGAAATGGACAGGAAGGCAGCCAGGTTAGACAAGAAGGCTTCTTAATCTGGAAAACGAGGCCCTCAAGATGGAAGGGAAGGCCCCTGCAATATAAAATAAGGATTGATAGGAGATATTTGTCCTGACTCAAGAGGGAGCCACAAGGTGAATCAGAAGGTCTGCGCAGGGATGAGAGAAGACCACTGAGACCAGCTAGATGAGGTTACATTATATATTGTGAGGGTGCCCCTTATGAGACAACTACTGGCTGAAAAAACCATCGGCGCAGTTTTGAATTCCCATAGACGTCAACAAATCCCGCTAAGACAGCAGAGAACTGTCTCATTGTGGGATAATTATGTCGCGATCAACCTTACTGAATGACCTTGCTGAACCAAGGAGAACCTGATCCTCGATGATGACGTCATGGATGCTTAGGACATCTGCTTGCCCTCAATTAACGGAGTAATTCGTGAAATAGACAGGGAAATCAACACGGAGACAGTTTGTTTTTACTGCATGCATAAAACCACAGATACCCACATTATTGACAATTTCATGAATGGTTCCCGGCTAGCTGACTGATTTTCTGTGATGTCATCCAAGTGTCGAGAACAAGCTGTAGCTGATGGTATGAATTGTTTCCTATGACCTTGACCTACAGATTGGCCTGGCTACACCATCAAGTCGTCGGTAATCATAAGGGAAAAGTAGTAGTTAGAAAAAGTGGGAGTGGTAGTAGTAGTAGAAGAGTAGCTCAATACGTGTGGATTTCCATGCCAATTCATAAACTTTAAGACGGTGGAGTAGTATTACCTGTTACTCCCACTGCATGGTTAAATTTCTTTGTTTGGTGAGGACTGTATAGTTTACGAAGAGAAAACTTTGACGCCAGGACCGTGTATTCCTCAGCGCTTCGCGGTAACCAAACTGGGCCGACCCAGCTCACACCCTCCCACCTCAACTCGACACCGCTCCCGCGCTAGACACCCCCGACCGCTGATTGGCTCATTCCGCATACGCCCCACCACGCCACATATCCGGCCGTCCCGCACCGGTCACGAGGTCGCCGCACTGGATAACTCATCTGCCTAGTACCAGTGCCACCTCACATACATCCTGGGGCTAGTACCAGTGCCACCTGACATGCAATCTCATTACAGACTGTAAGCCGATGGGCATTTAACAACATGTAAAAATGGTGCAAAAACACCAAGAATGTTTGTGCTTGGCAAATATGATGAAAATTATCCATCAAGGGGGACATTTCATAAATATTCCTCCACATCACAAAGTATAAAGTTTAAATGCATCTAGTCACCTGATTAATACTGTCAGTGTTGCAGACAAAGTTGTGCACACATGCATATTGTTTCCATACCAATGAAGGTCGACAAATATAGTAGCCAACTAAAGCAATTGCGCATATGTAGATGGCCTGTAGCTGTTGTCTTGTCTTAGTGAATTAAAAGATATAGGCCAGCTCACTAAGTACCCTGTTCCCCGAAGATGCCTCTCGTCACATACTTGAAATTTGCATCTTGCTTGGGTCGCGTACGTACGCGCATACCAAGTGATTTCATAAGAGACAAACAGTTCCATTTGGTGTCCACAATTTTGTAAGGATATCCTCTGACCAATCAGAAAACGACAGGGGCTTCGGGGTAGGACATCGAATATTTGCAATGGAAAACTTGCAATGGGAAAAGGCGTGTGAGCAATCGGAAAATCGTTTGGTTTCTCAGCTACGCATTTTATCAATGATTTATGCAAAACATATGAAACAGCTCACGGTTCATCGGTGACAGCCTCGGCATTTTGTTTTACTTCTGCTTCATGGACCTGAATTAGTTCAAAGCAAGCTACGAACTGAATATTAACAATGTCATGTGACCGCCGAGTAACATAAACCCAACAAACCATGGCGTCATCTTCAGTTCCCATTGCTGTATGCTTCATCGGTCGGCATTGTTGGATGGGTTTTGAAGTGGACATCAGTTACCGGAGAGTCGCCGGCGCGCACCAGCTATGCCTCTCGTGGGGACAATGTGATGTGTTACGAGAGAGCATGAATTATGAAACAGGGCTGCCATTTCTTGGTATTCTGGCTGATGAATCAAAATATAATCATCTTGATCTAAAATTTCCTTGTGGAAACGTCCAGCACGGGCTGTAATCACCACCTGTCGAGCTGTAGCGGTATGGAATGGGAGCATTATTAAATGGAAGCCTTATCGAATGAATCTCGTTCTTTCGAACCTCGGCGTTATTAGCCGTTGTTCGCTATGCACCAATGTGTACCAATGGATGGTAGAAAAACTATGTCTATGGATGACATCAAATTTAACTAAGACTAACTTATGGTCTTTTATTGCATGAACATAAGACCGTGACCGCAAACCGTGAACAGATTATGGCTACAGATGGTGGATTATTACGCTGGACCAGGATGCTCCACACATTAGTTAGCCAGTCCTGACTTGTGAACACGTTTCTTATCTTGTGATTACTTGAGTCTTATCTTGAGAACGCGTTGGTGGACGGCCTCCCGCGTGCAGAAAAGCTGAGCTCTCCTCGTTGTATTGGACTACGATTGTTGGTTATCCAGCCTATCGGTTTCGCTTCTGTGGAAATGGGGGTGCAAGAGGCAACGGGAACGAGGTGGGAAGCGGCGAAATAGACCCTCTTGGGAAGATCGTGATCTCTTTCACCCCTTTCTCTGTGGCGTCTTCCGACGCATACTATGTCAGAGTATGTCAGAGTAGTTCTGAGCTGAGTTTTACATGCTCTACATCGCATCCTCTTCAGACTTCTTTCCAGGTCAAAAATGATTAACACCATGACACTATTGAAATCCTGGCAACTGATAGTGTTGTTAATTTGTATGATGATTAGGGATAAAAATGTTCGATTTATCATTTGGAAGCTTGGTATCAGGCGGGGATACAATTTCACTTTTTGGAGGGAGTGATGGTGCCGTGCATGCGATGTGCTGTACCGTCTCCTCGAATCCATTGATTGAATTGCATACAGTCGTGTGACCACTGGCCCTGCGATAGTCACACGTCCCCACACCACCCAGCCCGTCAGTGTTCAGCAGTGTTTACAGTGGTCACACGCCCCACACCACCCAGCCCGTCAGTGTTCAGCAGTGTTTACAGTGGTCACACGCCCCACACCACCCAGCCCGTCAGTGTTCAGCAGTGTTTACAGTAGCCACACGCCCCACACCACCCAGCCCGTCAGTGTTCAGCAGTGTTTACAGTGGTCACACGTCCCCACACCACCCAGCCCGTCAGTGTTCAGCAGTGTTTACAGTAGCCACACGTCCCACACCACCCAGCCCGTCAGTGTTCAGCAGTGTTTACAGTAGCCACACGTCCCACACCACCCAGCCCGTCAGTGTTCAGCAGTGTTTACAGTGGTCACACGCCCCACACCACCCAGCCCGTCAGTGTTCAGTGGCGTTTACAGTAGCCACACGTCCCACACCACCCAGCCCGTCAGTGTTCAGCAGTGTTTACAGTGGTCACAGTCCCCACACCACCCAGCCCGTCAGTGTTTTACAGTGGTCACACGCCCCACACCACCCAGCCCGTCAGTGTTCAGTGGCGTTTACAGTAGCCACACGCCCCACACCACCCAGCCCGTCACTGTTCAGCAGTGTTTACAATAGCCACACATCCCCACACCACCCAGCCCGTCAGTGTTCAGCAGTGTTTACAGTAGCCACACGTCCCCACACCACCCAGCCCGTCAGTGTTCAGCAGTGTTTACAGTGGTCACACGTCCCCACACCACCCAGCCCGTCAGTGTTCAGCAGTGTTTACAGTAGCCACACGTCCACACCACCCAGCCCGCAGTGTTAGTTTTACAGTGGTACACGCCCCACACCACCCAGCCCGTCAGTGTTCAGCAGTGTTTACAGTGTCACACGCCCCACACCACCCAGCCCGTCAGTGTTCAGCAGTGTTTACAGTAGCCACACGTCCCCACACCACCCAGCCCGTCAGTGTTCAGCAGTGTTTACAGTAGCCACACGTCCCCACACCACCCAGCCCGTCAGTGTTCAGCAGTGTTTACAGTAGCCACACGTCCCCATACCACCCAGCCCGTCAGTGTTCAGCAGTGTTTACAGTAGCCACACGCCCCACACCACCCAGCCCGTCAGTGTTCAGCAGTGTTTACAGTAGCCACACGTCCCACACCACCCAGCCCGTCAGTGTTCAGCAGTGTTTACAGTGGTCACACGCCCCACACCACCCAGCCCGTCAGTGTTCAGCAGTGTTTACAGTAGCCACACGTCCCACACCACCCAGCCCGTCAGTGTTCAGCAGTGTTTACAGTAGCCACACGCCCCACCACCACCCAGCCCGTCAGTGTTCAGCAGTGTTTACAGTGGTCACACGTCCCCACACCACCCAGCCCGTCAGTGTTCAGCAGTGTTTACAGTGGTCACACGCCCCACACCACCCAGCCCGTCAGTGTTCAGCAGTGTTTACAGTAGCCACACGTCCCCACACCACCCAGCCCGTCAGTGTTCAGCAGTGTTTACAGTGGTCACACGTCCCCACACCACCCAGCCCGTCAGTGTTCAGCAGTGTTTACAGTAGCCACACGTCCCACACCACCCAGCCCGTCAGTGTTCAGCAGTGTTTACAGTAGCCACACGTCCCCACACCACCCAGCCCGTCAGTGTTCAGCAGTGTTTACAGTGGTCACACGTCCCCACACCACCCAGCCCGTCAGTGTTCAGCAGTGTTTACAGTGGCCACACGTCCCCACACCACCCAGCCCGTCAGTGTTCAGCAGTGTTTACAGTGGTCACACGTCCACACCACCCAGCCGTCAGTGTTGTTTACAGTGGTCACACGCCCACACCACCCAGCCGTCAGTGTTAGAGTGTTTACAGTGGTCACACGCCCCACACCACCCAGCCCGTCAGTGTTCAGCAGTGTTTACAGTAGCCACACGTCCCCACACCACCCAGCCCGTCAGTGTTCAGCAGTACAAACCCTGTTCAGCAGTGTTTACAGTAGCCACACGTCCCCACACCACCCAGCCCGTCAGTGTTCAGCAGTGTTTACAGTAGCCACACGTCCCCACACCACCCAGCCCGTCAGTGTTCAGCAGTGTTTACAGTAGCCACACGCCCCACACCACCCAGCCCGTCAGTGTTCAGCAGTGTTTACAGTAGCCACACGTCCCCACACCACCCAGCCCGTCAGTGTTCAGCAGTGTTTACAGTAGCCACACGCCCCACACCACCCAGCCCGTCAACGGAGACAGTTTGTTTTTACTGCATGCATAAAACCACAGATACCCACATTATTGACAATTTCATGAATGGTTCCAGGCTAGCTGACTGATTTTCTGTGATGTCATCCAAGTGTCGAGAACAAGCTGTAGCTGATGGTATGAATTGTTTCCTATGACCTTGACCTACAGATTGGCCTGGCTACACCATCAAGTCGTCGGTAATCATAAGGGAAAAGTAGTAGTTAGAAAAAGTGGGAGTGGTAGTAGTAGTAGAAGAGTAGCTCAATACGTGTGGATTTCCATGCCAATTCATGAACTTTAAGACGGTGGAGTAGTATTACCTGTTACTCCCCACTGCATGGTTAAATTTCTTTGTTTGGTGAGGACTGTATAGTTTACGAAGAGAAAACTTTGACGCCAGGACCGTGTATTCCTCAGCGCTTCGCGGTAACCAAACTGGGCCGACCCAGCTCACACCCTCCCACCTCAACTCGACACCGCTCCCGCGCTAGACACCCCCGACCGCTGATTGGCTCATTCCGCATACGCCCCACCACGCCACATATCCGGCCGTCCCGCACCGGTCACGAGGTCGCCGCACTGGATAACTCATCTGCCTAGTACCAGTGCCACCTCACATACATCCTGGGGCTAGTACCAGTGCCACCTGACATGCAATCTCATTACAGACTGTAAGCCGATGGGCATTTAACAACATGTAAAAATGGTGCAAAAACACCAAGAATGTTTGTGCTTGGCAAATATGATGAAAATTATCCATCAAGGGGGACATTTCATAAATATTCCTCCACATCACAAAGTATAAAGTTTAAATGCATCTAGTCACCTGATTAATACTGTCAGTGTTGCAGACAAAGTTGTGCACACATGCATATTGTTTCCATACCAATGAAGGTCGACAAATATAGTAGCTAACTAAAGCAATTGCGCATATGTAGATGGCCTGCAGCTGTTGTCTTGTCTTAGTGAATTAAAAGATATAGGCCAGCTCACTAAGTACCCTGTTCCCCCAAGATGCCTCTCGTCACATACTTGAAATTTGCATCTTGCTTGGGTCGCGTACGTACGCGCATACCAAGTGATTTCATAAGAGACAAACAGTTCCATTTGGTGTCCACAATTTTTGTAAGGATATCCTCTGACCAATCAGAAAACGACAGGGGCTTCGGGGTAGGACATCGAATATTTGCAATGGAAAACTTGCAATGGGGAAAGGCGTGTGAGCAATCGGAAAATCGTTTGGTTTCTCAGCTACGCATTTTATCAATGATTTATGCAAAACATATGAAACAGCTCACGGTTCATCGGTGACAGCCTCGGCATTTTGTTTCACTTCTGCTTCATGGACCTGAATTAGTTCAAAGCAAGCTACGAACTGAATATTAACAATGTCATGTGACCGCCGAGTAACATAAACCCAACAAACCATGGCGTCATCTTCAGTTCCCATTGCTGTATGCTTCATCGGTCGGCATTGTTGGATGGGTTTTGAAGTGGACATCAGTTACCGGGAGCGTCGCCGGCGCGCACCAGCTATGCCTCTCGTGGGGACAATGTGATGTTGTGTTACGAGAGAGCATGAATTATGAAACAGGGCTGCCATTTCTTGGTATTCTGGCTGATGAATCAAAATATAATCATCTTGATCTAAAATTTCCTTGTGGAAATGTCCAGCACGGGCTGTAATCACCACCTGTCGAGCTGTAGCGGTATGGAATGGGAGCATTATTAAATGGAAGCCTTATCGAATGAATCTCGTTCTTTCGAACCTCGGCGTTATTAGCCGTTGTTCGCTATGCACCAATGTGTACCAATGGATGGTAGAAAAACTATGTCTATGGATGACATCAAATTTAACTAAGACTAACTTATGGTCTTTTATTGCATGAACATAAGACCGTGACCGCAAACCGTGAACAGATTATGGCTACAGATGGTGGATTATTACGCTGGACCAGGATGCCCCCCACACATTAGTTAGCCAGTCCTGACTTGTGAACACGTGTCTTATCTTGTGATTACTTGGGTCTTATCTTGAGAACGCGTTGGTGCACGGCCTCCCGCGTGCAGAAATCTGAGCTCTCCTCGTTGTATTGGACTACGATTGTTGGTTATCCAGCCTATCGGTTTCGCTTCTGTGGAAATGGGGGTGCAAGAGGCAACGGGAACGAGGTGGGAAGCGGCGAAATAGACCCTCTTGGGAAGATCGTGATCTCTTTCACCCATTTCTCTGTGGCGTCTTCCGACGCATACTATGTCAGAGTATGTCAGAGTAGTTCTGAGCTGAGTTTTACATGCTCTACATCGCATCCTCTTCAGACTTCTTTCCAGGTCAAAAATGATTAACACCATGACACTATTGAAATCCTGGCAACTGATAGTGTTGTTAATTTGTATGATGATTAGGGATAAAAATGTTCGATTTATCATTTGGAAGCTTGGTATCAGGCGGGGATACAATTTCACTTTTTGGAGGGAGTGATGGTGCCGTGCATGCGATGTGCTGTACCGTCTCCTCGAATCCATTGATTGAATTGCATACAGTCGTGTGACCACTGGCCCTGCGATAGTCACACGTCCCCACACCACCCAGCCCGTCAGTGTTCAGCAGTGTTTACAGTGGTCACACGCCCCACACCACCCAGCCCGTCAGTGTTCAGCAGTGTTTACAGTGGTCACACGTCCCCACACCACCCAGCCCGTCAGTGTTCAGCAGTGTTTACAGTAGCCACACGCCCCACCACCCAGCCCGTCAGTGTTCAGCAGTGTTTACAGTGGCCACACGTCCCCACACCACCCAGCCCGTCAGTGTTCAGCAGTGTTTACAGTGGCCACACGCCCCACACCACCCAGCCCGTCAGTGTTCAGCAGTGTTTACAGTGGTCACACGTCCCCACACCACCCAGCCCGTCAGTGTTCAGCAGTGTTTACAGTGGCCGCCCTTTCAGCAGTGTTTACAGTAGCCACACGTCCCACACCACCCAGCCCGTCAGTGTTCAGCAGTGTTTACAGTGGTCACACGCCCCACACCACCCAGCCCGTCAGTGTTCAGCAGTGTTTACAGTAGCCACACGTCCCCACACCTCCCAGCCCGTCAGTGTTCAGCAGTGTTTACAGTCAGTAGCCACACGTCCCCACACCACCCAGCCCGTCAGTGTTCAGCAGTGTTTACAGTGGTCACACGCCCCACACCACCCAGCCCGTCAGTGTTCAGCAGTGTTTACAGGGTCACACGTCCCCACACCACCCAGCCCGTCAGTGTTCAGCAGTGTTTACAGTGGTCACACGTCCCCACACCACCCAGCCCGTCAGTGTTCAGCAGTGTTTACAGTAGCCACACGTCCCCACACCACCCAGCCCGTCAGTGTTCAGCAGTGTTTACAGTGGTCACACGTCCCCACACCACCCAGCCCGTCAGTGTTCAGCAGTGTTTACAGTGGCCACACGTCCCCACACCACCCAGCCCGTCAGTGTTCAGCAGTGTTTACAGTAGCCACACGTCCCACACCACCCAGCCCGTCAGTGTTCAGCAGTGTTTACAGTAGCCACACGCCCCACACCACCCAGCCCGTCAGTGTTCAGCAGTGTTTACAGTAGCCACACGTCCCCACACCACCCAGCCCGTCAGTGTTCAGCAGTGTTTACAGTAGCCACACGCCCCACACCACCCAGCCCGTCAGTGTTCAGCAGTGTTTACAGTGGTCACACGTCCCCACACCACCCAGCCCGTCAGTGTTCAGCAGTGTTTACAGTAGCCACACGTCCCCACACCACCCAGCCCGTCAGTGTTCAGCAGTGTTTACAGTAGCCACACGTCCCACACCACCCAGCCCGTCAGTGTTCAGCAGTGTTTACAGTGGTCACACGTCCCACACCACCCAGGCCGTCACTGTTCAGCAGTGTTTACAGTAGCCACACGTCCCCACACCACCCAGCCCGTCAGTGTTCAGCAGTGTTTACAGTGGTCACACGTCCCCACACCACCCAGCCCGTCAGTGTTCAGCAGTGTTTACAGTAGCCACACGTCCCACACCACCCAGCCCGTCAGTGTTCAGCAGTGTTTACAGTAGCCACACGCCCCACACCACCCAGCCCGTCAGTGTTCAGCAGTGTTTACAGTAGCCACACGTCCCCACACCACCCAGCCCGTCAGTGTTCAGCAGTGTTTACAGTAGCCACACGCCCCACACCACCCAGCCCGTCAGTGTTCAGCAGTGTTTACAGTAGCCACACGTCCCCACACCTCCCAGCCCGTCAGTGTTCAGCAGTGTTTACAGTGGTCACACGTCCCCACACCACCCAGCCCGTCAGTGTTCAGCAGTGTTTACAGTAGCCACACGTCCCACACCACCCAGCCCGTCAGTGTTCAGCAGTGTTTACAGTGTTTACAGTAGCCACACGTCCCCACACCACCCAGCCCGTCAGTGTTCAGCAGTGTTTACAGTAGCCACACGCCCCACACCCCCAGCCCGTTCAGTGGTCACACGTCCCCACACCACCCAGCCCGTCAGTGTTCAGCAGTGTTTACAGTAGCCACACGTCCCCACACCACCCAGCCCGTCAGTGTTCAGCAGTGTTTACAGTAGCCACACGTCCCCACACCACCCAGCCCGTCAGTGTTCAGCAGTGTTTACAGTGGTCACACGTCCCCACACCACCCAGCCCGTCAGTGTTCAGCAGTGTTTACAGTAGCCACACGGCCCCACACCACCCAGCCCGTCAGTGTTCAGCAGTGTTTACAGTAGCCACACGTCCCCACACCACCCAGCCCGTCAGTGTTCAGCAGTGTTTACAGTAGCCACACGTCCCCACACCACCCAGGCCCGTCAGTGTTCAGCAGTGTTTACAGTAGCCACACGTCCCCACACCACCCAGCCCGTCAGTGTTCAGCAGTGTTTACAGTAGCCACACGTCCCCACACCACCCAGCCCGTCAGTGTTCAGCAGTGTTTACAGTAGCCACACGTCCCCACACCACCCAGCCCGTCAGTGTTCAGCAGTGTTTACAGTGGTCACACGTCCCCCCCACACGCCCACACCACCCAGCCCGTCAGTGTTCAGCAGTGTTTACAGTGGCCACACGCCCCACACCACCCAGCCCGTCAGTGTTCAGCAGTGTTTACAGTAGCCACACGCCCCACACCACCCAGCCCGTCAGTGTTCAGCAGTGTTTACAGTAGCCACACGCCCCACACCACCCAGCCCGTCAGTGTTTAGCAGTGTTTACAGTGGTCACACGTCCCACACCACCCAGCCCGTCAGTGTTCAGTGGCATTTACAGTAGCCACACGCCCCACACCACCCAGCCCGTCAGTGTTCAGCAGTGTTTACAGTAGCCACACGCCCCACACCACCCAGCCCGTCAGTGTTTAGCAGTGTTTACAGTGGCCACACGTCCCCACACCACCCAGCCCGTCAGTGTTCAGCAGTGTTTACAGTGGTCACACGCCCCACACCACCCAGCCCGTCAGTGTTCAGCAGTGTTTACAGTAGCCACACGTCCCCACACCACCCAGCCCGTCAGTGTTCAGCAGTGTTTACAGTGGTCACACGTCCCCACACCACCCAGCCCGTCAGTGTTCAGCAGTGGTTTACAGTGGTCACACGCCCCAACCACCCAGCCCGTCAGTGTTCAGCAGTGTTTACAGTAGCCACACGTCCCCACACCACCCAGCCCGTCAGTGTTCAGCAGTGTTTACAGTGGTCACACGTCCCCACACCACCCAGCCCGTCAGTGTTCAGCAGTGTTTACAGTAGCCACACGCCCCACACCACCCAGCCCGTCAGTGTTCAGCAGTGTTTACAGTGGTCACACGTCCCCACACCACCCAGCCCGTCAGTGTTCAGCAGTGTTTACAGTAGCCACACGCCCCACACCACCAGCCCGTATGTTGGTGTTTACGCCCACACCACCCAGCCCGTCAGTGTTTAGCAGTGTTTACAGTGGTCACACGTCCCCACACCACCCAGCCCGTCAGTGTTCAGCAGTGTTTACAGTAGCCGGTAGCCACACGCCCCACACCACCCAGCCCGTCAGTGTTCAGCAGTGTTTACAGTGGTCACACGCCCCACACCACCCAGCCCGTCAGTGTTCAGCAGTGTTTACAGTGGTCACACGTCCCCACACCACCCAGCCCGTCAGTGTTCAGCAGTGTTTACAGTGGTCACACGTCCCCACACCACCCAGCCCGTCAGTGTTTAGCAGTGTTTACAGTAGCCACACGTCCCCATACCACCCAGCCCGTCAGTGTTCAGCAGTGTTTACAGTGGTCACACGTCCCCACACCACCCAGCCCGTCAGTGTTCAGCAGTGTTTACAGTAGCCACACGCCCCACACCACCCAGCCCGTCAGTGTTCAGCAGTGTTTACAGTGGTCACACGCCCCACACCACCCAGCCCGTCAGTGTTCAGCAGTGTTTACAGTAGCCACATGCCCACACCACCAAGCCCGTCAGTATTCAGCAGTGTTTACAGTAGCCACACTCCCCACACCACCCAGCTCGTCACTGTTCAGCAGTGCTTCATACACGGCTTGGTTGTTGTGCGCACAATGAGCGACCACAGGCGAAGACATGTGAGTGAAAGCCAGGCGGGACGGATCGATGTCGCTGCGCCACCGAAACTCGGCTGGTGGCGTCTCGATCAAGACTGGTGACTCACCGGGCTGACCGCGTGCAGAAGCCATGCGCGTCGACACACGTGGCAGAAGCGACTCGGTCGCCTTAGCCAGGCATCCAGCTGGCACGGGAGCCTGGTTTCGGAAACTGCAGGCGAAGTGTTGAGGAGTGCACGCCTGCCTGAGTGTGCACTCCTCAGCTTGGTACGATTGCTCACGAAAACGATACCGGAATCAGTATCATCTTTTCACGGCTCTCATATCACCGACAGAAGTTGAACTGTTCCAGTAGCAAACGCAGAGTGAATAATAATAACTACACACCGATGACGTGGCTGCCTTTGGACAATGGAGTGAACCACAGCTGTTGTCCGCTTATGGCTGCCCATCTTTCCGACCCATGTGGCCCTGATGAAACTCGAACCTGCCTTGATCAAGGAGCGTAGGGAAGATTTGGCACGAAATATTCATTAATTTTCAAGAGCGATGAATCAGATCCGTGCTAAAGCCATGAGATTGTGAATAGTGAATGCTATTCTGTGATTAAAATTGTGTCGGGAAGTCGTGTGGTGAACACTGAAATTGTACATATTGTGAGGAAAGAAGAAGTCTTCCTGACACAGATTCCAGGTTGTGGGGTGGGGTTCATGATGCTTCCTAAACTTTGAAAGCTGGTGAATCAGATGTTCCTAAACACCTCCCCTAAGAAAAGGGGAGGTGTAGCCAGTCCGCCCTTGTCTACAAGGGCTTCGGAGCATTTGGCAGTGTGGTTGCGAGTAATTTTGAATTAAATTATTTCCACGTAACGACCAGAATGCTAATTAATAGTCATGCAGAAAAATGGAGAGCCATGGCTCCCCTTCACACCTCCCTCCCATGCTTAGCTAAATATGCCAGCGTTCATCATTGCATGTTTGATGGACGCGAGGGATAACGTGAAGCGGCGACTACACACCACTATTATGACACGTGATACTTGGTACAAGAGTGCAGCAGCTTGATAACGTAATCAGTACATCAAAAGCTCGCCCGTCGGCTGCCATTAATTGACCCGGTGGCTATGTTCCAGATGCTGAACCGTTAGGACCGCGTTCTCAGGTCAGCTGATGCATGTGCGCCGCTGGCGTCATCGGAGCCATTCTACCGTCCCTTGCGTTCTGCCGTCTTTACTCGCGATCTTGCGGCTTTACTGCATCGCTGCATTTCTGCTGAAATTGCTCGATAAACTCCAGAGTCATCAGATTCCTCCTGACGTCACTTTTGAAACCTGCTGATTTCCCAGGAGAGCTCCTGGTTGGTGTCACTGACAACACCCGCTGATATGACGGGCGACCTGCGATAAAGTTGCATGCAGCATCAACACAGCGAACTTCCAGAGTGTGAGCTTGTCCAGCGCCAGATCAGCAGTCGAGACAGCGTCAGTTGATGGCACTCACCACAGCCACGGTCGAGAGGCAGCCGACTGTTCTTGGCTCCTGAGGTGGCACAGATGGCTCCTCAGGTGGCACGACCCAACTAGACAGCAGAATGTCTGGCAGTTATCCGCAAGCCCTCAGCTTCCCGGTAGATGAGTTGGCGTCGTGTCGGGATCGGGCTCCGGTAGACACCCCCCCCTCAGCTTCCCGGTGGACGAGCCGGTGTCGTGTCGGGATCGGGCTCCGGTAGACACCCCCCCAGCTTCCCGGTGGACGAGCCGGTTGTGTCGGGATCGGGCTCCGGTAGACACCCCCTCCCCTCCCAGCTTCCCGGTGGACGAGCCGGTGTCGTGTCGGGGTCGGGCTCCGGTAGACACCCCCTCCCCTCAGCTTCCCGGTGGACGAGCCGGTGTCGTGTCGGGATCGGGCTCCGGTAGACACCCCCCTCCCCCCTCCCAGCTTCCCGGTGGACGAGCCGGTGTCGTGTCGGGGTCGGGCTCCGGTAGACACCCCCTCCCCTCAGCTTCCCGGTGGACGAGCCGGTGTCGTGTCGGGGTCGGCTCCGGCAGGTCGGTCGCAGTCGCCACGTCATGCCACGATCGTCACGACTCGGGGCGTGACGACCGTCACGCGAAGATTAAGCACAGCGTGACTCCAGCACGGATGGTGGAGCGGCACAACAGCCACGCTCTTCTGGGATCTTATCGAATCGGAAGTCGCGTCTCCTGTTGTGCTAATGATCTTATGCTTGGTCGTGTTGTTTGTAATACATACCGACAGGCACAGTAAGCTGAGTTCAAAGTGCGTAATTTTTGTTGAAAATTGATAAATGTTCCGTTCGGAAACATCACCTTTTCTGGAGCCCTCCGCCTTTTGGTTCATTTTTTTAATTGGTTGATTTTCATTGCTATGCAAGTGTTTACTCACAGCATTACTCACAGCGCAGTGTTTACTACAGCCAGTGGCCACCTTTGCTGCGTCCCCCGCAGTCACAACCTGCCCTAAGCTGTCTATTATAAACTTTCTGTTGTTTACTGCAGCATATGCGAATATTAAGCATTACCTGCCCATTTCCAGCCCAATATATATATATATATATATATATATACATAACCTACCTGCACAATGTATACGTTTGCACATCAGCGCGCAAGCAAACACTCACACACACACACGCACACGCACACGCACACGCACACGCACACGCACAGGCACAGGCACAGGCACAGGCACAGGCACAGGCACAGGCACAGGCACAGGCACAGGCACAGGCACAGGCACAGGCACAGGCACAGGCACAGGCACGCACACGCACACGCACACGCACACGCACACGCACACGCACACGCACATGCACACGCACACGCACACGCACACGCACACGCACACACACACACACACACACAACATGCATGAATATATGTATGTATATACATAGAACCAGTTCAACTCGTATATTCAGCTCAAGTAACCCTCACGCAAGCGCATCCACTTCATTGTGTGCAAAAGTATGTGACTGGAAGCTAGGTTCCGTCTGGAGTTGAGCATGATAAATACGATATGTATTCCGGTCACAATGGAAGGTGATGCATATAAACTAGTGCTCCTCTAGTCACGGAACAGCAGAACTCCCAAATCTGCTCAGTTAGTCGCTGGTGTTCGCGTCGATGCTGGCAGGTTTCGGCGATCGAAAGAATGCACCTGCTCCATTATCAAAACGGAACTCCCGAGTGTGCGAAATTGCACAACAGCACGGCCCCAACCCGCTTCTGACTCTGGAAACAGTTCCGGTATCTAGTCCGTATTGTATCTGGTTCGTATTGTAGTTCGACAGCGGTCTTTTTGTGTCGCTCCTCATGACCTGCATGTTATGCAACCAAAAGCTGTGCCCCTGGTTCTTCGTTGTCCGCACCGTGCGAATACGGTGGTAGAGCACCCAACGCCTCCGAGTGAGATGGAGTCGTGTTCTGTTGCACACTTCGGGTGGGGTTGTTGCGTCCTGGACGGTTCATCTGGACCTGCCTAATGTCTTCTGGATAGAACATTGAACCTCATGGGGCTACCTTTCGTCCCTCCAATACTGGGAACATCACAGGAAAGAAATGTATTGGATGGATTTAAAACGTATCGTTCAGTTCCGACCCAGCCGTGCTATATGAGAAGGTGCATTACGAGACTGTCTCGAAACGTCGTGGCGAGCTGTTCGTGGCGGCTTAGAGCCTATTGCTCTGGCAGACAGCTGTAGTGGCTGAGCAGGCTCGCATTTGTGAAGTGTGAAGCTGAATAAGGAAGTCTTGAGTTGCACGCTTCAGTTCAATTGTACGCTCAAACAGCGGAACAGACTACTTCCAATCAGCCACGGCCATTACTTCAACAATCGATCTTACCAACTCAAACTGTGATTAATGTCCCAAGGTCAACGAACCTTCGAGTGAAAGCTTACTCCTGGTTGTTTTGAATTTCACAGATTCGAGCAAGGGAAATATATCTTTTCCCAAACACTTCTTTCATCCAATGAATGAACACCAATCCTTGGAAGGATAGGAATAACCAAGCCTTGAAGCTCATGAAAAATGCAAGCAATTCAAGCACTACAGAAAGTAATATGAACAGTCAAAATACAGCATTCAATGTTTGAACAATGGCACTCATTAGTCAAGCACAGGTAACCGGACAAATGTACGTAAGGCAAATGTACGCATGGCAGATGTACGTACGCAAATGTACGTAAGCACAGATGTACGTGTGGCAATTGTGCAGAAGTGTAAAGGTACGTAAGCGCAAATGTACGTGTGTACAAATGTACTTAAGCGTAATGTACGTATGTCCAAATGTATGTAAGCGCAAATGTACGTGTGTACAAGTGTACTTAAGCGCAAATGTGCGTATGTCCAAATGTACGTAAGCGCAAATGTACGTAAGCGCAAATGTACGAAAGCAAATAAATACGTGACCGCAAAAGTATCCAAGAGCAAATGTACGTATCAGCCAATGTACGTACAATTAGGCATACGTACCTTTCCGCTTACGCACGTTTGATTAAGTGCATATTCCATACGCACATTTGCTCCTACGTGTATTTACTCCTCCGCACATTGACCATGAGTACATTTGTTATATGTGCTTTGTGTTCATGCATATATGTACTTACTTACATTTGCCAAACTTACATTTGTACGTGCACACATTAGCTTACGTGCATTCGAAACACTCTTTGAAACACATACATGTCATAACACCTTATGTACATGTCATACGTACACTTGCATTTTGGTTACGTAAATTTGCATTGACATACATCTGATCTCACCTGCCTTTCCGTTTATGCACATTTGTGCTTACGTGCCTCGTACATTGGCGTTGACGTACTTTTGAGCGTACGTACATGTGTTCATACATACATTTACGCTTACATACTCTTGCGCTTACGTACATATCAGAGCATCAAAAATGACGTAATACTTCTGTAAAACACCACAAGAAGCACGATTCAATGTTGAAGGTGCAGTTTTGGACAGTCGACTGTATGACTACTGGCTGGCAATAGGGACCAAAATGAAAGTACAGCTGTGTCTGCTGTTGTTTTAGGCGTATTGCCTAATGAAGCAGAGAATGGACGATTACCTACGCTGACCATCCAACTTACAAGGTAGGACTTCAGATATAAAGTCAATGGAGCCTTAATACCGCAAACATCATGGCAGAATGAAAATGGAAGCACTCCACGTTCGCAGTCGGAACTTGGGCCACAGCGGAACAACTAAACGGGCAGTCAAGTGGTTATGGTCCAGTTGATGGATACCACAACAACTGAGTTTGTCATGCGGCCGTCGGAATTGTTTATTCTTGTCTGCCAGAAACACTAGCTAACACAATACCTTATACGCAGCATGGGTCTACTTTGAACACATTTGCCAATAATTCCATGCTGTGTAACCGTTGCACCAATCTACATAGATACTTCATGATTGAGTTTTTTAGTATAATTTTGTTATGCATTTCGAATATGTGGACCTACAAACTGAACATTAGCGAAGTATGGTGTTAAGCTTCGAAGGCTACCAAATTACAACTGTGGAAAATACTCTCGGTCCCATTCCTGAAACCAGTGCACATAGAAGTCTCCACGGGGCGGAGCAGGAGGGTAGGCAGTGGCATGTAAGGGCGGAACACGAATTTGTCTGGGGTGGGGGCTCTCATGTTAATATCACAGTTTTGGGCTATTTTTAACATGCATGTTGGGCGGCATATCAGGTTATTCGTCGGCGGCGAGCAGGCCATTCGTAAGCTGCCCGACGGGATAGTTGATGATCTGATAATTGATTTGATAGTTGATGATTTGATCAGTTGATAACAATATTGGGCTGGGGAAAGAATGAAAATGACTCAAAACTGGGACCACTTTTGCAGCTCATTCCACTACAAATAACCACAACCTATATTTTAAGCAATATAATACAACTTTGATAGTGCAAAATGAATTCCATGAGCTATAAAATGAAGGAGACTAGAATTAGTGAGTTTTTGCATTGTGGGAGCTAAATACACCATGTGGTGTTCCCTGGACAAAAAAAAAAGAAGAATAAATATTCAATTCACTACAGTGGCATTTGTCCCAAAATCAGTCAATATATTTGAGTTTCTACATAGCTTACGGTGCACCCAAAATACTCACTTTTTGTAAGAGTTAGATTATGTTATTTGTCTAAAAAGTGATGATAACCAGCAACTAATTGCCAAATGAACATGATGTAGGTAAGTGGCATTTAAGCTTGACACAAACAGTGCATGTTTTCTGAGCATTGCCAGGAAATATAAGCTATATACCTATTCACCAGGTGAGAAATATAATTGTCATCCACACAGGTTGTTGTGAACAATTTGCACAGTTAATGGTGACGAACTTGCTTCTGCATCACACACAATTGCAAATGGGAAATTATCAAGTTATGATATGGGTAATGTAATGTGTAGAAAGGGACTGCAAATTAGGGGGAGCCAGGGGAGGAGCAAGCTATCCTGTAGCTCTGGGAAAATTTCACATCAATTATGTGACATTGCTTGAAAAGAAATGAAGTAAATCATGTTTTCCCCAAACTCTGCAGAGGACCCACCAACTCTGGGTGAAGAAACATCTCAAAGGTGGGGGGAAGGTTTGACCCTACGGCGTATTTTTTATAATAATGGGACGGGTGTCGTTATTTTTTTGCACCGTCTGCATTTTTATTTGCGGTTAGTGACGGATTAAAAAAAAATGGCTACTGGGCATATTTTTTTTGTTCGCGTGGGCCCGCGCGTGCCTGACGAGGTTAGGAGTATGGGAGCGACACCGAGTATCTCATGCCGTTTGCCGCGTGTCGGTGCCTGTGCGTTTATCCTAGTACCGATGCCGCTACCTGAGCTGCGAGCCGCTGTCGATCTGTGACAAGATCGGCATCAGCATCCACATGTTCAGGATTTGCTTCGAATCGATTGGTGCGATGCTTTCACATTTGGTGAATTCCAGCATTGCTCTATCCGATGTTTCTGATTCCTGGGAGCACCCATCGCCCATCCAATCCTCACATCCGGTGAGTTCTCTATCCCTTCTAATTTTCGTTCTTTCTCCATCGTCCCAGTCATTTCGAAAATTGTAGAGCGTGACGACCACAATCAGCTCTACGATTATCTGTCTAATAACGACCTCCTCTTTCCAGCTCAGCACGGCTTACGTTCTCGTCACTCGACGGAAACCATCCTGATCTCATTGTCTGACTGGGCTGGCTCAGTGCGGAGAACCTGGCCAGATACCACACCCGGTGCCTCACGCACACAATGTGCGCCGTCGTGGTGAGCCCGAGTCGCTGGTTCATGATCTCACCACCGTGGCGGAGATTCGTGACCGATCCACCCTCAGGGCCATCACTTGCATGTCCCCCGGTCCCGCACTGAGATGGGGAAGAGGCCCAGAGCACCACTTATGTACAACTCGTTGCCACCCAAGCTGATGCGGTTTCCGGTGCCGATCTTTAATCGTTGCCTTTGGCGGGCACCTCCTCAGGTTGCAGACCATGCCGGTCAGATTTGTTGTTTGCCCTGCTGTATTGTATTTATTTGTATTTGTGTTTTTACATTATGACGTGCATGACCACCGGCTTCACTGTTCTGTGATTTGACTGCTCTGCTCTTTTAACTTGCTAACGTGAGGCTGTAATAGCCACAAGTACATTTTGTATTGCCTAAGTAAATGTATAAAGCCGGGGTTCGGAAAAACCTGCCAGGCCCCGTAAAAATGTTCCTGGGTCCGCCACAAGTCGCACCATGACACATAAGGATTACATTTGTGGCCAAAAAGTCGCTGAGGGGCTTCTGAATATCACGCTGTGAGCAACCAAAATCGCAGCAAGGGCCCTGAAATCACACTGGGGTCCAAAAAATCGTTCCTCAGTCTGGAAAATGACGCTAGGCTGTACAAAGTGTGACCGGGGACCCTGAAAATTGTGTCGGGGCCCAAAAAAGGCTGACCAAGGCACCTGAATATCAAGCTGGGGGCCTCACAAGTTGGTACCTGGGCCATTGAGAATTAGGCGGGAGTCAAAACAAAATCGTGTCGGGGTCCTTGAAAATCACAATGTGCACCCAAAAGAAGGGTTTGGCCAATGAAAATCACGCCGGGATCCAGAAGATCAGACCGAGCACTTGAAAATCGCACTGGACCCCCAAAACGTCGGAACAGTGTTTCTGAAAATCACGTTGAAGGCCTTAAAAGTTCGCGCCTGGGCCCCTGAAAATCGCGCTGAAGGTCCAAAGAAATCGTGTCGGGGTTCTCGACGATCACGACTGGGATCCAAAAGACTGGGCCCCGAAGACCATGCTGACTTGTGGGTGCCAAAAAGTCGCGCCCGAGACGCTGAAAATCACGCCAGGGGCTCGACAGATCCTACCGAGCCCCAATAGTTTCATGGTGACCACCAAAAGAACAGGCTGGGGCAACGTAAAAATCAGTCCAGACCAGGAAAATCGCTCTGAGGTTCCAAAAATCGGGCCAAAAGCCTTCAAAACAGGGGCGATCCGTGACACCCAAAGGAGGTGAGGCAGAAAAAAACGCCGGATTTCCACCAGTATTTTAGTATTTAATATATTAGGTATATATTATTATTTTATGGTAAGATGAGTATCAACAACTTACTTTGGCGCTGGAAAGTGCCAAACCTATCACCATCGTTCCGAAGTCAGTGGATCTCAACCCTATCCCTCCTGTTCAAATGCTTCCGAAATTGCCCGGAAGTTTTCGTATATAAATGGCTGGAAATAAAATAACATATTCATATATCATTGAGGTTTTCATATATGTCCATTTCATAACCCTAAAATAGTTAGCATATACACACATATATTGTATATATTATCATTATTATATTATATACATTTGTATATATACATATGTATACATATATATATATATATATATATATATATATATATATATATATATATATATATATATATATTTTTATTATTATTCTTTCTGTCACTATTATTATTGATTATTTGGGTGCAAAACACATGGTTGATGGGAAGCCCCACATCGATCGGGTGCATGTTCAATGGTACCCCATGTTAAAAGTATAAATTATTAGTGGACAGGGCCAACATTGAGGGGGCTCTTGCTGTTCAAATATGTACAAAATGAACACCCCTGGTCTAGACGTATATGAATGAAAAATGGAAAGCAACCCTGAAAACCAGCTGCAGGCTCCGTATCTCCACATGGGTGATAAGGGTTCCGTATCTGCATATGGGCATTCCAGTCAGTGTAGGTACATCCGCCGGTAGCCTAAATACAATGCTGGCGCCTTTTCCTGGCCGGATGGATTCCACCTTCCCATGAGGGCACATGCACCCAGTACCCCCACCCTTGTTTACGCCCCTGCACCGAGTGGGGAGGACGCACCATAAAACCCCAATAATCATCGAGTGGGGAAGAATTATGTTGCAACAGTTATTTCTTACTTGCTCCCACACCTCCTTTCCGGCCGTGATCTTCAGTTGGCCTGTCTCATCATACTGCTACTACCCGTGGCACCGCGCGATTCCTGCGACGCTTGACATTAATGCAGCCAGCGTGGGTCCAAGCGAACAAATCCTAGTGTTAGAGAAAATACGGTTGATATCCGTGGACAAGATTCTTTAAGCTTTCCAATAACCCCGATTTTGTTCCATTTCGATGGTATTTAACATCGGAAATGTGTAGAAAACACATAAGTTTGGCTGGAGGGCCTACGGGACTGAGCAATTGTCCAGCCTATGTGACGTCACCGATTGCGAAACGATATTGCAGGACCCCTGCCTACCCTGCGCTTGTTATGAGACGAAAACTCACTATATGGCGAAATGTGCGAGAGGCTAACCTCTGCCGACCGGTGATAGAGCTGTTTGGAAGCTAAGATGCAAATGATGTAAACGTAAATGAACTTCAATTTTCACCATAATTGCGAGTCACCAATGCATATTTGTTTCAAGTTTTTCAAGTTTACCATTTTCCAGTGGATGAAAGCATCATTTTATTAAAATAACATACAACAATACTTCCCAGCTCTACTCAGGTGAGGCACTGTCTTAGTGTCTTACATGGGCCGACCGCCCCTGCTTCAAAACGTGTTGGACCCACAAAGTCTCATTGCTATCCTTGAAAGTCACACTGGGGCATAAAAGGGCACACCAGAGCCCCAAAAGTCGTACTTCGTTTTCCAAAAATTGATTCCTGCCCGTAATGTCACTATGCGGCCACAATAATTGCGTACCACCCCCCCCCCCTACACACACACACAAAAAACGCGTCGTCTTCCGGAAAAGAAACGTGTTGGGGAACCGAAACAAATTGCACTGGGCGCCCAGGGCGTTCTACCGGGTCAAACAATATTGCGCAGGAGGCTTACAAAAAGTAGAACTCTTTCCACCAAATTACAGAAGACCCCATCGAATCGACTCAAGCGCCGGAACATTAAATTCTGAATCCCTCCCTGATCTTCGACAATGCTGGTCAATGATGGGAACCTGAAAAATAAACTTACTTGCCAACCCTCACCCACCCAACACACTTATCTTGTGGAGGAGTAAAGTAAACTAAGCCTGGTCGAAACCATCTCACCTATCTGGAAGACGTCCTCCAGTCTTCAATACTTCGTCGTCACATTCATCATACCGTGAAACTCCTTGAACGTATATGTACACTTGCCTTGAACTTCCCAGCAAAACCCACTCGCTTTAAAAGCGGTGCAATTCACTTTTATGTCATCACTGGATCGCTGTCAGAGCCCGGTCATCACTGGATCGCTCGAGGGTGCCATTGGCAGGCTCTAGAGGTTGCCAGTCGGGCTTTCAAGTGAGTCATTATGAGGACAGTGCCTCCTCTGGCACGGCCGTCACTGGAGAGATTGTTGCGTCACATGAACAGCCGGAGTCGTCACTGGTAAGGCCGGGCGCGCCGTTGGCGGGGCTGAATCGTGACGCTGCTCGGCGACTCCTTTTGATACGACTGACACCCCAGCAGTGCAGCACCGCCCCGAGAGCTTCGCCAGGTTTTCGGTCCGTGTCTGCACAGCCTGCACTGTAGATGGCACGTTGTTGGGCTAGAGTGCGCAGCCTCTTGGGCTCAGGGGTGACTGTCCCGGCAGTGCGGCGGCGCGCCAGATTTGTCAGACGGTGCGCGCCTTATTCAGCCAGGAATGCTGTACGCTCTGCGTGCCGGGCGTGCAGTACGACGGCCGCCCGGGAACCAGTCGCGCAGCACTTTACCTGCAGCGCTTTACCGGCTCCCGCGGCCAGTCACGCGTCACCTTACCTGCAACTCTACGGCCACCGCCGGCCCAGCTGAGAACGGCGACCGGCAACCGCAGGAACTCTGGGCTCCACTCGGAGCGGGGCTGTCGAGATAAGCCTCATGGTGGGCGGGTCTGCTCAGCTGACTGTGATGTGACACTCGACCGGCGGCAGGCACGCTCAACCGTAGCTGCACGAGCGGCAGATGTGACCGGCAACACACCACGACAGATGTGACCGACAACACACCACGGCAGTCATGACCGACAACACAGCACGACAGACGTGACCGACGACACACCACTACAGACGTGACCGACAACGCAGCACTACAGACGTGACCGGCAACACACCACAACAGACGTGACCGACAACATACCACTACAGACGTGACCGACAACACAGCACTACAAACGTGACCGACAACACACCACTACAGACGTGACCGACAGCACAGCACTACAGACGTGACCGACAACACAGCACGACAGACGTGACCGACAACACACCACTACAGACGTGACTGACAACGCAGCACTACAGACGTGACCGACAACACAGCACGACATACGCAACTGACAACACACCACTACAGACGTGACCGACAACACACTACTACAGACGTGACCGACAATACACCATGGCAGTCATGACTGACAACACAGCACGACAGACGTGACCGACAACACATCACTATAGACGTGACCGACAACGCAGGACTACAGACGTGACCGACAACACACCACTACAGACGTGACCGACAACACACCACAACAGATGTGACCGACAACACACCACTGCAGACGTGACCGACAACACAGCACTGCACGCTGCTGGAAACACTTAACTTCCGCCATAACTGGTGACGTTTGGACCTTATGAGCTGGAGCATTGCTCGACCCTCTCAATGAATTATTTGAAAGCTCCATCTATCCTTAGTGTGGGGCAATAGATAATGCACAAACCATGTTAATTTGCTTTAGTATAAAATAAATACGGGTTACAGACTAATTTCGGTAAGCACAATGACAACCATCCCAATTCGGTTAGTCATGACGAAAATACTAACCCGCGCCGTCTTTCCGGTCAGATCCTCACACCCAGTCTCGAGGGGGGGGGGGACAGTTAGTAATTCCCTCTAAATTCCAAACTAAGCATCACACGAAAACGAAAGCGGTGTCATCGGAAAACACCCGACGAGTAGGGTCCGGGTCCACCCCCAAAACAATTTCCCCCCAAGAGTGACGTCACCAGGGGGCTAGTTTTCTTCACGACTTTTCACGACTTACATGATGTTTTTGGCTCTGGAGAGTTCATTTTTGGGGATATACGGAAAAACTTATTTGGAATGAGAAAAGGACAGCGAAATCTACCAGTGTTTTATTTGTTTTGCCCCCACCCCCAAAAAATACTTATTTTAAATTTCACAATTTTGAGTTTTCCAGTTTTCTATAATTTTCCTTTTCAAATTGGTAGAGCAGACCGAGAAACGTTGTTGGAAGTCAACTTGCCCAAATAAAAAATGCTTACTTTCGCCAGAATCCTCTATTTGAACTGCAATTTGGCAAATACACAAAATTTATATGTAGTCAAAAACGAAAAAAAAATTTCACTCGTACGTTTTGTTGTATCCTTAAAGATAAGCAAACGCTGAAGGTTTCATTGAAATATCTGCATCCGTTAAAGCGTGACGACTGGTTGAACGTTTTTGGAGGTGACCTCACTTGACCTTGACTAACTCGTTGACCCTAGATGACCTGACTTGAAAATTTTGAAACAGCGTGCCAAATTGATGTGGGAAAAGGTATGCCAAATTTTGGCGCGCTGCCACGCGCCATTCGTCCACTATCCGCGTAAAACCTGAGACGGGACGGGTTAAAGGACGATGGACACAGTGTAATTCCTTCATAACACGATAAGCATGCAACACAATCCATCCACGACTGGTGGAGCTATAAAACAAATATTGAGAACGGCCACTTATATTTATGTTCATCAGGTCGAATTATTGTAGCACGTGTTCGGGCTGCACCACGCACCATGATAAAATTGTCCTCAGCCAAGGTGCAAGTCCTCAGCCAAATATTGCGGCTCAACGTGGCACTAGAAAGGCTACAACTAATCCCAACAGCTATCCAAAGAGCCAATCTGGAAAGATATGATGGCCACGACAGGCGGTCAAAGATTCTCTGTCGTGGCCTGTCGTGCCGTCATGGCCTCCAGAGGTGTACAAAACGTCAAAAATATCACTTACAAGCATTGAAACCCATAAATCTGTCGCATTTAGAAACCACAATCGAACCCTATCAACTATCACTGCGTATCTGTGACAGCCTGCTGCGCTATGGTTCAGCCTAATGGAACTGACTGCATGCAGCCGATATTGTGCACCGGGATCTGTAACAAAAGAGTTGCCACTCCCAAATGTCCTGTTTCGAAATTGCAGTGATAATTTGCCGAAATATGAGCAACTAGTTCGTGAAATGACCAAAAATATACTCTACGTCAAATATTATTGCGCTAAAATGTCTTTCCTGAAGTGATATATCTTCTTGATGTGGTGAATACTTTTCCTTATTCGAATCATGATTATCTGTCACAACCACGGCACAGGTTCAGCCAATATCTGTCACCTACGCTGGTAGGCGAGTTGGCGGGTTATTGCACCTCTGATGGACTATCGTGTCCATCTCCTGTCGTGGGCTGGGGGCCCGAAAACGTTCGTGGCACCGAGCAATGGCTTTGCGGGTCATCCCATCTCAGGAATGTTCCGGCATTGCATCTCAGGAAGTGCTAATGTCACGTTCCGGAATGATGAACATAAGATCATCAGGACCATATGACCAATGTCAGAGCTTAAGTTCTGGGGAACATATTGATAAGTTCAGGGGCTATGGGCCCTTGGATTTAACCGACGGACATCGTAATTCATGAAGTCACATGGGCAGTGAGCCGTAGAAGCCCAGTATGAGTCACACCAACCCCGAACTGATCGTTATTTTCATTATTGGTTGGTTTCCACGCATTATAATTACCCTGGGAAGGACCCAGCTGTCCACTGAATGAAGGAAGTGGAGGGAGAAGGCTGTCTCCCCGACCCCGGCAGTGTGCAGTAGAAACACTCAAACAGGCCCCGGGCTAGGCCCGATGTGCCACTCCATGATCACGTTCGAAATTGATGACGGGATCGCCGTTACGAAAGATAGACATTTTTTATGCAGCACTTTGTGGGATCACAGAGCCTGTTATCAGGCCCCTAAGAACGTCTACAAGTCACTGCGAAGGTTACTACAAGTCACTAGGTCGTACGTGCGTGTACGGACGTCTAGGAACGTCTATAGGACCTGACAATGTCTACAGAAAAAGTTCGATGTCACTGAGGTCAAAGCTCAGTGATGACATGGATTCGTGAAGTATTGAATTATCCCTTGTCGAATACTTAATCGACGCCCTTCGGAATAAAGTTTGGGATCTAGATGCACGCCTGGGCGATATGGATTCCTTGTTAATAACGGTGCCATGCTTACTTGCAATCTGAAGAGGGAGAGAGGACATCCAACGATCAGAGCCACCAATAATGGTTTTAAAGCTATTTTTCTGAATAAAAACCGGCCCTCTGCAAAATGAACCATACAAAGTCAAACTATGCTAACCACCTTGTTCACAACTTGTGGAAGCCCTTCATCGACTCAAGGAAGAGGGATCTCCCAATGTACGTATTTCCCAATGTCTAGCACATCTTGTGTCAGGGCGGATACAGTGGGAAACTGGAATGATGTCTTCCCATGGAAAAGTGGGACCCGTGGCGTCGCCACAAAGTTTTTCTAGGAACATATAGGTGTTTCCGGGCCACTTCTGGCTGGGCGGTGTCGGGTGGGGGCTGGCCAGTGGCGGCACGGCTCGGTGGCGTGTCGCTGTGCGGGCGACGGCGACTGGCCGTCTAGACTGGCTGGCGACTGGCCGTCTAGACTGGCTGGCGACTGGCCGTCTAGACTTGCTGGCAACTGGCCGTCTAGACTGGCTGGCGACTGGCCGTCTAGACTGGCTGGCGACTGGCCGTCCAGACTGGCTGGCGACTGGCCGTCTAGACTGGCTGGTGACTGGCCGTCCTAGACTGGCTGGCGACTGGCCGTCCAGACTGGCTGGCGACTGGCCGTCTAGACTGGCTGGCGACTGGCCGTCTAGACTGGCTGGCGACTGGCCGTCTAGACTGGCTGGCGACTGGCCGTCTAGACTGGCTGGCGACTGGCCGTCTAGACTGGCTGGCGACTGGCCGTCTAGACTGGCTGGCGACTGGCCGTCTAGACTGGCTGGCGACTGGCCGTCTAGACTGGCTGGCGACTGGCCGTCTAGACTGGCTGGCGACTGGCCGTCCAGACTGGCTGGCGACTGGCCGTCCAGACTGGCTGGCGACTGGCCGTCTGGACTGGCTGGTGACTGGCCGTCTAGACTGGCTGGCGACTGGCCGTCTAGACTGGCTGGCGACTGGCCGTCTAGACTGGCTGGCGACTGGCCGTCTGGACTGGCTGGCGACTGGCCGTCTAGACTGGCTGGCGACTGGCCGTCTAGACTGGCTGGCGACTGGCCGTCTAGACTGGCTGGCGACTGGCCGTCCAGACTGGCTGGCGACTGGCCGTCCAGACTGGCTGGCGACTGGCCGTCTGGACTGGCTGGCGACTGGCCGTCTAGACTGGCTGGCGACTGGCCGTCCAGACTGGCTGGCGACTGGTCGTCCAGACTGGCTGGTGACTGGCCGCCTGCCGATGGTTGACGTTACACTCCTGCCCACCACTTCAACCGCTCTGACGTCCTACCAACCCTACACGGGCCCATCGCCACCACTACACGAATTTATATGGGCGAGGCTAGGCTCCTTTCCACATTACATACGCCCATGAGTGAGTCCGACCGACCATGTAGCAAGGAGGGGTTGTGGGCATGGCGTGTGATGTGACACTGACAGATGGAGATACCTTGGTACACGAGATTGGTGCCGTCACCGCCGCCCGCGCGCGTCCATTTACGCCCCCTCGTGTACCACCAGATAATACAACACATCCACCACCGACTCACCCCCACCCCCTCCCACATACACACAACACAAAATCGACGTTTCCTGGGCAGCCAGATGCGAGCTGTACCCGGGTAATGTCGTGGGAGCAATTTCAAGTGATGTTTTCTGACCTCTGAACATTTGCGTTAAGTTTCCACCAATCTACGCTGGTCCTTAAATTGCCCACTTTCCATTCACACGAACTTTTCATTCACGACAGTCATTCGCTACTGGCATCTACACACGTCCATCCGATCCATACTAAAACCTAGTAGCTTACAATTTCTCCCCTCCAGCGTTGCACGAACATTTAGAGGGTATTACTTCCGAATGTCACTTTATGCTCAAATAGTCCTTATTGCATTTTAATTACCCGTTCCAAGGCCCAACCTGAAAATGGCTGACGCTACTCTCATGATTGCATAATTTGTATCTATTGTCGTTACTGTTCTTAAGGCTCGGTAACACTGGGCTGTGAAAGTTTCCCTGAACTTCTGTGCGGTCTTATAACTGAAGTCAGGTATCAATGGCCAACCTACCTAACCTCGGTCTCGGGGTAGCGATGTAGTTGCGGAAGTGGAAATCGAGGGTGGGGTGAACCCTGACTCACGGGAAAGGGAGAGGGTTCAGGTTGGGTGGTGGTGAGGATGGATTTGGAAGTGGTGCTGGGGCGTCTGGGAGGTGAGAGGAGAGTGGAGCGCGGATGGGACATGGGATCTTGGAGGCAGGTGGAGGGGTAGCTGGGGAGGGGTCCGGATTTGGTGGAAGGAACCGAGAAATCCCCTTGGACCTCTGAACCAGAGTCCACCTTCCACCCTCAGGGATTGATTGAGAAGGGGCCTCGGATGGGCGGAGAGAGATCCCCTCGTGGAGGGTGGGACCTCCACCGCATCGTCGACGTGTTGGGTTGGATGACCTTGCTTCTCATGCGACGGCAGGTGCACTCCAAAAGACCGCAGCAGAGTCGTCAGCTGGACAATCAGCTCAGAGGCCATGTCGGGCTCTACGTGTTCGAAGGGCCACGGGTGTTTTCTTGTGGGTATGTTGTGTGGTTATGGAGTCAGGTTGTGCTTTTGTTGCGCACACCATCGGTTGAGCCGCCTCGCAAAATTTACACAACGTCAGTGTCTGACATATCTCAAATCAAAGCCGTTTATGATGCCTTTAGAGAATTCGACATTTATCGTGATTTCGCCTGCTGCTTTCATTTCGTATTGTATTTTAATTCAGTTGCTCCAATCGCCCTCCTCGAGTCATCCAGTTTTGAATTCCACCTCCAGGCCGCCGTCTCTAGGCTTTTGACACCTCTCACACAGAGCCCGTCGCATTCTATTTTTCTTTGAAATGTTAGCGAAGAGACCTTTCCTTTCTATTGACTTCACAAGTATACGGGGACGCTGGAAGACTAGCATTTCGACTGGTCTGTTCCCTACTGGAAGGAACAGGTGTTGTTTGTGCTTGTGATTGCCATGCGGCGTCTGTTGATTTCTACTCCTCGGGCGCCCCACCACATATGGGCCCTAATGGAGGACGCCTGGCCCCATATGTATTCCCGCGGACGGGAGGACGCCGGGCGCCAGAGGAGCTATACGGGGCAGGCGACACAGTCACCCGGCCGGGAGAAAGAGACTTACCACACCGACCGGGATCCAGCACCGCCCACCCCTTGGTCTCGGCCGGCCGGAAAGGCGGGTACTGGAAAAGGGCCCAGGCCCCCGGACCGAGGTCTCTATGGGCCTCCCGCCCCTCCGGGATATCGGGACCAACACCAGCTCAGCGTTGGTCCCTAGTCACTAGTACCGGACGACGGGGGGCCTCAGCCTCTAGGACTCCGTCAACCCCGGGAGCGGGCAGAGGGGCGCGACTAACCCGATAAAACTGAGCTTGTGGGCAGGACCGAGGAAGTCGTCCTAACTGCTCATAGTAGGGAGAGTTGATGTTGCAGGGCTATGTGAAGGACATGGATGTTGAGATGATATTGGCATTGAAATGGGAGCGTGTGGATGAAAGGACAAGGAAAGCACTCTTAGGCTGACCCCTTGCCGGCTCACCGGTGGACTGAGATTACGGGTCCTTCGGGCACCCAATTCCACCACCGCGGACCCCCCCCCACGAGGGGGGGGGGTGGAGAGTAGCGGTCGTGTTCCAAGAAATTAGTCTCCCTGAAAAGTAAGCTACACCGGAAAGTGGTCATTTCCACGGCAGTCGCCATCAGCTGACAACTCAAAATGGTCGGTCAGTTGATGGGCTGACGAGACTCGGGTCTCGTGCTGACGAGACCCAGGTATCGTGCTGACGTGCCGCCCGATGGCAGGGCAAGATGGGTACTTGCACCTGTGTTCAGAAGGCAGAGTGCTTCCTGTTGGATTAAAGTCTAGAGGGTTCGGCCCCGTGTGTTACAAACTCTGCGAACAGTAAATAATTTATTATATTCATTTCTCGCCGAATCCAGCACGAGTCAAATCATACAGGAATGTGCGAGACAAGAACGCTCACTGATAAGAATAAGGCTGCAGCCGCCATGATGGTCGGATGCGCAAAGCTGCCGGCGCCGGCAGGAACTGGACCCGTCTGGTGCGTAAACCAAACAAACCAGCGTGTGCGCGTCATGGGGTCGTCTCGTCTCGCGCGGTGGTGCCACTTGGCTGGTTATTTTGGCTTATGGGCACACCGACTGCGTTGGTCATACAGTGCGGCGCCACTTGCACCGCTCGGAGAGACCAGACAACCCCGGGTTGAGAGGAAAGCTTGCCGTGAAGGAATAACAGATGATTAGGCCTCCAGCTCCTCACCTTCCTCTTCATCGAACTCTGCCTCGTCATCGGCAGTGGCCTCCTGGTACTGCTGGTACTCAGACACCAAGTCATTCATGTTGCTCTCCGCCTCGGTGAACTCCATCTCGTCCATACCCTCGCCAGTGTACCAGTGGAGGAAAGCCTTCCGCCGGAACATGGCGGTGAACTGCTCCGAGATGCGCTTGAACAGCTCCTGGATCGCCGTACTGTTGCCGATGAAGGTGGCGGACATCTTGAGACCGCGAGGTGGGATATCGCATACGGCAACTTTTACATTGTTCGGAATCCATTCAACGAAATAGCTGCTGTTCTTGTTCTGGATATTGAGCATTTGTTCGTCCACCTCCTTCATGGACATGCGGCCACGGAACACAGCAGCAACCGTGAGGTAGCGACCATGGCGAGGATCGCATGCGGCCATCATGTTCTTGGCATCGAACATCTGCTGGGTGAGCTCAGGCACGGTGAGGGCGCGATACTGCTGGCTCCCCCGGGAGGTCAGGGGTGCGAAGCCGGGCATGAAGAAGTGAAGGCGAGGGAAGGGCACCATATTGACTGCGAGTTTTCTGAGATCAGCATTGAGCTGGCCAGGGAACCTCAGGCAGGTGGTGACGCCGGACATGCACAAGGATACAAGGTGGTTGAGATCACCATAAGTGGGGTTGGCAAGTTTCAAGGTACGGAAGCAGATGTCGTACAACGCTTCGTTGTCTATGCAGTACGTCTCGTCAGTGTTCTCTACGAGCTGATGGACGGATAGGGTGGCATTGTAAGGCTCCACCACAGTGTCAGACACCTTTGGCGATGGGACGACTGAGTATGTGTTCATGATTCTATCGGGGTACTCCTCCCGGATTTTGGAGATGAGCAGTGTGCCCATACCAGAGCCGGTGCCGCCTCCCAGCGAGTGTGTCAGCTGGAAGCCCTGCAGGCAGTCGCAGCTCTCAGCCTCCTTGCGGACCACGTCGAGCACGCTGTCCACCAGCTCTGCGCCCTCTGTGTAGTGGCCCTTGGCCCAGTTGTTGCCGGCTCCCGACTGGCCTGGGGGTAGAGAAATTGCTTATTAACTTCACGCTGGTACTGCGAACAATGCAGGACACCATACAATGGTCACGTTTTGTATGCCTGCAAATGAAAACGTTGCGCACAATAGGATGGAATGACAGCGCCAGACAAATGCAGGCATTCGCCGCCGCCAAATACACAAGCACAGCGCACGGACTCAGCATCCTTAGTTGTGGCCTTTAGGGCGCTTCGACGCGGGATCATCACCATTCGCACGGCTTTCCCAGACGAGAAGCAAACCAGACCACACCCGCGAACACCAGACGCATCGGGGAATAAACGAATGCACACCTGTGGTGTCGTTCGCTTTGTAAATATAGGACTGAGGTTTCCAAATTACCAATCATGTTGGAGACTCTTTCCACCCGGATTGTAACGTAATACACAACTCCGCACAGTTTCGGACGTGTTGAAAACAATCACTGAAGAACATGTACGCATTTTTACACGGAGTTTTGAAAGCCATAGCAATGCAAAGCTGGATAAACGACTACAGTCAGTCTACCAGCGTTTTTGTTAGTTATTACGGCTTTAGGGCGCATCGACTACCAGCGTCTTTAAACGTTAAACAACTAACATTATGGCAACGGTGCCTTGCAAAGAAAATGCAACTAATGAATATGTTCCATGTATCCGCAAATGTGTGGTGCCTTTGGTACAAATATTACGATTAATTTTACATATGACAAGTATTACAAATATATGAGGTCTCGTAGGGACCTCATATATGTTGTGCTGCTGAGCCATCAGTGCGAGAAGACTAATGGTTCGATCGCGCCCATAATCGATAACTACGTTCTCAGGCTGACTACGATAGTCCTGCGTTCATTATCCACGCCCCCTCCCCAGCAAAGCATGCACATATTACGAAGGAAAGCCACAGAAGCAATACAAACGGCAAAACGGACACCGCAAACCACAGCACTCACCGAATACGAAGTTGTCGGGTCTGAAGATCTGTCCGAAGGGGCCGGACCTCACAGAGTCCATAGTGCCGGGCTCCAGGTCGACGAGCACGGCGCGCGGCACGTATTTGCCGCCGCTGGCCTCGTTGTAGTAAACATTGATGCGCTCCAACTGTAGGTCAGAGTCGCCCCGGTACGCACCGGTAGGGTCGATGCCATGCTCGTCGGAGATGATCTCCCAGAACTGCAACATAACGACAATGTCAGTCAGCGTTGGAAAACATATTCTGGTTGTTTGCCATCCAGAATGCTATCCTCACATATTTATCAATTGTTGAATGGTGCTAGTTGACAATGAACCCGTGATAAAGTGCTCAAAATCCATTGGAAAGTGGAAAATGAGACTGAAGTCACAAGTCACAAGACAATAATACTTTCCACACTCAATTACATCAAGTTTCCTCCCTACATCCCGGATTACACCTTGCAACTAAAATCCTGGTCGGGTGTCTCCAAGGGACTATTTCGAAGGTACCATGAACCAGCCCGGGGGCTACCCGGCAAGAGACAGTGCCTCCTCCATTCCGCTGTCTCCGAAAATCTCGCGTAGTCGCGTAGAACTGTGGTACTTGAGCACGCGTAACGGATCGAGGAAGAACCCTTTTACGACGTATTCAACTGCTGTTATTTAGCAGTCAACCTCCCACGCCAGTTGGTAGAGGGTGGACCCTAAACCCAGCCGGTTGTGGGGTTCGAACCCATTACCTTAGGGTTCAGAGTACAGGGCCCTGCCATGCCCCAGTGGAGATTATTTTCAGTTAGCTAATACCACCGGATACCACCGCCCTTAGCTAATACCACCGGATCTACGAACGATCATCCTAGTGCTTCAACTCAGTATCCCACCGATCCGATAGGATGGGGGGGGGTATGGGGTGTGATTGGGGAGGGGAGGGGAGGCGATGGCCTGCACTCAGCGTACCGTGACATCAGCGCGAACCGGAAGCCGTCAAGCCTCAGGGATCACCAGGATGTAAGCCTCTCACTGGCCGTGCGTGTTATCCACCTTAGGGTGAATAGGGTCAGCATCAGCAGACCCCATGGGGGGGGGGGGGGGGTACAACCCTCTATAGTGCATCATGGTACCATGAGGAGCAACTCATGACATTGAGGTTACGATCGGGAACGAAATAGTTTTCATTTTTTGAAAAGTGCAGCACGAAATCACTGGGGTCTATACGGAACCAACCGTTTCTAACAGCAATTAATGTGTGTGCCCGGGTGGTTAATGACCCAACCCGACCTGCCCTTGAGAGTCAGTGACGCGTTCTTAAGTTCCAAGTATTCTAAAGACGCATACCATACCTCTGGACAAACGTTGCCCTAGTGGTATATGCAAGTAAGATAACCAGCAGGCCTGCATTTTCGACACAACATGTACAGAAACGACAAACACTCTCGTGGGGGATGGGAGGATTGCGCATCTACCATATATGATATATGATGCTTCTGGGGAAGCTGGAACAGCGTTATCCACACACGCTTTAACCAAAATGGTTCTTCCAAGTATCATTGCTGGATTATTTGGGCGTAAGGGCACGCCGACTAAGAGGTCATTTAGAGCCCATAATAGTTAATTGTTCCAACCGTCCCTGTAGGACGTCCACTACAATTCAAGTATTCTGCTTCCTGGTGCATCCCGATGTTAACGCCCCGGGTAAATGACACAACTTCACATCAGATATGAAGCTGAAAAGCCCTCTGGATTCCGAGACCTGTGATTGATCACCTAAAACCGTTGGGGGGGGGGGGGGAGTGAGACGTGTCACTCCCAAAATGACGACGTTTTGGGCCAAGCCTAGGGCATGAAATCAGAACGTGGCGAACTGTCATCACTGCACCACATCTGACACAACGGTTCATTCTCACCATTGAGTGACGGTGACTAAATATGTTGTCCTATGCGTAAATGGCACAGCATCGTCCCGTCTCGACTAAGCCCTTCGCGAGAACGAGAACCACTGACAGAGACGTCTATATTATCCCTAATTTGTTGGAAACAAGCTCGATTGAATGGGTTCACCATACAGCATCAATGTAAGATCACAGCTGCAGCGAACAACAGAAATGCACTGTTGCTGATTTTGTGGTGAATATCGTAAAAATATTCATGGCACTCCACCTCTGAACATGGTTTGTCGCCCACTGAAGTTGTCCGGATGAAGTAGACTCTTGAAGAAGACCAGATGGCTATATCATCAACGAAAAAAGATCAACCAATGCTGGAAGGAAGCCTAACAAAAACGTCATTAATCGTGATGAAGAAAGCGACACTCCCACTGCTCTGTTGAATTCCATTGACGCGATCTCCCCACACCACCCCACCACGGAAAGGTGGTGCCCCGTATGGGGCGGAGTCTTGAAGTCTCAACGAAAGCGCAAAACTACAAATGACCCAGCCTTAGTACGCCATTCGTCTCACTCAAAGACCTGCGCCCCCGCTCCGTTCACCATCAGACAGGCTCGCAGGCGAGGGCATCCAGTGGTGATGGTAGTCGGGCGGCCACAACGTAACACATATCGAGGAGGGCGAAGTGCCATGCCGACCAGACTGGGGCCGGCGGCGGCAGACTGCAAGGCCGGGCGGGTCAATGACGGGGCGTAGTCAGTCTGCAGCGCCATGCCGACCGTTGGCACGACGCCAGCCGGCTGAGCCCGCTTCCGGTACAGCAGCTATGGCTGCGGGCTTTTTATAGATCCAGCCTAACCGAGCGGCCGCAGTCGCCACGCCGCCGACAATTTGCAGGCGGTTCACATCGCGCCCGGCTATGCGGACCTAGGCGACAAGGGCAACCCAGCCGCCTACGCCAAACAAAGCGTTCAAAAAAGAGCGGCAAACGTAACGGCCGCTCTCAGCGGGCGCCGCCATTTTGGAAGGTGTGGAGCGCCGACCGGCGGCCCCCTGCCGCACAGTGACCCGACGTGATCTGGGGCGTGAGAAAATGCTGCCGCAGTCGAGTAGGATCTAGAGCACCATTCGCTCAGTCCACAGCAACACCAAAAGTACTTCCCGCTGAATATTCCGGACCAAATGAGGCCTCTCGCCTACAGAACAGAGCACCAAGTCACGACATCATAAGTAGCTATTAGCGGGAAGTCCGCGTACTCAAATCATCGCTCGGACGCAGAACTAGTCTGTATATCGTCAGGGAACAGTAATATTGTCATTAACGGGAGGCCTGCACGCACCGTATAGCGCCAGCCGACAGCGGTTTGTACCTATATAGTCGATGAACATCACTTAACGCACATTAACAAGTGTGAAAAAAAATGAAGAATCCGGTGGTCCATCAGGGAACAAGACACCGGCGCAGCATGATATGAGTCAGGAAGTCTATGCGGACAATCCTCCTCAACCAGGGTGGGAATTAAGGCACTTCTTAAGAGATTTCATCTTTTAAAACATTTTTGCACTCCGGATTCATACTGGATAGAATGGGCTCCACGTGTACTCACACAAACATTCAGAAGGAACAAAAATACCACAAAAAATTTAATACAAGATTGAAGAAAATATCCACCAAACATGTTATTCTACTTATGGTTACCAAATAACTATACACTTTTCGTACCATCAAGCAGACAGACAACAACCGAACACACACACCACTCGAAACCACAACCAGCGGAAATGCCGACGACAACGGGCCAAACTTCGCGCCTGCGCACTGAATAAAGTGGCCTCCGGATGTTACGAATTCGGCCGGTGCGTCTCCAGAAACCTGCTTTCGAGCCACCCTATAGTGGGAAAAACTGACTGTTTTAAGAGACGTTTCCGGAGTGCAGCGGAGGCCGCCGATCGGAATTTGCTGCGTTAGCATTTTCTGTTACGAAAACTGTTTTTCAACCAATCAATGCAAGGTATTTTTTAAATGACGTCATAACCATTAGCAACTTTGAACACGTGTTTTGAATACTAAACAGTGTCATGCTGCAAACACAAGACCTTGACTGATCCTTTGCGCATCGCCGTCGATTCCGACTGCGTGTGAGGTAGTGGTGTTGGGTCCGTATCGTGCAGGGAATTGGCTGCGTATGTAGGTAGGTGTGCGCTCTGAACTGAGGGTGAAGCGTGAATTATTTGTGTTTTTCATTTTGCCTAGCATTGTGCTGAGACCAACAGTGAAAGGAAGGCACATTGCTCCTGTGAGTTATGAGAGACAAAGCTGAGCTGATCACAACTCCCTGTCTTGTGGTGCCATCCATTGCTCACTTCTCTGTTTCTATGCTTTGATGTGACCAAAAATGATGTGTATTACTTATGCATATTGCGTAGACACTGACTAGGTACATATGCTTTTCTCGTCGGTTACCGGCAAATAGATTCCATGCATGAAAAATAATATGTGCATGAAAATGTACTCCGGAAGAAATATATTTGCACTCCGACTCCAAACCCGGAAAGCAATTTTCCCACCCTGCTCTCAACCATGACCAGGGGCAACGAAAGTGTTCAAAGCTGTCATTCGACATGTGCAGGGTTGACAAAAGTCTGGCACAGACTAGTTTTTGACATGTCGGTGGCATTCCCAGTAAAAACAACCCCACAGCAAACCATGAGCCAGTGTCTCAGGGATTTGGACAACATCCGGATTGAGAATCACTTATGACACGCACAAGGTTGACGTGCCAATAAACCAATCTTGATCTGGCAAGTATTTTGCCAGATCTCTGGTATTGGGCAGTTCACCCCATCATGCCAACCTGGACATAAAATACCGGGGAGCTTCCCCCCCCCCCCAAAAAAAAATGCTTCCCAATAGTCATTTCCCCACACTCATTCAGCTCTAGCCTTAGCTTCATAAGCGAGCCCATGAGACAGCAGTAGACAAGCCTGTCCATCTTGCATTCAGAATTAATATTCAGTCGTTTCGCAGATGCACATAAATGGCTATCCTGTTAAATCACTACCTAAAAGCTGGCTCGTATGATACGCGTCTTCACCTACCTCACTGCCAGCAAGCTATTTGAACCACGAGCCGCAACGTCGGCGAACAGCTCGCCATCCGAGGCCGCTCACCCTTGATCCGATCTGGGGACTATACCGCCCGGCCTGCAGGCGGACTATCTCACGCATTTCTCACTGCAATCTCCTCCGGAACCAACCGTAGTCAACTAGAATGACACCAAACCGAATCTATTCCATATACAAAATTGACTAGTCGAGGTTGTTTGTTGGGTGGTTCACAACGCACTTTATACACATTCACGGCTGACGCCGTCCACTACTTCGCCGGTGGGCCGCGGGATTCGGACATGTCCCGAGCGGCGCTAGCATCGAACCCACAACCCTTGGCACCAATAGCCCAACACCTTAACCACTCGGCCACCCCGCCCTCATTTCGCGCTGCAATTTCCCCCGGAACTATCAGTAAACTAGAATGGTGCTCAACTGGATCTATTATATATATAAAACTGACTAGTCGAGTGGTACCCCTCACGATACAAAGGCAGCCCCAGCTACTCAGCCCAGAGCAGGCCACATCGACTCACACAGCGATGAGTTAATTCGGAATTATGAAACCGAGCAGGAACATATCTCATCCACGCCGAGGAATAACTATCTCACCTTTGATCCAATCTGGTTGCCACATTGGCCGGCCTGAAGGTGGACAATCTCACGCATTTCGTACTGCAATCGCCTGCCGAACAGCGCAACCAAGCTCCGGGCGGCTCCTCAGTGACTGGTCGAGACAGAGCTCGCGAGAAGGGAGGCTCGTTTCAGTCGGATTTGCGCCGCCAGGGGGTCGGCGGACGGCCGACGCCCATTCCGTGCGCGGCGCGCGCAGATATGTCCGGCGCCCGCCAATGGGAGTCGCTGTTAGAACGCACCGCCGCCTCCGCACAACGGTCACGGCCAGTTGCGTAAAACCGCTCCTGTTTCACCTGGTGCTGTTGGTGAGTTGGTGGGGGAGGCCTGGGTATCGAAAAAGCGCGGGCCTTCTCGTATGGCACCCTACCGCCCTGTACTCACGCTCCCCTTGCGTGCTACGTATACTAATGCAGCATATACTGGGCGAATTAATGTGTGATCAATGTAAGTGCACGCCTCGAGTAAAACTCACGGACAGCGACGGGCTTTTCAAAGTTTTAAACGCGGGTCTCGGCTCTGCAGATAACACGCGCGCAGCAAAGGGTTGCGCCAACAATTACCTGTCGCCGGCAGCGGTGGCTTTTAGAACTGGAACAGACTGAGATGGGAATGTTCCTGATCCTTGTATGTCCAAGCTAATAGCGACCCTGGGGCATCGAGTGAGAGCGATTGCACATGATTGCAAGTGATTGCACATGACCGTGTCAGACTGCCTATAAATATAAATTAAAGCCTTCCCTTTTTCTTGTGCAACGGTTAGCAGGAGATGCGCCATCCATTTCTACAGGGGTCGGTGGCGCGCGCATGAGGAAACGGGAGGTGGCACGTGGCTGGATGCGGAAAGGTCCAAGTGTGGAGTGTTCTGCTATGCAATACCCTGGAATTCATGTTAGGATTACTGCATTGGACGGGGAAGTCCCCTGCTCCGGTGGCGCCGCCCGTGGACGAGTTAGAGGGAAGAAGGCCCCCTACTCGAACTTCAGCTAGTCGTTGCTAGAAACTTGCCACCTCCCAGTATTTGTGTTCATTTGAAACCGGTGTCGTCCCTGTAAAACTTAATACCGGGCCTACAAACAATATGATGTGGTCTTCGTCAGCTGTATTAGGCCTTTTAGTGACCTCAAGGAACCTTTTGTGAAAGCCCGGATCTAGGATCTCGAAAAATTGGACGGCTTCCGGCCGAGCTTTCGTCTGGGAGCTTCCGATAACATAAGCTTCCATGACCACATGCCCTAACTACGGAGCTTGGGAGCGTTTTATTTTTGCAAGCTGAAGGGCCTTATATTCAAGCTTATGTTAATCCAGGGCTAAGACCTGACGTCACAATGGGACCTGCTGAGGGGTCTTCCCGCGAACTTCCGGAGCATTCTGCCAAGACCGATGCGCCCGGGGTCTCGTGCGGAATATTGGTGTCTTCTCGTGAACTTTAGGATTGTGAATACACATGCGCTTCCTGGATTCCCGCGATTTCACATCCGCCTGGTTCTGCACGTTCTCCTGGTCTTCTATGCTTGGGGCTCCTGAACAGGGTGGTGCGGCGAGGTAGATTGGCCCCTCCTTTACGTTGTCTCCCTCCCCATCCACACTCCCGGTGGTACCGTCCCCGGCGTTGCAGCCTGCACATCAGCTACACTGGATGTGCTGCGCATGCTTATTGGCGGTCCGCCTCATAGTAACCATGATTGAACATGAGCCACCCTGGCAAAACCATGCGCTGGAGCTGCATGCAGCAGGTCAAGGTCACCTGGTCCAGGTCCAGGTCCCAGTGCAGCAGTTCTAATTATAATAATGAGACGATGCGGGTCTGGCGGAAAATCCAGGTCACCTGGAGTTGAGTTCGGTCTATTCGGGCGCTGCAATCGCTTCCAGCGATCATATGACACATGTCGGTCAATACACGCGTCATAAGTTCATTCAGCGAGGACCGCTGGCTGATGTCTATTATATTGTGGCGATTCTAACGTGCGAGCATGGCGACGCAACCCTAGGCATCAGGCGAGACAATGCAAATGGCGCGAAGTCACTACTATAAACGACGCTTCTGCTGGCTGGAAAACGCTTGCAGAGCAGTTCCAGATGTCGCCTTGGTATGCGTTAAGAGTACAGCCAACTATGAACATCAATCAAATCTGCAAAAACGTAGGTATGATCGGTCGTTGCAGTGACGCCGTAAATTCCAGGTCTTTTAAAACGAATTATCACTGGGTAGAACAAATGGCAACCAGGAAATTTTGACTGGGAAAAAGGCCACCTTGCTATCAATAGCCACTCAGTCCCCAGCCAGTTTTAGTATTCAAACGGCTGCGTAGGAAAAAACAAAGGGCCTTCCGGAAAATTCTCACCAAGTTAGCACGCTACGAAAAATCAGAGAATTTCCTATAATGGCTGGCGCAGGCTTGATTGGGAGAATACAAATCTGAAAAACCCCTTCGCCACGGGTGTTTTTCACCATAGGAACACCACAATTTCGTCGGAAAGCCGTGCTTTTCCACAAATAATTTGACTATAGCATAGGCTCGGCTTTCGGCCCCACTCGTAATAAATATAGCATCTAATTGTCCAATGTGTGCAGAGGTTTGCAAAAAAAGTTCAACAGGGTGGTTGAAGGAAATGTGACGCCCACACATCCGATTGGGCCTTGTCATAGGGTCCCATGCAAAAAGCCTAGAAGTTGGAAGGCTGGAATAAAAGTTCAGGATTCCAATCGGAGGTTGTCTGGACCTGTACAACTAAAGAGCAAAGTTCACTCAGACTGCTTCTTACATTGAGGTGGGCATAGTCACCTATTCCAGAATATTGTATTCTCTCAGCATAATTTGGCATGGTGTCTGCAGGCGGTAATTACGCCCTCGCAGGCGTGGGCGAGGCGGAGAGGGTGTGACGGAATCTTCCGCCTCATAGGAGTCGGAAGACCCGGGTGCGGAGGGAGGGAGATCTGGAGCATGCTTGAGGAAGTAGTGGATTTTGTCTGTATGCGGGGTAATGGTGTCTGATCAGTGGATGGTGAGACGACGTACCGACCTTATTTTGTATTCACTGTGTAGCTTCCGCTCACGCGCTTGTAGTCCAGCATGGTGCTCTCGATACTGCATATTTGTGCAGTGTGTGATTTGAGGGAGTGGTGAGTTAGGTTGTCGACGGAACTGTGGTCGGAATGAAACCTGATTTGTTAGAAGGTAATTGACGAGACGTTCAAAAGTTTCATGTAGACACGTGAGGACAGGTGAGGACAATGGTCGATAATTTTGAAAGAGGGAGCGTCTAAGATCTGTTTAAGAATGTGGAGGGTCAAGGTGCTGTGATGCAATGGGAACTATGTCGTATGGAGGTATGGACTTCCTTTATCGAGTAGAATTGGGGTCATTTTAAGACCTTCACGGGACCGCCAAGAGAGAGAGCATTTGATGGAAAAGTTTTCCTTTCAAACTGAACCAACTTGCTAAAAAATATCTGGATTAATCGTTGATTATTGTTCTGGATGAGACGAAAGGGAATTCAAACATGCACGGGTAATTTAGCTATAAATGTGTACTACAACTGAGCATCAAACATATCACATGCCCAACCGCAGTGTCAAGTGCACGATCTATCGCTCCCCATTGCTTCTCTTGTGAATGCAGTGATTATACGGAGGCATGTGGTGCACCTCACTGAAGTGGAATCTAATGGGGGTTGAGGGAGATGGGTCCTCATGTCGTTCACATTTTGCCTTATAAATCACGCCTTGTTAAATGTCCGCCGCCTGCGATCAGGTTACAAGGGGTACATCCTCTTAATCAACGACTGTAAGAACCTTACGTTGTCACAAAATAATCAGTGAAGCTGCGACACTCCCAGCTAATAAATGACAACAATTTAACATAAGCAAAGAACACCCAACGTTGGAGCAATTACAACCAACAATACAGAACGCCGAAAGTGCTTGTTCCCAAAGGAAGCATAGTGCATAACCGGCCATAGATTGCATGCATCTCCCAAAAAGAAGCCTCGATCTGATATCATACATGTTAGTAGCTGGTTGAAAACAATGTGGGAGTGAAAATTCCTAATCTAATATTCATACATAAGTTAAATGAAGCTGGTCGGAAGAAGATTCACTGAAACATGACTATCTTCTCCGTTACAACGGCTATGGGTGTATTTTCCCATTGATTTAACATCAACTGCCGTATTTTAGAATAATGACCGCATTATTAAAGTCCAGCACGCCCGGTTCCAATGTTGCAATGACAACGCGAATGTTGGTCTCGTCACCCCAGACCGTCGATGGTAGTCATGGTGATAACGATAAAACTTACGTTCTAAGCCACGTGGTTCAGTAGGGACCACGTTGGCTACGCACTGGGGATCGATGCTCCCTGTACACCGCATTGGACGGCACGCATCGAGAGCAGGTTGGATTTGGGAAAACAGTGTGTTTTTTCCATTAGCAGTGGCAAAGTGCTATCCGCTAGATATTCGATACGTTAATGAAAGGGCTACGTTAAAAGCGGCTTATGTGACATCCGGTGATAACAAATAAGCAAGAGAGAAAATATGAGAGACGCCGGCAAGCAGGGAACATAGCGCATAGGGCGGTACATACATGGCATACAGGAACACATACGGTCCGATGAGTCTACCAAGTGAACTGAGTGAGTAGTCCCATGACAGCCTACCAAGTGAACTGAACGAGTAGTCCGATGACAGTCTGCCAAATGAACTGAACGAGTAGTCAGATGACAGCCTACCAAGCTCGGTCAGGTGGTCACTTCTCTGGGTGGGAACACGGCAGTTTTCTTCGCTTTGCTTTACAATGCCATTGGTAGCAGTATGCAACAAACCGGTGCTATTATGCTCAGAAATGGATGATTTATCGCCTGACATTGTAGGTGTACGCGAACACCTTGGCGGGCGCTGGCAGTTCAGTGGTTCGTCCGGGTGTCTGGGACACCAGATGTACGTAGTTCAATTCCCCGTGGTGCCGTCCTTCTTGCCCGGGCGAGAAGTAGGCGATGTCATATGGTCTCAGCTGCTTAATCTGTCACCGCGCCACATACAACAGCGAGTTATATAAGCCGACGCCGTTGATAACACCATCCGATAGCGGCTGTGGCCGGATGGCGGATCGCTTCGCCTTCGCCACCAGACATGTTCCGCTTTCTCGACAACACCCAGCTCACGGTGGACTCCACCCACTCTAGACGCCAGCACGCCGCCGGGAGACCGCAAGATGGCACATCAGTCACACCCGGTGACGGGCAGCTCATCCCAATGCTACAGTGGCACACTTCCGCTTCTGAGATCGAGGGAGAGACGACGAGATGAAGTCAAGACGACGAGAACACAATCACAATCACATATAACTCCTGAACTTAAAATAGCGCGAAGTTCCCACGGAATAGGCAACTATTACATTGGAGGATTGTTGAGGTAAGGTGTGATACACCCCGGTCTCATTCAATAAATACACACATCAATATTCAGTGTTTGTCAATATTGGCAAGCCGGTGTCTCCGGTTGCATTGTTACCAGCGCAGCGGTTTGTCTCGAAGGAGCAGTTTCTGCTAGTTCTCAATCTTCGGTGCAGATACTTGGTGTTCAGATTCCGATGTTTGCAGCTTCTATTCTATCCGATCACAATTGAAATAGTATGGTGAAGACAGCAATCGTAGCAGCAACACCATATCCAGTACGCTGAAAACAACAACGGTTAACACTTGTTGTCGTGCAATGAAGTATGTTGTAAGCAACTGTATGTTGCGCAGTGCAATGAAGATCAGTTCAGGAAGCTAAATCACCCTGGAGGTCGAAGGAACCGCCTGCTATGTTACCTGATGATATTTATGCTAGGGTGTTGCGGGAAACTGAAAAGGAACTGGCATTTCCACTTAATATAATATTTTGTAGATCAGTTTCACAAAATGAAATTCCAACCGATTGGAAAAGGGCAAATGTAGTTCCTATTTTCAAGAAAGGAGAAAGAGGGAAAGTTGAAAACTATAGGCCAGTAAGTCTCACATCCCTAGTCTGCAAGGTACTCGAATCAATTATCAGGGATAGAATAGTTAGTTATCTGGAAGGTAGCAGATTGATTCAAGATACTCAACATGGGTTTAGAAAAGGACGATCGTGTCTCACAAATCTCTTGGACTTTTTGAACTTCGCCACAGAACAATTTGATCAGGGAAATCAGGTTGATGTAGCATATCTTGACTTTAGTAAGGCCTTTGACAAGGTACCCCATAAACGGTTAATGATACAGCTTCAGTCCCACGGTATTGCAGATAGCATCTTAAAATGGATAGAGTTGTGGCTTTCAGATAGACAGCAAAGAGTGATGCTAAATGGTACACAGTCATCATGGCAAAATGTTCTTAGTGGAGTCCCCCAGGGGTCAGTACTGGGGCCACTACTGATCATTATATTGGTAAATAACATTGAAAGTGGCCTAAGCAGTAAAGTTTTGAAATTTACGGATGATTTGAAGGTCTTTATGGCAATAACAGGTCAAGATGAGCATATCTCGCTGCAAAAAGACTTAGACGAACTTGTGAAGTGGTCCGAAGAATGGCAAATGAAATTTAATTTTGATAAGTGAAAAATCATGCATGTAGGTAAGCAGCATATGAAGGCTCCATACTTGATGGGTGGCCAAGTGCTATCAGTGACTCAACAGGAGAAGGATTTAGGTGTTATTCTAAACACAAAACTGTGGGCATCAGAACAGACCAAGGAAGCCAGGAAGAAGGCACTGAGAATGCTCGGGGCAATAAATAGGAATGTATCATACAGAAGTGAGGAAGTGATCAGGAAGCTTTACTGTGCATATGTCAGGCCACATTTGGAATACTGCATCCAAGCTTGGTCTCCTAGCTATGAAAAAAGATTGTTGGCTTTTAGAGAGAGTACAAAAGAGGGCTACAAAAATGGTTAATGGCATAAGCAACCTGGCATATGAGGAAAGATTGAAGAAATTGAATGTGTTTTCACTTAGATATAGAAGGCTGAGAGGAGATCTCATCGAGGTCTTTAAATTTGTCCATGGTCTGGAGAGGGGATATCTTGGGGAAATGTTTGAATTGAACAGAAATGATGCAATTAGAGGTCACAAATTCAAAATTAAAGTTTACCACAGCAAAACAAGGTTAAGGCAGACTTTCTTCACCAATAGGGTAGTAGGACACTGGAACCAGCTGCCAGAAAACATTGTCAGTAGCAGCACATTGAACATCTTTAAAAACAGCATAGACAATCATTATAAGAATAGAGGGCTTGCTTTTCAGCATTACAGGGAGGGCTGATTGACAGATTTGGTGGGCAACTGGTTCAGTGTACAGAGTACAACCAAGAAGGGCCCTTGTGGCTCATAGTTGCACCAATCTTTTATGTCTTTATGTCTTTATGTCTTTATGTGTCGTTATCCACCTAAATATTTTAATTCCAGGACATGATGTTTCCATGAATGCCTCCCAATGCAAAAAGGAAGTTTTGACAAGCCTATCTATTCAATCCATGTTCTGGTAATGAACGAGGGTTTTCAAAGTGACGTAAACTTCCTCTTTGAACTTAATTAAACATACAAACAATGGTGCTACTAATTGTCTAAAACGAACATAAACATCAAAACAACGTGTATTATGATCAAGCTTCAGATCATTTTAGGCGGGCTCCAAAAGGGCTTGGTCACACCAGACCATTCAGCCCCGGTTTTCGATCCTAAAAGTTTAAGTTTTCGCCAGCTGCAGCTCAAGCCCTCGTTGGTATCGAATGACCTTCCCGGAAAAAGATTGTGGGTTTTCAAATGGGCAAAAACAATTTCGGTAAATGGATGGCTTGTATTACACCATCGGCGAGCTTTCTTGGAAAGACACGTCTTGCAAAAACTGATGTAGCTTAATATGTTTTCACCTCGTATCTATTCCAAAAGAAGCGAAAATAAACATAGTGTATACATCAACTATTTTGTGTTGCGTTCTAGGGGGTAGGGCTTACTCAGGATTTCCGTATATCAGAGGACTTCTTCGATGCTTTGTAAGGTTATTTTGCAAGGAAATATTTTCTTGCAGTCACCTTCACCAGGACCAATCGAGATTCAATACTTCCTTAATTCGTTGTTCCTTTATTTGTACCCTCCACAACCAAAGTTTTAAAAAAATGAGTGCCTGAATCTGCCAGTGGCTACAAGCTCTGGATATACTTGCTCGGTCTCGCGGTTGAAGTCCGAACTGCGCAGTAGGTATGAGTCGTCAGTACGTAGTTCAGCAGGAGCGTAAAACCGGAAGAACAGAAGGGGCACAGCCCACTCCTCAATTTTGGACAAGTTTAACATAGACCCTATGGGTGTTCTTTGGGAAGAATCTATTTAAAAATAGCTCTTTCCCCCACCCAACTTTGTGACAGTTCCTATGATTATGCAGCTCGGTGTTTACATACAATGTGGCATGCGCATGGAGTACCATCGATGTTCACGAACGGTTCGAGTTAGCTTAAGTTAGTTAGTTTGTCAGTTCAGTACTGATTGTGAACCGCGACCAGGTAGCTAAGAAAAATGCACACTTCAGGTGACTAAAAAAACGTCGGGTTGCTTGTACTCAGCTCATCGAACACAGCGGTGAATCCAGTGGGAAGGCAAAGAAGCCCAGAGGCCGATGCGTTTGCGGATAATGCACAACATGTACATTCTCTCGAAATATAGTAACATTTTATGAGATTAATATTGTCTTAAACAGACCCGACAAATGCTAGCCGTTCAAATCGGATCCGCTTTCAAAATCAGATTGTTGTTTCTGAAATTCCACAAAACCAGGCTATTGGATCCGCCCCAGGCAATGCAATAGAGGTGAAAATATATCCCAGTAAACAAATTTCAAATACGTGAGGAAGTTTCTAGTTCGACCCGACGGTGGCTTCAGTTTAAGGATACAATAAGCGGAGCCTCAGCCGATCACAGTGCAGTTCCAGCGTCCGCCTTTGCCGGGCGGGGGCGCAATGCGACGGCACCCTTCCGCTCCCAGCCCAGATCCCCCCACATGTTCCGGGCCGACGACCGGGCCGCCGCTCCACATGCGGCCGGGGGAGGGGAGGGGAGCCGCAGCCACCCCGCATCGCCGCCGCTACTGCAGGATTGCCACCTATTTACCGCCCACTTGCCCGCTGTGGAACCCGGGCGGGAGGACATCGCACGGCGTCGTATGACCTCATCCAGAGCATGGCGACGGTGTTGTACCCGGCGACGGTGTGCTATGCTCACGGCACGGGCGCATTCGAGTCGTTTTGTGTCCAGATGTGACCGACGGGCTGTTTGTGTTTATCGGTACGATTCTGCAGCTCTGCTGGACACGGTTGAGCTATCCGCCAGCGGATGGCGACAGCTGGCGAGTATGCAAGCGGCGGGCGTTCCGTGGCAGATACAACGGAGGCCGGGGCAGAGGTGTCCTTCACGCGCAGATCACCTGCTTCCTGCTGGGGGTGTGATAGAAGTCGGCATGGAGGCCCTGTCAAACGGATGCGAGATATAGTGAGCTAGATCATCATTTGCGCCATCTTCAAAGCGCCGGTGCCCTTGCAAACGAAGTTTGCGAAGTTTGCAAAAGAAAGTTTCCTCGAGTGCACCCGTTTCCCCTTCCTCCTCGGCCAGGGGCGTCGCCACCGGGGGGGGGGGGGGACGGGGAAAATGTCCTCCTACCGTGAGACTGGGTGGCGTCGCCCCCTGAAATTTGAGGAGGCCCCCAGGACGAAAAGGAGGCCCTTCAGGACGAAAAGGAGGCCCCCGGGACGAAAAGAAGGCTCCTATGAAGAAAAGGAGATTCTGCAAATTAGCGACCTCCAGGAGGAGGCCCATAATGTGAAAACGAAGTCACCTAGGAGTGGGTAGGAGGTCGCAGAAATCAAGACAGTGCCGAACATTAACACGGAGGCCCCAGGACGAAAAGGAGGCCCCCAGGACGACAAAGAGACCTCCAGAACGAAAATAATACCTTCGAGACGGGCAAGAAGCCACCCAGGATTACACGAGAATGCTTATGATGGGTGGCAAGATATTCTTAATTTGGAAAACGAGGCCGCCAAGATAGAAGAGAAGGACCCTACAATAGAAAATAATGACAAGAGATATTTATCCGGACGCAAGAGACCTTCTTACCCCAAGACGGGTAAGAAGGTCCCCCTGGGAATGAGAGAAGGCCAATGAGACCAGCCAGATGAAGCCCACATTTTAGAAGACGAGTACCCTAGAAGAGAAGATTTAGGACTAGGACGCAAAAGCAACCTGCTAAGAGGATAATGGGTCTCGAAACACAGATGAGGAGGCCTCCAAGACGTGAAAGGAGTCCCATAACTTTAAAATAGAGTCACCTAGTACAGGGTAGGAGGCCCCAGAAATCAAGAGATTGCCAAAAATTGGCACGGAGGCACCCATAATTGCAAAGGAGGCACCAATACGAAAAGAGCCCAGAAAATGAGAGGAGGCCCTAAGACGGAAAATAAAGCCAGTGGATATGAGATGAGGTTTCGGAGACCCAAATATAGGCACCAAAACGAGCAAGGTTCCACCAAGATAGAAAAGGATGATCCAGAGACATGGCAGGAGGCACCTAATTCGGAAGAGGCCGACACAAGATTAGACATAAGACCCATGATGAACGAGGAGGCCCTACAATTGGAGAGAAAGGCCATTGGATAAGAGAGATAGCTCCGAGGCGGAAAAGAAGGCCCGCAGATGGCCTAAAAGGACCCCTGAAAATAACAAGGCTACTGAGATAGGAAAGCTTGTGTATAACTTGAAAGAGGAGGAACCTGGGAGAGAAGAGAAGTCCATCAGGAGATAAGTTACCACCCTGAAGATGGGCGAAGTTCGAATCAAAACGCAGAGCAAGAGGTCCCCAAGACGTGAGAGGAGGCCCCTGATTTGAAGAAAAGGATTCTAGAAGATAAATGAGGGCCCTGCTGGACTCGAGAGTAGTCCCCAAGAAGGAGGTCTCCAGGATTGAATGAAGGCCCGAAGACCGGAAAGATTTCCAAGAAAATGAGAGGAGGCCCTTGAGATGGGAGTGGTAGCAGGTATGAAGCGGTTTGAGGTTTACAAAATTGAAGATTCCCTCAAGACTGGTAAGGCTTTGCCAGGATAAAGGAGGAGGCCCACGAGGCGTGGCAGGAGGCCCCTAATTTGGCAGCTAATGCCCCTGGGACATGAGAGGAAGCCCCATCCCATGGTAAAGGGCCCAGGATGTAAGAGAGGGCCCTTCAAGACGAGGGAGGAGGATATTGAATATGGAGGAGTGTAGGACATAAGACGTTGAAAACCGGTAAAGACGCTCTAGGAAATTGGACGACATACTTATGGCGCGAGATGAGGCCTAAAATTTGCAAGAAACCACTAAGAAATGGTATAAGTCGTGCCGGGGTGTTTCAAAATTACGATATGAACCCAAAAAATCCGGCCGGAGCCATTGAAAATCACGCTGAGCCTGGGTGTACCAAAAATGTACGACCGGACCATGAAAATCAATCTAGTGGCACGACGAGTTGTACCATTCCACAACAGTCTCGTTGGGACAAAACCAAATAAAGCCGGAGCAATGAACAACACTCCGGACATGGGTCCAACTCTGAAAAAAAACACGAAAAAACACAAAAACACTCCAACTTTGAGACACAACAAGGACGCCAAAAAACCTCAAACGTTTTAGACCCAAAAAAGTGTCGAGGCAGTTAAAGCTCGCGCTAGGGATCCAAGCAAATGACGTCGAGGCCCAAAAGATCACATTGGACTATATAAAAACAATCGCGTCGCAGCCCTTGAAAATCACCCTGGAGGCCCAGAAGGGCGCACCGGGTCCTAAAAGTTGGAGTTGCTCCAAAAATCAATTCTTAACCGAAATGTCACTCTGGGACAAAAACATACTCCCTTAGTGGCCGCAGTGGCATATCAAAGGGGCAAATGCCCCCTCTATCCTGAGTGGCCTAGGCTTCCGATAATCGTGTCGGGGCTCCAAAACTCGCGCTGGGGCCACCGAAATTCGCGTCGGTCCACCAGAATTCGCGCAGGGGTCTCCAAATAAGTACTTCGGAACCCCGAAAACTCGTTCCGAGGCTCGAAAACTTGCAATGAGAACCGCCAAAATCGCATTGGGTAACAGCTAAGTACAACGCTTCCCACAAACTCGAATCTGCCCACCAAAATATCGCGCTCGGGACCCACAATTCCCATCGGTAGTCCCGTCGAAGCTCCACAAAATTGACCTCTAGGCCCATACGTAAGAACAGCGTGACCACAAAAACGGAATCGGTATCCGAAAAAAATACAGCTGGAGCCTTCCGAAATAAAAATGGATTCAATAAAATAAATGTCCGGTTCAAGAAAATGGCTCTGGAGCACCGAACATACTACCAGATGCCTTCACAAATTGCGTATGGCACTGAAAAACATACCGTATCTAAAAAAATAGAGGTGAGATGTAAAAACGTGGCGCCAGAGACCCGAAAAATCAGGCCGGGATTCGGACTTTGCAAAAAAAGAAAACAAATCCACAAAAATCGCGTTGAGCCCAGAAAACTGGCGTTGTGTCCCCGGAGTTACGCGCCTGGGCGCGATAAATCGTGCTGGGACTAAGAAGCCCCGCACCAAAGCCACAAAATCGTACTGGAGCATCACAAATGTGCATCAGAAGCCTCAAATAAACACCACAGGAACTTAAGAGCACAACTGGGCCGACAATACAACGGTCTCTCCAAAACGCACAGTCTTCCAAAAAGTGACAGGGCCTTAACTCATGCGTTGCAGCCATAAATAAACATACCTGGACCTCTAAGAAATACACAAGAAGCTCTGAAGGCGTACAGAGGTCATAAGGACGCACCAGGGCCTGAAATAGCTGGGGCAGGAAATGGCAACATGGTTCCACAACGAACGAAAGCACCGGGCGTTGAATGAAGACATCGGGATCTTCGAAAACGCCCTGACACGTTAAAAAAAATCATCGGTGCCCAAAAAAAGATCATCGGTGCCCAACACACTAAAACGAGGAGGTGTTTCGAAAATGCATCAGGCCGCAGCGCAGAAAGACGCAGAGGGTCTAACAAAGAACACTGAGAAAGGGCCTCGGTTCGATAGCCATTCTGGGAGGATAGCAGCAAAGATATCAGTGGGCGCTACATAACCAGTAGCAGTTGATGCGCCCTTAAGCCCAAATAATCAATCAATCAATCAATCAGCAAAGATATCAGGTGCATGAAAGCTGAGCGGAATCTGCATTTGACAACTACCAGAAAACGTGGGAGGTAGGGAATTAATGACCGGATTTAATTACTCGATTTTTCGCAGCGAACGCCCATACTAAGCGTTGAAGCATTCCAGCACGTCAAATATGGCGCAAGTCCATCATGTGCCAGCAATTGCCAAAACGCAGAACGCCTGGCGGAAACCGTAGCATCGCACGAAGTGTGGCAAATGCGTCGAATGCCAAAAATGAGTGTGCAGGTGCACGGACGTTGGCGTCGTGGCGACCGGATGATGTGCCTGAAATTGGAATGCCTGAAATTGGAATGCCTGAAATTGGGAAATTTTATATTTCAAAGTAATGGGTAATATATTTTAAATTCAAATTAGGGGTTGAATACATATTCTAAAATCATGCTCGTTTTAGGGTTCTGTTGCTTTTTATGCACCGAGGATATTTTTACGTAGCGGGGTGTTTTCGAAGGTCCCGATGTGCTTATTTAGCTCCTGGTCCTTTTGCTCGATTTGGAACCATTTTGCCTTTTGTGGTTTCAACCACTTTTTCAGACCCTTGTGCGTTAGCATGGTTCCTGCGTGCCTTGATAGCTTCTAGTGTATTTTTTAAGAACTCCATGTATGTTTATTTATGGCTGCAACGGATGTTTTAAGGCCCTGACGCTCTTTGGGAGATTGTATGCTTTAGGGCGTCAGTTGTATTTTCGGCCCCCGTTGTGCTCTTGAGGTCCCGCTGTTTATTTGGGGCTTCTAACGCACATTTGTGGGCCCTAGTTCGGCTTTGGGGCTTCGGTGCGATTTTTATGTGTCTCAGCCTGACTTATCGCTCCCAGGCGCGTGGTTCCGGGTACCCAACGCCAGTTTTCTGGGCTCAATGCGATTTTCATGGGTCTTTTGTTATTTTTTGTTCTCTCAAGAACCCAAATTCAGGCCCGACATTTCGAGACCCTGGCGCCATGTATTTCTATCCCATCTCGAGTTTTCGAGATTCGGTATGTTTTTCGGCCGCGTACACAATTTGTGAAGGCATCTGGTAATATGTTCTGTGCTCCAGAGCCATTTTACTGACCCTGACATTGATTTTTTGGGAATCCCTCCTTATTTCGGAGGGCTCCAGCTTGACATTTTCGAATACCCATCTGGTTGTTGTGGTATAGGTGCAATTTCAGCAGTGTGAGTTGATTTATCACGGGATACCAAAATAAAACCGTACAATTTGGTGGGGGAGTTAGGGTTGAAATCCGACGAATCAGGGAAGATAGTGGTAGATTAGGCCCCTCCACAGGGCAATTCCGTTGATCACTAATCATTTCATTTTGATAGGTGTCCTTGGAGAAAATAATGGCCGAAATTCCAGGCGAGCGAATTTGTTCGTCAAGAATTTGTTATTTTAGCTTGACAGGTGCCTTGCAGCCAGCACCAAATGTTAGAAAATCGTGAATTCCTAAGACTCCGATCAGCAAACCAATGTAACCCACTGCTTGTTGTCACCTTCGCGAAATTATCGTCATAGGAGTGGGAAATGATCGCTTTAGCTTTGCTTGGGGCATCAAGCTGGTGGTAACTTAGGTATTTGTCCACATATTACTTATTTATACCTTGGTATGGCCCAGTTTTCAGTGAGAAAAATGATTATTGCTATTGCGTCTTGAGTAAATAAAGCACCATGCCAAGAACAAACAGTTGGGCGCTGTATGACCGAAGCAGTCGATGCGCCCCTAAGCCAAAATAACCAACCAACCAACCAAGAACGAACAGTACATTAATATGAAATCATGTTCCCTATTCCCGAACCATACTAAGGGCCTAAAAGCAATAGGAGGCCCTGACACAATGGAGGCCCCTTTTCGTGGAGCAGGGGCCCCCTTTCGACCTTGCCCCTTGAAAGAATTTCGTGGCGACGCTACTGTCCTCGACCGAAGGCGCACCTCTAGTTACTTGGCGCTTTATGGAAATTCCTGGATCCGCCGATGAATAAAGATATGAAGTGAGGCGGAAGACTTTCCCAGTTGGCTAGACGGTCTTGATACACTTTTGTGTACTTACTCTTCCTCAAGATTATTGTATCGGTATTTCAAAGAGAACAAAAGTCCGCACTGACACACAAACTCCACAAGATAGGCCTTCGCGGACACATGACATACTTCATTATCAATTTCTTCAGAGACAGGACCCTTAAGGTCCATTGCCGTCTCTCCGGTCAGATCCTCACTGGTTTTGAAACATCGCAGGATATGCCAAGTGCATAAAAAATATTACAATAAAACCAGGTGCTAGAGGATCACATGAATGACACCGCCTTGGTAGACCGGTCACTCGTTACACATTTTTTCCTCCCCTGGATCCACCCTTAACACGATTAGATTCAAAATGGACACTTCCGTGAGGAAATTAGTACGAGCAGTTGAATTCCAACTTACGGTTATCTGAAGGGCAAACAAAATTACTGAAGGGCGGTTGTTTCTGAGTTTTTGCAAAAAAAAGTATGTCAGAAGTGTGTCGCTACTGTTCGCTAATGTTCGCTACTGAAACTGTCTCTGATATAGCTATGAAGTTCAAATTTCGGTAAGAAGTTCGAAAAGAAAGACAGGAGAAATCCTTGAATGTCACGCCCCTCTTACAAACGGTTAGGACGCGGCGGGAGAAGAACCACAGGGGCGGAATCCTCCCTTCCCCTGCCTTTACCTGGATGGGGCTAAGCCGGCACCATGGATCCGCCGGCCCGCTGGCCAGCAGACGTAAAATACAGTTGTTTGTTCCTTCGTGAGTGCTCTTTTTTCAGCGATAGTGAGTGCTGGCATACTGTGTGTTCCTCGTGCGTGAAAAGTGGTTTGGTTTGTTTTTTATTTGCCTGCGTCGGGCATGTTCCTAGTTCTCGGGAGAGCACCTTACCATTTTTTGGGTGCCATTATGAATTATCATGCAAGACACATATCGCGGGTCCATGCTTCGTTCTTGTCCCGGCGTACTCGGAGAGAACATTTGGCTCGGCGAGATTATATGCCATTCTCAGCTGAGTATTTTAGGACGCTTCGAGAAGCGTGATTGGTCTCGTGTCAATGGTCTCGGAGACTGCAGAGGTCGAAACCGTACATGGTCATCTGAAACTTGTGGTCATTCGCAGAGAACTGTTGGACTTTCCATGGTCTTCGAGAAGCACTTCCGGTCTCACATGAGGAAAATGTCTCAAAACTGTTTCTGAGTGTAATTGTCGTTGCACAATTTATTAGTTGCCGCTAAAGACGTGACATTTCGAGCTTCCGAAATTGCCGCCATGCAATTCACCAGATCCAGAATGCAAGAAAACATACTAAGCAGTTGTAGATAATTTTAAACGAAGATCATGTCATGCAATTCGACTTCCTAATGTTCTCCATAATAATCTGCACACTTCTGACTGAAGCCACTGTGAAGATATAGCTGGGCAAATCCACAGCAATGGCGGCCGGAAACCTTTGGAAGAAAATGGATGATGAGTTCAGCATATATTCTCATGGCAGCCGCAACTTGATAAAACTTCAGACCTGCATTATTACTCACGATGCCTCGATAGAATTACGCATGAATATGGAAAAAAACTGAATTGATCCATGACATAAATTCGCAAAATATAGCTTCTCACTGCCAAAAAACTGCACTCATTCAAGACATTGAGTCCGAGAACTGACCTTTCGTGAGCAACGCAACCAACATGTTCTCAAGTCGTTTTTTTTTTCAGCGTCGCTCCGTTTCTGCTGGCTCGACAGTGAACTCCATCGAGTGTCCCAAACTATCAACTAGTCAATAGCCAACTAATATAATGTTGGTCGTCGACTGCTGTCTCGGTGAACACCATACCGAACGTGCCTTTTGACTACCTCCACCAGCATCAGATGAGGACGTTGACTGTATGCAGGAATCACTTCATATTCTTGTGAGTTGATCATTACCCCGCTGTTAGTGATTTACCACCATCCACGACAAAGTATGGTTGAAAAAAAAAAATAGCACGCAGCTCCAAGGCCATCATGGCGTTGGAAGGCTACGAAGGTAATGGTGGTAAATCACTAACAGCGGGGTAATGATCAACTCACAAGAATATGAAGTGATTCCTGCATACAGCCAACGTCCTCATCTGATGCTGGTGGAGGTAGTCAAAAGGCACGTTCGGTATGGTGTTCACCGAGACAGCAGTCGACGACCAACATTATATTAGTTGACTATTGACTAGTTGATAGTTTGGGACACCCGATAGAGTTCACTGTCGAGCCAGCAGAAACGGAGCGACGCTGAAAAAAAAAAACGAGTTGAGAACATGTTGGTTGCGTTGCTCACGAAAGGTCAGTTTTCTGACTCAATGTTTTGAATGAGTGCAGTTTTTTGGCAGTGAGAAGATATATTTTGCGAATTTATGTCATGGATCAATTAAGTTTTTCAATATTCATGCGTAATTCTACCGAGGCATCGTGAGAAATAATGAAGGTCTCAAGTTTTATCAAGTTGCGGCTACCATGAGAATATATGCTGAACTCATCGTCCATTTTCTTGTCCTAGGCTCTGACAGTAAAGGGCCGCTGGTGTTTGCATACACCCATGCCCTGCAGTCTTCTGTGGTGGTTTGAGCCTCCTTCGTCACTAATGACGCAGCAATAATTTGAAGGCAAGTGTAAATATGGACTGCGGAGTGAAGCACTTCTCCTTTCCGAGAGCATGCTTGGATCATTTTCGGATCGGCAGAAAGTAGATTCCTCCTGCGGATGTTTTCTGGACAGGAAGTCAAATGCGGTTGAGACATGGCCATAACAAACACGACCAGAGCATGCAGTCATCCAGCGCTCGAGTGTGTAGTTAGAGTTATGGGGAGTTGACGTCGAGTGGTTTCCTGGCAGTTTGGACACGGAGTCGCTAAGCTTCACGCGTCTCCGATGATGTTTTTGGAATAGAAGCGCATCAGCATGACTGGGAAGAACATTGTTCGTTGCTACACTTCCTAGCAAGCCCAATTTATTTATTTTCGGTCAGATGTAGGTAATTTTCTTTGAGGTGCAAGCTTACCGCAATAAACGCACGGACAAGTGCTGAATACCAAATGACTGATCGTGTCTCCTGGGATCCGTCAGACGCCATTGTCATTTCCTTCGGCCGGAGTCGAACCTCTTTCGATGAGCACTGAGTGGGCGTGGCACGCTCCGCCGTACTGCAGTGATTGACTTGTGTGGCAGTGGCTGACTTGTGTGGCAGTGGCTGACTTGTGTGGTAGTGGCTGAATTGTGTAGCAGTGGCTGACTTGTGTGGCAATGGCTGAATTGTGTAGCAGTGGCTGACTTGTGTGGCAGTGGCTGACTTGTGTGGTAGTGGCTGAATTGTGTAGCAGTGGCTGACTTGTGTGGCAATGGCTGAATTGTGTAGCAGTGGCTGACTTGTGTGGCAGTGGCTGACTTGTGTGGTAGTGGACGACTTCGATCACGTCGAGGTGTTGACGGATTTTACAAGCATGTCACTGCATGCCGCTGCAAGTCCTTAGCGACGGAGGCCTGTCACGTGGCTCGACGGAGACAAAAGTCTGCTAAAGCTCCCAGGTATGAGAAGGTGAGTGGACTTCGCCGTGGTGAGGCCCAGCGTGCTCTCCCTCCCTGGCGAAATTAGAACCTACAAGAAGGCCGATATGATTTTGGTTCCGCGCCCAGAGCACCAGTCAGTTTACCCGTGCATCAGCTTAAGTGTTGGTGCGTTGCATTCGCGGCAAGAGTACGCATATATTCTGTGACTATGCAACTCTAGGAACAACTGATTTTCAACATCGGTTTTTCGCTGCAATACCATTGCATTGCAGCGTCCATGCTGGTCGATTGGCATGCGAATCATGCATAACATGCCTCATGAAAACAAGAGCGCAACGAGCGCAACGATCGACCAAGTATACATGATCGGCTGTTTTTGTTTTGCTCTTGGGTATACCTCCAAAATATTTTATTCCTCCGGGATAGAATCCGTGGGGTGTCCAACAAATGCTTAGTCATTCGAACGGCGTAGAACGGCACACTGGATAGTATCCTTCGCCCGAGTCATAGACTGTCGTAGATTATTTGTTGTCCAGACGGCAACGAATGCACGTAAGTCTGTGGATGACACATCGATATAACGTGCTGGAAGGCAGTTATGCGATTTGTTCCGGCTTAGTTTGGCTGAAACTCCGCATTCCCATATTGGCCATACTGGACCGCGCCTGTAGGACTACCGCTACCCATACAGCTCTTTGTCGCGAACTTTGAGGAAAATGTTTGGACACAAGAAGGGTCCGGTGGTTGGCTGCTTTTTACATGTTTGGTCAGTCCTCTGGGAGCGCATGCAAGACTTGGAATGCCTTTCAATTGGAGCAGACGACACAGAAAGGGGACTCCAGTTATTGTTCTGCTGGACATCCAGTGTATTTCACAAAGGTAAAACTTACCTGAAATATAGGTGGCGCTTTTAGGCAAGAGGAGTCGGGCTGGAAAGGTCCGGCCTTCATCCAGGTGTCTTAGCCCGTCCCGTCTCGGGGAGGGGGGTCTTCAACCGCCCCCTCAGGTTTTTTTTTCGCGGATAGCGGACGAATGGCGCGCTGGAGCGCGCCCAAATTTGGCATACCTTTTCCCACATCAATTTGAATTCTTAAAATTAAAAATTCTTAGGTCAAGTCATCTAGGGTCAACGAGTTAGTCAAGGTCAAGTGAGGTCACCTCCAAAAAAGTCCAATCAGACGTCACGCTTTAACGGATAAGATATTTTGATGAAACTTTCAGCGTTTGCTTATCTTTGCGGATGCAACAAAACGTACGAGTGGAATTTTTCATTTGTTTCGTTTTTGACTACATATAAATTTTGCGTATTTGCCAAATTGCAGTTCAAATACAGGATTCTGGCTAAAGTAAGCATTTTTTTAGGGCAAGTTGACTTCCAACAACGTTTCTCGGTCTGCTCTACCCATTGGGAAAGGAAAATAAAAAACTTGAAAACTCAAAATTTTGAAATTGAAAAAAACACTTTTTTTTGGGGGGAGGGGGCAAATTATAGACCTGGTCGATTTCGCTGTCCTTTTCTCAATCCAAATAAATTTTTTCTCTCATATATCCCCAAAATGAACTCCCCAGAGTCAAAAACATAATGTAAGTCGTGAAAAGTCGTGAAAATCTAGCCCCCTGGTGACGTCACTTTTGTGGGAAATTGTTTTAGAGGGTGGATCCGGACCCTACTCGTCCAGCGCTTTCCGATGACGCCTCTTTCGTTTTTGTGCGACGCTTAGTTTGGATTTTAGAGGGGTCTTCAACCCCCTCCCCGAGACGAGATGCGAGGATCTGACCGGAAAGACGGCGCGGGTTAGTAAAAGTGTCGCCGTCGGAACAGGGAAAGGTGTAGGACGCCTTTGCAGCCTTCGGTTTTAGCGCCAACCCCAGGGCATTGCATGAAAAGGAATTAGTTCTATTAGTTACCACGTGACGAACTCCGAGGTGTGTCTACACTCTGCTCTCGAGTCCAGCAAAAGCTTTTTCAGGCACGAATAGTCAATTGACAGAACGGAAACTATCGAAGGTTGCAGATATTTATATTTAGATCGGGGAAGAGTCCACGTCGCAGGATACTCTCTGAGCCTTTCGAATGCCAAAGTTTATTATCGGGCGCGGGCGTTCCATGACGATGTTGTGGGACGCCGCGCCGGCGGCATACGGACCAGAATACAGGCACACGACTGCCGCGCCCTCTCTCCAACTCTGGCCACCCCTTCCCCCCACACCCGAGGGATTCAATTCTTACGGATGAGTAAAGTAACTTCAGTTTGATGGAAGTCATCCAAGTCACGTGGCCGATGGTCCCCCACCAACCCCAATAACTTAGTCACATACCTCATAACGTAAAACTCCATTAACACGCACGCAAACGTGCACTTGCCAGCCCCGGTAGTTCATTTGGTTAGATCCCTGGCCTGCATTTCTCTTCCCTATCCTGGCAAGACCAGGTTCGAGGATTTTCACGCGCTCGCGATACTGGTCAGTCAGTTGGGTCAGTTGGGCTGGCAACTGACTGACCATTATCAATCTGTCAACTGAGCTGGCAGGCTCAGTTGAAAGCTGGCCCGATAAGGCCGGGAGCTAGTTACCGGGGCGGTCGTGTCGGTGCATTGGAAGCGCGTTAAACTATCTGTTAAATCCTCACAATTCTGCCATTGAATTGAAATTCACGGATCAGGTGTTGGGGCCAGGGTTCACGCAACAAGCTCTGTTTAGCAATAGAACCCTGGTCCATAAAGCCACTCCAACAAACAAATTCGAACTAGAGTTCTATAAAATAACCTTTCATCGACTTTATTTGCAATGGCCATGGCCCAAGGCGGCCGACTGGCTCGATGGTCCTGCACGCCTCTAAGCATACTCCCCCTCTCACTATGCATCACTACCCATCAGTGTCTTCACTGCCCCCGTGCAATACAGGCTGTCGTCCACATCTCCACAAGTATATAGCAACACGCTGCTAGCAAGGTGTCGAGAGGTGGCTCTGGTCAAGCAGCCGGGGCGCGTCTGACTCCACGAAAAGCTGGAAATGCGCCAATAAGAGCCGGCTTAATTATTGCCGGTGGTTCCGAATGATTGAGAGTGGGATATGATGACTCCAGGAGCACTCGGTAGCCGAGTTGCTGGCTGACTGTATTGCAGGAGCGTTTGTAGGTCGCAGTACGGGACAGACGACGTCAAGCGCCCAGATGTAGCTGTACCAACCCCACCACTCGCCAGGACAGATGTAGCTGCACTAACCTCACCACTCGCCAGGAAAATGTAACTGTACTAATCCCACCACTCGCCAGGGCAGATGCAGCTGCCACCGCTTGCCAGGTAAATGTAGCTGTACTAACTCCACCATTCGCCAGGTAAATGTAGCTGTACTAACCCCACCACTCGCTAGGGCAGATGCAGCTGTACTAATCCTACCACTCGCCAAGGCAGATGTAGCTGCACTAACTCCACCACTCGGCAGGGCAGATGTAGCTGCACTAACTCCACCACTCGCCAGGGCAGATGTAGCTGCACTAACCCCACCACTCGCCAGGGCAGATGTAGCTGCACTAACCTCACCACTCGCTAGGGCAGATGCAGCTGTACTAACCCCACCACTCGCCAGGGCAGATGTAGCTGCACTAACTCCACCACTCGCCAGGGCAGATGCAGCTGTACTAACCCCACCACTCGCCAGGGCAGATGCAGCTGCACTAACCCCACCACTCGCCAGGGCAGATGCAGCTGTACTAACCCCACCACTCGCCAGGGCAGATGCAGCTGTACTAACCTCACCACTCACCAGGGCAGATGTGGAGTGACAGCGATGACGAGCGATGCTCTGAAGAGTACGCTTTATACTGGTCGACGATCTGACGCTGAAGTGGCGGTGTGCTTGTACCAAGAGTTGGAGACGTGGTGAGTGCTAACGTCGGTAATGTAGTCGTAGGTGTGTACATGGTAAATGCTCGCTGACTTGCGTTACCAGCGAGTCAGCGAGCCCCTGTCAGTCATGGCATTAGTGTGGTCAGCGAACGAGGTATACGTTGCACATCCAGGACAAACAGTGGCAGTTTAGACGGTATCATTATTCACACCATAGCAGCGTCTGGAAATTATACCAGGCAACAGCAATTACACGAAATCACGGTGCGTTTTAGTGCAGGACATCGGCCGAATACGCCGCCGGGTGGTGAGGTGACATAATATAACACGAAATCCATCATGTACGACCGGATAGCAACGTCCGCTTCTCAGCTTCCCATTATTTGTCCCCGCTACGACTCAACTTTCTAGATCGACGTCTGACACCGCAACAATTGAACCAGTGCAGCGCAAAAACTTAGTCGTATGCAGACTGCACAGTCATCACCATAGTTTGGCGGAACGCGTAATTCTTGAGATATACACATTCTTGATATACTTTCCCCAAATGGCGCATAAAATTAAGAAGCCAAAACATTCCTGTACACCGTGCACTGCGTTGTGCACAAACAACTAACCTAGTACACAACACCTAAATTAAAGACAAATGAAGAGAACACATGAAGGGAAACAGCACATCTATAACATGTTCTTTATACTAAGCCAATAGTCACACTGCATTCCATGCACTAGGAACATCGGTTAGTCCTCAGGAATGTAGGGTAGAAAGGCTACATACCAGCATTATTAGCAAGCTCTTGAAGAAAGCACTGTCAGTTCTGTGACGCCAAATAACGCCGTTCTGTCGGGAAGTCACGGGCACAAATAGCGTGTTGCGGGTACAATGGCAGAGTCGTAAAGGCACACAAGTTCAGGAACTCTTGAATTACTTTAGTGTTCATGTTTGTCTGGTCATGTGCTCTCCTCCAACGACGGTACTCTTTCGACAGGAATATTTCCAGACAACAGACGAATATGGTGTTTAAATACAATCATGTCGAATGCAAGCTCGCCTGAAGAGCAAACCATGTGGAAAACACGGAAACGGGCATCGCCATCATCATTGGCATCGTCGTTATAATCACGATTATCATCATCGTTATCATCACTATCATAATCGCCATCATCATCATCTCGATAACACTACACAAGCTCATAACCATCGAACTTCAACAACACGTTCACACCGCCAGGAACTTGCATGACAAAATCTTAATCAGTACCTATATTGTGTTGAAGAACTTGGAGATCTGGGCTCAGGCGGTGGTCCGAGGGTAGATCGCATCTTCTCGCCCCTCCTCTTTGGCTAGCGATATCTATGCAGCAGCGAAATTAAAACGCTGCGAGAGCTCAGACCGTCAGGCAAGTTGCTCTATGGACTGTTCTTCTTTCGCGACCAGTGAAATATCACTGGTGGCGCCGTCTATATCCATGCACTGTACGACTGGGGAGTCCTCTGCAGGCTGATCAATAGCTGCACGTGGCCGACTGGGGCTGGCCTTGGTGGGGGCCGATGATGGTTTCGGCACCAGCTCCATCGTCAATTTCTGCGCCATCTCAGGCCCCAGTCTCGGCGCCAGCTTCTTTTCTTCAGTAGCCGGCACAGCTGCAGAAAGAGCACAATCGGCGGTTTTTGAAAAGCATGCGGCATCACAGACGCGGCACCAGACGAATCGGACGAGAAAACATCAGCTACGAACGGTGGCAAGCATAGACGGATGGTGAGTGGTGCTATTTCACCGGGATAGACGGTTCGTGAGTGTTGCTATTTCATCGGCGGGATGGATTGCTATTTTGTGGCTTACGTGGAACCTTACGTGGAAATGAATGTCACGACAAGGATTGCGGTATTGGGAGGAGACATCTGCACTAATCAGAACGTTCGCTGACTAAGGAGCGTCGCAGATCAAGGACGCCGCTTCACCACTGCCGGCTGGGCATTCCAGGTCTGGCTGGCAGGCTAAAGCAGTAGCACATGCTTACATGTAAAATTATAGGTCAGATGAATGCAAATCAGTATAGTGCACGCTTGATCTCATCTGAATTCATTATGATCTGAGTGCAAAGTGCGCGTATGCCCAATCGCATACGCATTGTATTTCGACAATCACACCGATGATGCAAATCCGAGGAAGTTGTGGTTCTAAAAAACTTGGATATTTTGTCCATCCTTGCTTTTTATTCTCCAAACTGGGTGATTTGGGCTCGATTCGTATTATTGTCGTCGCAATGACATAGATCATAAAAAACACACAAGAACATGCTAGTGAAACAATGAAAGAGGACAAAACGAAGTCTGCACGGTTGTTAAGAGGAAAATGGACCATCCATACTGAAACACGTTAACACTGGAGCCATGTTCAACGGTGATATGAATATGATCAAAATGTTAGTGTACAAGAGTGGGCCATGTCACATCGCAGGCACATATAAATCAAAGCAACGAACACGAAACAATATCGAGATGGCGAAAGTAAATACGACCTTCATGTGATGGAGCACAGGGTAGGACTAGAGCACGTTACTAGTACGACGTCACTATGAGTCAAACAGGTATCGACCCAAATCACAAACGCCTAACAATCATAGTTGCATCTGTGCGCAGACATGGATTCAAGGAGGGAGATGGGAGGGGGCGAAAGAGGCAGCCACCTTCTATAATTCTAGGACCCATGGAGATGCAGAGCCCCTCCAGGATGCAAATGTTCCCCTGGGATTTATCAGCTGAAGGTACCCGTCTCAGTATATTTTTCCACCGAATCTCAATTTTTCCACCGAATGCGCCGCTCTGAGTATAACAGGTGCCCAGTCAGGGACACGAGTGCACCCTCCTTAGTATTTTCGTAATCAGTCGCGCCCCTTAGGAAAAATGTTCCCCCTCAAAACTAAACGCTCTTCGCGAAATCATGTACCGTAAGCATTTGCGTATGATACTAAGCATTGTATGCTCATAGAAAAACCTTGCTATAGTTGATATCCCGTTGTTCCAGAGCACAATGTGCACAGTCACCTATGGCGAAGATATCCTCGCGAAGAAAATGGAGCCGCCACAGTTTCATCCACTTCGTTATTTTGTCAGCGCTTAGAATTGAGTTATTCAGCCGCTCAAGTCGGATTTTCCTAAGAGTAAGGTGAGATTTCAGACATTGTATTGTATTGTCTGACAAACTACCCTACTGACAATGTGCTGTCAGTGTGTGACCCCGACACTACGTGACCAGGGCCGCTTGGGACCACCATGTGTGACCCCGACACCACTTGACCAGGACCGCTTGGGACCACCATGTGTGACCCCGCCACCACTTGACCAGGACTGCTTGGGACCACCATGTGTGACCCCGACAACACGTGACCAGGGTCGCTTGTCACCGTCATGTGTGATTCCGACACCACTTGACCAGGGCCGCTTGGGACCACCATGTGTGACCCCGACACCGCGTGACCAGGGCCGCTTGGGACCACCATGTGTGACCCTGACACCACTTGACCAGGGTCGCTTAAGACCACCATGTGTGACCCCGACACCACGTGACCAGGGCCGCTTGGGACAACCATGTGTGACCCCGACACCACATGACCAGGGCCTATTAAGACCACCATGTGTGACCCCGACACCGCGTGACCAGGACCGTTTGGGACCACCATGTGTGACCCCGACATCACGTGACCAGGGTCGCTTGTCACCGTCATGTGTGACTCCGACACCACTTGACCAGGGCCGCTTGGGACCACCATGTGTGACCCCGACACCACATGACCAGGGCCGCTTGGGACCACCATGTGTGACCCCGACACCACTTGACCAGGGCCGCTTGGGACCACCATGTGTGACCCCGACAACACGTGACCAGGGTCGCTTGTCACCGTCATGTGTGACTCCGACACCACTTGACCAGGGCCGCTTGGGACCACCATGTGTGACCCCGACACCACTTCACCAGGACCTATTAAGACCACCATGTGTGACCCCGACACCGCGTGACCAGGGCCGCTTGGGACCACCATGTGTGACCCCGACACCACATGACCAGGGCCTATTAAGACCACCATGTGTGACCCCGACACCGCGTGACCAGGGCCGCTTGGGACCACCATGTGTGACCCCGACATCACGTGACCAGGGCCGCTTGTCACCACCATGTGTGACCCCGACACCGCGTGACCAGGGCCGCTTGGGACCACCATGTGTGACCCCGACACCACGTGACCAGGGCCGCTTAAGTCACACCATGTGTGACCCCGACACCACTTGACCAGGGCCGCTTGGGACCACCATGTGTGACCCCGACACCACATGACCAGGGCCTATTAAGACCACCATGTGTGACCCCGACACCGCGTGACCAGGGCCGCTTGGGACCACCATGTGTGACCCCGACACCACTTGACCAGGGCCTATTAAGACCACCATGTGTGACCCCGACACCACATGACCAGGGCCGCTTAAGACCACCATGTGTGACCCCGACACCACTTGACCAGGGCCTATTAAGACCACCATGTGTGACCCCGACACCACATGACCAGGGCCGCTTGGGACCGTCATGTGTGACCCCGACACCGCTTGACCAGGGCCGCTTGGGACCACCATGTGTGACCCCGACACCACTTGACCAGGGCCTATTAAGACCACCATGTGTGACCCCGACACTACTTCACCAGGGCTGCTTGGGACCGCCATGTGTGACCCCGACACAGCGTGACCAGGGCCGCTTGGGACCACCATGTGTGACCCCGACACCACGTGACCAGGGCCGCTTAAGACCACCATGTGTGACCCCGACACCACGTGACCAGGGCCGCTTGGGACCGCCATGTGTGACCCCGACACAGCGTGACCAGGGCCGCTTAAGACCATCATGTGTGACCCCGACACCACGTGGCCAGGGCCGCTTGTCACCGCCATGATTTGCTGCCTGGTAGGAAGGAGCGGGTACCACAGCCTTTGTCATGCTTTGAAGCGTTATACCTATATAAGTATGTGAAGGATAAATCCAAAATTACAGATCAATTGAGTGAAAAAAACATTAATTCACACTGGAATTGAAATATATTTCCCAAATTATATGCCCGTGTGTTTATCATTTCACAATGCTCAATAATCTGCCTCTCCGACAATTCCTACTTACTTACGCAATTTCGAAACGTTTTCGTGAAAGGATGTCCATCACACCATTTTATTATCTCAAAGCTACTGCGATGGCCTAAAACGTGCATGTTCACACGCTATGTAAATTAACATTAACTGCCATGCAAACTAACATAAAAACATTCCACATCAAGCACTCAAAACATAGTTGTGACTATTTACAGGGTCATTGGAGGTGGGGGGGGGGATGCATCCCGCCACCCCTCCCGTTATTCAAGGATATCTCAAAACAGACAAGAGATATTGCGATTAGATCTTGTGACTGTGTTGCAATATGAAAAGCGCATTCAATGCAACGATCACTTTCTGATTTGTCCGTAAACATACTAACTGCGGGTTTGCAAAACCGCCAACTGGCAGCTGGTCAGCCCAGCATTCTGGGCCGCAGCCGATGCCGCTGATGCAGTGGTGCAGAGGCACGACATGCTGGCCGACCGTAACATCATTTGACCCTGAATGTATTAACCTAGACCCATCAAATTCATATTACAAGAGTGCGCTACAGCTGTGAATTCCTCTGCAAATTTGTTGTTTCTAGCATCAGTAGTTCCCAAAATCGTCGGGGCCGGGGGGGGGCGTAATCCGTCAGCCTCAGGTTCGCAGTCTACTTAATCTTCGCCGTGCGGTGGGTCAATTTACCTTCCCAACAGCCCTTGGCGCCTTTTTTAGGTTATTCTTGAATGGCTCACTTCACATCTGGGGCATTCCATGATAATCGAGAAGTAAAAGGACAATTTGACACCCCAATGACACTCAGAGAAGTGAAATAAAAGGGTTGCGTTTGGATCAGAATCCAGCTGTTCAAGTTTAAGCTCCATCAATTCAACCATTTAGGAGGCATAGCCTTAGGAATCTGAAACGTCACCCTGCAATGTTGTACCATTGCTTATATATATATATATATATATATATATATATATATATATATATATTGCAAAACATTCTAACTACAATAATCCCCTACAATTTTGAACTCAGAAATGACCGACATCTATTGGTTGAATTATGCCTTCATTTAATATCATTTTGACTCCATAACCTCGTGACCTAAGGTCACGTGATCTGTCGTGACTCCTAGTACATTGACGGTTGTGCATTTGATCGCATGGAAATGAAGATCCATCATTTATCTACTGAAATAGAAAGAAAATACTGCGGTCAAACATTTCTTTGAATGCCCACTGTGGTCGATTTAGTTATTGTTCGTACTATGACTGGCAGTTTATGAAGTCTATGCATTTCCTGACACATGCTCGGGTTCAGAGAACCACAGCCTAGTCATCAAATAGATACACAATTGCTGTCCAAATAAGGTTCAATGTGACACAGATCCGCACACTAATTAAGATCATAATAAATGGTTAATATTAATTGACCACCGAAACATGAGTAGTGTGGAAAGGACAAACTCCTCGCTAGAAACTGCATACTGGAAAATACATAATTTAAACATACATTTGAACCATATTTTGGCAACATAACAGCCACATTGTCGTACTTGCCATTAACCCTTGCCGGAACTTCCGGCAAATCCATCTTCGTTAGACCGGAGTGAGGGAGTGGGTACCTCCACTAACCTCCAATATAGGTGGATAAAATGTAAAACGCTGTTAGAAACATTTGGTCTTGGAGAGCCCGTAGCATGCATTTTAATTTTGTCTGATATTGAGGTCACCATTTGTCACATTGTGCCAATATACCAATATCAATATAATTCCTTGCAAATGACTAAAATAGGCGCTTTGCTTTCTTCCGGTTTTGCTTTAGACAACTAACATAGACCAATATATATATATATATATATATATATATATATATATATATATATATATATATATATATATATATATATATATATAGATATATACCAATATTCACCACAACAAAAATGGTCAAGACAGGGTTGGTTGGCTATTGGTTTGCGACACATCGACCGTTGAGTCATGTAGCGTCGCTTGGTTGCGCCGATTGGTTGCGGGCTAAGAGTAGCGATAGGTGAGACTCGAACCCACGACCTTTCAATTGTGAGACGAGCAACTTACCCCTATACTACTCGTCCCCGGGTCAAGGAAGGTCAGGTCGGGCAAGAATCAGGGTTGAAAATCAGCTTACGAACTGTGTATGTTAAAGTGAAGGGGAGTGTTATAGACTAGCCTAGAGCCCATATCACAGCTTATGTCTTTATTTTCGGCCGCTGAATTATTTAATGGTGACACTAGGTGAACCAACTGGAATGGCCTTGGTCTTGATGAATGGCATGGAAAGTGAAAGTACACCCAGTCACACTAACTCTCACTCACTCACACTAACACATACTACTAACACATAACATGTGTGTGTGTGTGTGTGTGTGTGTGTGTGTGTGTGTGTGTGTGTGTGTGTGTGTGTGTGTGTGTGTGTGTGTGTGCGTGTGTGTGCGTGTGTGTGCGTGCGTGTGCGTGTGCGTGCGTGCGTGTGCGTGTGCGTGTGCGTGTGGGTGTGCATGTGCATGTGCGTGTGCGTGTGCGTGTGCGTGTGCGCGTGTGCGTGCGTGCGTGCGTGCGTGCGTGCGAGCGTGCGTGCGTGCGTGCGTGCGTGCGTGTGTGTGTGTGTGTGTGTGTGTGTGTGTGTGTGTGTGTGTGTGTGTGTGTGTGTGTGTGTGTGTGTGTGTGTGTGTGTGTGTGTGTGTGTGTGTGTGTGTGTGTGTGTGTGTGTGTGTGTGTGTGTGTGTGTGTGTGTGTGTGTGTGTGTGTGTGTGTGTGTGTGTGTGTGTGTGTATGTGTATGTGTATGTGTGTGTGTGTGTGTGTTTTGGGCCATTTCAACAGGAACTTTCAAGCAAAATGTGTACGTCCCTGTGATACCATACAATTATAAGTTCAGGTCGGGTCGCATTGAATGGTCATGTCAAGTAAGTTCCAGCTTGAACATACCCGTTATATCACGTTTAAGAGATACAAATTGTGCTCACAAGAAGAACTGATAGGATACTGAAATATCGTTGTAAACTGCTAAGCGTCTGCCCTCGTGACCTGACCTTAGGTCACTGTGGAAATATATGGAATGCTCAAACCATCACTTCGGCTTTCGCCCAAGTGTGCCGACTGCTTGGAAAGCAATTCCATAGAAAATATAATCGGCTCAAGTTCACGTAAGATCAGAATCGCATGGCATAACGTCAGCGATCGCCGCTGGTAGGAAATCCAATGTCATTTCGTACAACTTTGGCGGCGCTCAGACCCAACTGAGATGATATCACTTCACCAGAAACAGACATTCTGTATCAGATGTTATTGTGCAGAATATACCTAACACTTGAACTGACCATATTTATTGACGCTTGACATATTGTATACCGAAATGTTCATTATAAGCTATTGGGCATTTTCGGCGCCAGCACGTGGCACAAAATTTGACTCTCAACACTCCATGAGGTAAAAAATGGCTGTAAATAACCTGGCGGGATGTAACTATCCTTGACCTAACTTAAAATGTTCTGGTAGCAGAATATTCGTCTTCATGACGAATATCATGATCTGGGTTTGGTGTTATGTGATTATGTTTGATGTCATGATCTGGGTTGTGATATGTTTCAACTTCTCCGAATGACGGTACTTTGAACCTTTGGTAGCATTACTCCCTTTGACCCGTCCTAGGTCAGTGGCCTTTGCTGACCCAGGGCTGAAACTGTAACGAGATTTGCATATGTACACGACGACACTGAAGCTTTGTTTCCTGCTTTCGGGTTTGACCACTATTACGGACAATCATAAATGGTGTAGGGCGATCGCACGATCTGTCACGACTGCGGCCTCTCCAGGTGATGGAGGGCTCTCGCACGATCTGTCACGACTGCGACCCCTCCAGGTGATGGATGGCTCTCGTACGATCTGTCACGACTGCGGCCCCTCCAGGTGATGGAGGGCTTTCGTACGATCTGTCACGACTGCGGCCCTTCCAGATGATGGAGTGCTCTCGCACGATCTGTCACGACTGCGGCTCCTCCAGATGATGAAGTGCTCTCGCACGATCTGTCACGACTGCGGCCCCTCCGGGTGATGGAGGGCTCCCGTACGATCTGTCACGACTGCGGCCCCTCAAAATGGTGGAGGGCTCTCGCACGATCTGTTACGACTGCGGCCCCTCCAAATGATGGAGGGCTCTCGTACGATCTGTCACGACTGCGGCCCCTCCATATGATAGCGGTCTCTCGTACGCCCCTCCAGTATGGCATAATCCTATGTATCATTCAGAACAGGCGCTTAATGTTTTGGTGCACAGCACATTATTCAATTCGAGTCGAATTATCATGGTAAAATCAACATTCCAAATCATGCACACATTTATAATTATCGTCCATTGGAGCACAGTAGCACTTGTTTCTGAATATCATGAATGTCTATTGTTAGTATTGTTTTTATTGTTTCACCTGTTCATGATCGCGTTTGTCAAAATGTGAATTTCCTCCGATTCATTACTCCGGACACTTCCCATCCCCTAGATTATTACAGTATTATCTGATTCTAACCATAACATGCTGACTGTGAACACTGAACATGTTGACTGCAGTCAGGCTATCCTAGGCTTTAGGGCAAAACCAAGAGCATTCTCTGTACTCCATTCTATAATATAACATCATAATGAGAATATGTGATGTATTTATATTTCACCAGATATATGACGGATCCCCATTTCTACATGGTTAATTGCGTGACGCTCAATGCACTACACAGACTCTCGGTATATTACGTGACCTTGGGTCACGACGCCATTTTGTCAAAATGAATGCAAAGTAAAAGCATGATGACACTAATATAGTTTTGGAACATCCTTTAGGCGACAATTGTGGATTCATATCGTTACCATGTTTGTTCACAAAGTTGTGCGCAATCAAAGACACCTTTGCAAGGTGGCTTCTCAAAAATTTCCGTCCGCATCTACTTCACTGTCATTGTGCACTCTCATTCTCACAGTTCGACCGGTATCTAACATAGTGATGTTGATTAGCATACTGATGTTGATGTGCCACTGTGAGAACACACAGTGGCACATCAATTATTGGCAACTTTGTCAATAGGTCAAATATATGTCACTAGGTATATGTCAACAGGTGAAAATGATGGACTGAAATGAAAATAGTACGTTGCTGTCTCGAAACAACCCTTCTATCATTTATAAATATATTTTTTCACAGACCAAGTCACGGCGATCACTGCATTGCCATACTCTGATAACGCTCGTTATTTCCAGCTGTGTTGGATCTGAAGTGGCCGCATAGAACAATAATTATCGTGATTCGAACATTTTGACTGAATTAAAGTTTGTTCTGCTCAATCTCAATGAAGGCTTTTAAATAAGTCCACTCCCAGGTCTGTGCGATGAAACTGATTTTCCACCCCATTGGGGTGGAGTCACTGATCTTTGAGGGGCTGGGGGACCAAAATTTCAAGGAGGGGGACCAAACTTTGTCAGCTTAGTCTTTGTGTAAAAGAGCACCCCGTTTTGGTTGGGCAGCTTGCACGGCCAAAATGTTTTTTTTTTGGGAAACACTAATGCACAAGGCCATCTGAACTTTCTTTTCCTTAGTTGAAACGCCCACAACAAGGAAGCTGATCACCAGTGTGTGGATAATTTAGATGAGGGCTGCCTACATGTAAGAAGATATTGCAAATATGACCTCCATCGCTCTGCAAAGGATAAAGGTACCGGCAATTATTATTATTATTTTTTTATTATTATTTATTTTAAAAAAAATGTTTAATCCGAGTTGTTGTTGGGGTGGCTTGAGGAACCAGGGTTTTATTGCTAAGCAGAGCTTGTTGCGTGAACCATGGCCCCACCACCCGATCCATGAAATCCAGTTCGACGGCAGAATTTAGACCGAGAGTTTAACGTGCCGCCAATGCACCGACACGGCCGCCCGGTAGCTTGTCCCCGGATTTATCGAGCCAGCTGCCAACTGACACTCCCGGCCGGGGGCTAAATGCGAGCGCGCGAAGCGACTCGAACCCTGTGCTGCCAGGATAGGGGAGACCAGTGCAGGCCAGCGCTCTAACCAACTGAGCTACCGGAGCGGCAAAAACTACACAACACTTAGTCAGCATTTATTGTGATATGCGTCCAAACTTTACCAGAATGCTGAGTTCTAAGCATCGCATTTGCATGCAATACCGGTGCTAACAATACCACGGGTATTCAGCTGCAGACATGCCGCAACCAACTTCACCTATATATCGTCCCCCTTCAGGAACTTCCTTGACTGTGAGAAGGGAAGCAGCAGCGCTTGGCAGGACGGGGCGGCCATTGGCCATTACTCAGGCTGTCTTAATTAGCTGGAAACGGTCAAGATAGATGCGATGGAAATCTACTCCAAGAATGGATCAGCGTTAACGCTGCAGCAGCGATGACTATGTATCCTTCAGTACCGTGGCAACATCTTGCAATCAGGTGAAAACGTCACGACTCCCGCGGCACAAGGTTGGGCGACAGAGAAAATGCTTAGGTCTTTGGTTTACCCTGTCAGTCTATGAGGCGATCAATATGGAAGAAGAGTGATAAAATGGGAGTGAAGCCACGCTCGCAATCTGCGCCGAGCATATACCGCCACAGCTGGACACATCCGAGGAGCCACAGTGAGGAGTACCATCCAGTAGCTACAGTCAGCCACGACATTTCCGCCAGCGGCAATGCACCCAACATGAGCAACAGCTTCAATATACCACAACATTACCGCCAGTATCAATGTACCCAACATGAGCAACAACTTCAATACACCACAACGTTACCGCCAGTATCAATGTACCCAACATGAGCAACAACTTCAACACACTACAACATTACCGTCACCTTCAATGTACCGCAATATTATCACCAGCTTCAATATACCACAGCATTACCTTCAGCATGAACATGCCACACAAATTACCAACAGTTTCATTAAAGCTCCACATTACCGCCAGCTTAAATATTCATCAAGATTACCGCCAGCTTCAGTATACCACAACAATTACCACTAGCTTCAATATGCACATACCTTATCAACAGCTTCATAACAACCCAATATTATCGCCAGTACTAATATACCCCAAAATGAACAACAGCTTCAATATAACCCAACACTGCCATCAGCTTCAATATACACCAACATTACCAACAGCTTCAACGTACACACAACATTACCAACAGCTGGAATGTACCCAAACAATACCTCCAGTTTCAATACACCCCGACATCAACGACAGCTTCAATATACCACAGCATTAACAACAGCTGAGTCTCGCTCGAAGTTTCCAGCTCGGTATCTCCGCCCACATGTATTGCAGCCCTGCGATACATCCGCTAAATGTTCAGCAGCTGCCACACACCCCAGCAGTGACAGCAGCTGAGAAACGCCCCAGCTGCCACGACGCTAGGTTGCGAGTGGCACTCGCAACACGTGCGGCTGTCCATATCTAACCCACTGAGTGTCCATTTTATGGGCCGTGGTCTGTTCCAGGCCCACTGGGCGACCACCCGGTCCAAGCCGGGGGTCTCATAAGTTATACACCATCGACTATGCAAAAGCTTCAGCTGGCACAATTACCGTCGTGGACGATTACAGGTGTGGCTGCACGGCGAATAGGATGTATTCTGGTGAGCGGTGTGTACGATCGAAACTAGATAGCGGGTAACCCAGTAGCGGCACGACGCGGCAGACAAAGAAAAAGGCAGCCGGACAACGGCCTGAGCGTTCGCGCGCAGCTTGGGCAACATGTCAGGCGCGCGCTGATGTCGCCGACAGAACATGCTGCAGGATCGTGACGTCACTGCAGCGTCGGTGGGCCGAAACGACCAACAACTTTAATGATAATCCATGCAACATTTCAGCGTTCATCGATGCAACATTTCAGTGCTTATCAATGCTTACATTTTACCTGCCACCTGAGCACCGGTGTGGTGTACTAATTGGCGATACTGAGCGTCTTTGTCTCATATCTTTGACAAACCAGCGGATGGTAATGACGAGGCTGCGTTTGGCCCCTGAAGGGCTCATCATGTAATGTCAAAGTATTGCATGATAATTGAAGTACTGACACGGATCAAATGTTCTACCGAAAAGAGCAATCCAAAAGCTCCATGACTAGTTGATCACAGTTTGGCAGAACTCCCTTCCCTCGCAATGCTGGACAGGAGGGGGGGGGGGGGCATTTTGCACCCCTAAGCATTTATTCTGACTCATATCTATGGATACGGTAGTTTAGCTTAGCTTAGTTTGCTTGACGAACCTACGTGACGATATCACGCATTCTAGCGCTCAACAGGGTGGACACTTTAAACTATGGACATAATGATACAAACGTGGCCCTGGACTCTCTATCTGACTAAAGAAAGCGTTCCTTCAGAGAGGTGGCTCGGCCAGTCTCCTGACTTGTCCTCAAGGGAGGTGACTCAGCTCAAGGGACCTGTCGCAAGGGCCCGCCAGGTGGCTCAGCTGAAACCCTGACTGTCTCTCTGACGAAACAGGGCTGACTTCTGCATCATGTGTCACCCCTGAGGCCATGCGGCACCATCTGCTCAGCATGTCGACTCCGTAGAGATGGCCTGACCGCTCCCAAGAAGAGGCGACGCCGACCTTTCGACCTGGATCCGGCGGCGGTGGACGGCAGAAGCGGCCGCGCCGGCTGCTGATCAGGCGAATTTATTGCAGCAGCACACGGCGGCGGCCGCTATCGCCGCATACATTACTCAAGACAATGGAGGTCGGCAGCGCGAGCCGGTAATCTGAACCTCAGCCCGCCGTAGGTCAGGTGTGTACCGCACACCTGACGGCAGACGAGGTCGTCACGGCCAACACTGCAAGACAGGCTGCCACACCTGGCGCACAACCCAGTCCTGACACAACAAATATCACACCGAGGCAAGACACGCCAATTTGTGTGGTGCATTGGTACAGGGCATCAGGAAGCTTACCCAGCCATCGATGTAGGCATATAAGAATAGGGCAAGTGGGTAATTCTAAGCTCAGCAGGAAGCAATGTCTTGCTTGATAATCAGCAGGACATTAGACTAAGTGGGTCGTTCGTCATATGACAAACAACAATCAACAATAGCGCCAGGCTGCCACGGCTCTGTCTAAACGGCTTCGAGAGGTCCATAGTTCAGCAAAACCACAAAAGAAGCAAGCACATGGAGCGTCATTCTTACCAGTGATATATGCCGCATGATCAAGTTCTAGTCTAGGGACATTTCCCCCAGACCAATCGACATGGACCAGGCCCGTTTCGAGTTCCGAAGCTTTTATCCGGCGAGTTGTGGCATTCATATTTGTGGCTTGTTTTGTCGCTGCGGTAGTTGACTGCTGAATTAGTTCTGATTTTAACGCTGCATTGTTTATGTTCGTACCATCGTTTATATTTTTACATTATATACCTATTTTTCCTCGGTGCGGAGAGCATTCGGAAAGGAAACCTCACAAGGCCAACAGGTTAGGCAAACTTCATGGGTTTGATTGTCCAGCTGGACAACCAAGTCGCCCAACTGGACCAGCCGGACAACGAAGTCGACCAACAATACCAGCTGGATAACTAAGCCGACCAAGACCAGCTGGACAACCAAGTCGACCAACAAGACCAGCTGGACAACCAAGTCGACCAACAGGATGGCAATTACTAAAGGCATGTGCGGGTTATTTTGTTATACATCAATGGTAAGCTGAATCGCATCATAGCAGGTATTCTCAAACGCAGCCAGTTTTCCCGAATACAATAGTTCGGTACTGATGGTGCGATTCAGTTGTCAGTGGTAGCAGTTAATATGAATGCAAAATTGATTAATAAGATCAAGATCAAATATAAGGCATAAAGACAAGGTCAATAATGTATAGGATATACACCAGGTTTTCACTTTGGTATTACCGCAAAACTACTCGCAATACCATAAATATAGAAGTAACTACAATGGTAAGCAAATAGCACCATAGGTTTACACTCGCGGCCAGTTGTGAGAAAGGCCATGTGCATTATACATCGTGAACTGAGTGAGAAATACGTAATATTTAGAGCGTGCCAATTGTGATCTTAGAGCTAGCCAATACGAAAGGCTATCAGTTGGAAGTAACTCTCGATCTGAAATGAGACTAGAAAACATATATTGAGAAAGTGCAAATCGAGTGCAAATTCACTTGAGATTCGTGCAATTTTATTATACACTGTAAACCAAATATACCACCCATGCCTTAATAAACAATGCACACGATAGTAGCATGGCATGCGTCGAGTTGCTTTACAATGCAAAGGTTTATTTAATAGTGATAGACGTGCTGTAAATGGGCATTTCACGACCTGCACAGGTACACCGGGATAGTTCATTAATTATATCCGAAGCCTTGCCACGTAAATGAGCAAGGCGTACATCAATGTAAAGAACAAATTTATACCAAGTGGTTTAACTAGCACCTTCATTATGTTGGTAAGGTCACATGCTAAATGTCTAGGGTGCTCATTGCAAGGATTAATGCACCAGTGTGGAACAAGTTTCTTACTTGAGTGATCATTTCAGCTTTTAAGATCTCATCACATGCCGGACGCATGTCAAGTAACCACAGAGTGATTCATTGACAAGCTACAAGCCACAAATTCGTTTTCGACTCGTTCCGAAAATAGCGTGATGAACTTTCCAGACCACAATTTTTTATTCAGCTTCAGAGTGAGGTAAAAGGGACTGCCAGTGCTAACCATAATGGTAAGCAGGGCTGTTGTTTTATATACTTTTGCGGTTGCAAGTGCCTCCTCAATGATACCTTTGCCCCTCCCCAAATGATATCAACCTTTAACACGGGACCCTATTGGGTGTGCCCCAATCCATTTATTCCTCCTGCCCATTGCCTTCCTACATTTTGCTTCTCCAATGATTTTCGGAAATCAACACCCGTGATGGTATTACATTTTGAACTGCAAGTGATGAGTGTTGGTCCAGCATGACATGATATATATTTAGTATCATGAAGCAACTGATACAGAATTAGCGCAATTCCATAATATTTGAAAATTTGGATGGAAAATGGCACCACAGAAGAAATTAATACCTACCCATTCTATGTGATGCTCAATTATGCACTCTCATCTTGTGATACGCACACACAATTTGTGTTCCTTACTTAGGGACAAACTAAAATCCATGTTTGGCAAAGGAGTATTCTATTGTATTTTAACTAGCCTGGAGTTCCAACATCCTTCTATTCAAGTTCATAATTATATGTTTCATATGATTTTTATTGGTCGGCTTTGGGCCACTCTCCAGCATAAGTATAATTTTGGAACACTGTAGCAAAGCTTCGCCTCTCATATGCCTCTACAGTAATATGTTTTCATGTTTCCACAGTCAAGTTTTCATGGAAAATTTGTGTTACAAAAATCACTAAAACGTGGTCTGTTCATCCAATATATGCTTGGCTAGGTTACATAAGGTTAAGTTTTTTATTTGGAACATGCTTGAAAAAAATGTTTTACATTTTTCCTGCTTTGTTTATTGCATGGGACGTTAGGGTAGGGTAGGTTAGGTTAGGTTAGGTGATGCTGCTTATAATTTTATATTATGTTTACTATTCAAAGCAACCTTTTTCATATCGTTTTTTATTCAACTGAAAAGTGTGTATTTGCAGGGGAGCATAAGTGGTCACACCACGTTAAGCACATTCGCAAACATTGCAGTGGAAAATATTACCATGAATTCAAAGCTAACCAATTCAAACACAAATTTACTGAAATGTATCATAACTTGATGGGCGATATTCATGTTTCTCTGCACATGAACATACAATGACATATGTCATGCTATTGAGAAAAACATTCTACTGCATGAAATGCTTTGAAATCAAATGTGCATTTGCCATTTAACAAATACTCATTGTTCAGTTGGAAAGCAAAATAATACCAAAAAAGTGGCTTTGAGTTGCATAAAATTAACGTATAAAAGGAAAAAAGAGCATCAGCCAACCTGACCTAGATTAACCTCCAACGTAATATAAGAAAACTAAATAATTTTTTAACAAGTACTATTTCTCAAACATTTTCCAATTTGTAAAACCTAGCGTAGTGCAGCCTAGCCAACCCTGTTTTGGATGACAAAAATCACATTGTGTGGGAAATTTGAAGTTTTTTTAAAATAAAGATTTCCGATAAAGGCTCGAATAACCTCACCTATCCTAACCAATCATAACCATTTTCTTTGCATTATTGGAGAAAGAAGTGAAGAGCTTGTCTCCCGAATACCTTAAAGCATAATAGTATGAAATTTCTTACTGTGGAGAAACATGGCAGGTGAAGCTTTACTACAGTGTTCCAAAATAATACTTATGATGGAGTGTGTCATTAAACCAAACAAAAATTCCATATGGGACATAAACACATGACATTGAATAGAAGGATGTTAGGACTCCAGACTAGTTAAAATACAATAGAGTGCTCATTTCCCAAACATATGTATTTTATTTTGTCCCTAAGAAAGGAACACAAATTGTATGTGCATATCACAAGATGAGAGTGCATAAGTGCACTGTTTGTTTGTAGTTTAAAAAATATCAGCAACTCAAATGTGTCAGAGTTGGTTTCATCACATAAAAAGTAGCATCTCTCGCACCCTCCCAAGACGCTGCTCTCTCTCACTCTCTTTCTGTTTCCTCTCTCTCTCTATCTCTATTCTCTATCTCTCTATTCTCTCTATATCTCTATTCTCTTATCTCTTATCTCTATATCTCTATATCTCTTATCTCTATATCTCTTATCTCTATATTCTATATCTCTATATATCTATATCTCTATATCTATATCTCTATATCTATATCTCTTATCTCTATTTATTCTATATCTTTTCTATCTCTATATCTCTATTCTTATTTATCTTATATTCTCTCTATTCTCTATATATATCTCTTATCTCTCTCTATATTATCTCTATCTCTCTATATTCTCTCTATTTATCTATATTCTATTTATATTTATTTTTATTTATATTTTTTTTATTTTTTATATTTATTTATTTATATATTATATTTATATTATATTATATATATTATATTATATATATCTTATATTTATTTATATTTATATTATTTTATATTATTTATTTTTATATCTCTCTCTATCTCTCTCTCTATCTCTCTCTATCTCTCTATATCTCTCTCTATCTTTCTCTATCTCTCTCTATCTCTTCTCTATCTCTCTCTATCTCTTTATCTCTCTTCTCTTCTCTCTATTTCTATTTTTTTTTTTTATTTTTATATCTTTATTTATATATTTATTTTATATATTTTTTATATTTTTTTTATCTTCTATATCTCTCTATATCTCTCTCTCTCTCTCTATCTCTCTCTCTCTCTCTCTCTCTCTCTCTCTCTCTCTCTCTCTCTCTCTCTCTCTCTGTCAAGGATACGACCACTCGAGGGGGGGACTGCAAACACAGAAATCCCACATGTGCTAAGTGTGTCGGCCCACACCACACCAACACCTGCAGCAGCGAAACGTGGCGATTCGTCGGATGCGGCGGAGACCATGGCTCCCGGGACAGGGCCTGCCCTCAGTGGGCGAAAGTGAAAGACATTCCGCGACTTATCCACTTAGAGGGCTGGACCCCGTCGCGAGAGTGACGTGGTCACCGAGAGCCATCCACACAGACGCACACATTACATACGGCTGCTCCACTGGAACCCATCGAATGCTCCAGGAGAACCCAGACATCCCGGCAATTATCATAAGCCCTATACTACAAAACACCACCAAAACCAAGACCAATTTCCACCCAGCGCCCGAGTCTGAACGCTATGCTAAGTCAGAATGCATCGCAATGAGAGCCAGGCAGACATTTATGTTCGTGTTCTGGTGGCACGGTGCAAATAACTGCGTATTATGTATTTCAGTGTGGCTCCCAGGAGCATGATGATGATGATGATTATTATTGGGGTTTTAGGGTGCGTCAATCCATGCGGATCATATTGCACCAAAAGGAGCACGACAACATAGCATTATTACACTAAACCCGACCGTCTCCTTGAAGTCGTAAATATATATTTATTTATTTTTTTATTACTATATTCTATCGAGATTGAGGTGTCGTGCACGATACTGCATCACTTCACGCAAATAACTGAACAACATTGGCGAAACCAGGAGGTGGTGGCACGGAATCCTGGCCCTTGGCCCCCAGGAGTTACTAGGGGCACTCTAGCTATTGTAGGGACACATCTATAATATGCAGTGGCTCCTGTGGGTTGCAGTGGGGCACACGAGCAGTGGTTAAGGTGTTGAGCTCTGAGTACCAAGGATGCAGGTTCAACACTCGAGCCACTCGGAACATTTTCCAATCCCGCAGCCCACCGGCGGAACAGTGCGGGCAGCGCCACCAAGCCGTGATCGTGCATAAGGTGCATCGTGAGCCACCAAATAAACAAACAAACAAAAACCAATCACAAGCCCAAAGTGAAGCAGGCAAAACCTCATATGACTCATATCCGCCTTAGACTGGCCGTCCTGTTGCTATTCGCCCTTGGATTAGGGAGTTTCCTGACTCCAAACTTACATATAAGGCGGCGTTTAGGTAGTTCACTATGGCGGCGCTCAGCTACGGATGTTTAAACACCTGAGTCACAATGGAGCTGGCTGAGGTGTCTAGGAATGGCCTCAGAACAGATTCAACATGACAGCCGCCAAGTCATAAACATACCAGCCGCTGGCAGATACCTCTCCACCAGAGATGCAAATTCAGAACAGCCAGTGTGCAGTAACTGGATAATCACAGGCCCCAAACCCGAGGCGCGGCTGGGGGAGTTCACCCTTATGAGTCAAAATACACTAGATCAAATGAAACATCTTTCGGATTTTTGTCACCCAAAACAATACATTTTCGGCCTGCGAAGCGCGCCAAAACATGTCCCCTTTTCATTAATTTCTTTCTTCATTTTTTTCCTTGAAAATTCCGGCTGCGCCACTGCCCCGATAATTTGCACCGGCATTCTGCGTTCATACGCATATAGATGCACACACACTTCAGAAATTGCTGGTGCTGCCAAACCGGATTTAGAGTCCATTCTTTCCGTGTGCCACCAGACGATATGCTTTGTGGGACAATGCTCAATTGCGAAAATATTCATGTTGCACTGGCAAAACCAAAAGGATACAAGGCAACTAATTGAAAATGAGCAAACAGAGCAGCTTAGGCTGGCAGATTCCAGACTGTTTCTTGCGCCGATCGCCATTGCGTAAACACCGGATTTGATATCACTAGGTCAAACGATAGCAGAACATCCAAGGATATCACCGACGTGGGCTTAGAAAGAGGTAACGTCATTTGCTATTGGCAGGAAGCGTCAGCGCAAGCTTGCTCCTGGCCAGGATAGGTGTAGGAAGTAGTAGCCGGTAGCCAGCACTGATTTGGTTTCCGGACGTGTTCGTAAACTTCAAGTAATACTTTTCCGTCACTGGAGTTGGCATATTCGTCTAAAGAATTCGTTGACTGGGAGAGGGGTACATTCGAGCTTTCCCACCTTTCCTGGTCAGTGTAGCACCACTTTTCAATGGGGAGAGGGCACGCTCCCCTAATGCCGCCTCCCGGTGTCCCCTACCTTTTCAGTGGTGGTGCTGTCCTTCAGCATCGCCAACATTTTTATTCTCAGTATCCTGCTTTCTGCATGAGGAGTTATTATCAATATCTGGATGATCCTCGTGTAAAATTAGGCAGCATTTCAATACCACGGAACTGCATGTAATAAATAATTGCTCAGTAAATATCCTACACATATGCGGCTAAGTCGCGAAGTTTTCACCTTTTATCGACTAATATAAGCCATATCCATCGTTGATGAAATATCCAACACCAAATAAATCACACTGGCGATAAGATCAGAAAATGTCAGTCCGCTAAAATCCACAAACTTAGAACAACCCAGTGACCGGCTGCAATTCCAAAGCCGGAAATCATATCTTCCCATGTTGTGCCGAATGTATTTTAAACATTGCGCCTGCTACAGGGAGTGGTGTCGGAGCATTGCTTCCGACCGCTAAGGGGTGGTGTCGGAGCATTGCTTCCGACCGCTACAGGGTGGTGTCGGGCATTGCTTCCGACCGTGGTGTCGGAGCATTGCTTCACCGCTAAGGGTGGTGTCCATTGCTCGACCGCTAGAGGTGTCGGACATTGCTTCCTAGGGGGTGGTGTCGGAGCATTGCTTCCGACCGCTACAGGGGTGGTGTCGGAGCATTGCTTCCGACCGCTATAGGGGGTGGTGTCGGAGCATTGCTTCCGACCGCTATAGGGGGTGGTGTCGGAGCATTGCTTCCGACCGCTATAGGGGGTGGTGTCGGAGCATTGCTTCCGACCGCTATAAGGGTGGTGTCGGAGCATTGCTTCCGACCGCTATAGGGGTGGTGTCGGAGCATTGCTTCCGACCGCTATAGGGGTGGTGTCGAGCATTGCTTCCGACCGCTATAGGGGGTGGTGTCGGAGCATTGCTTCCGACCGCTATAGGGGTGGTGTCGGAGCATTGCTCCGACCGCTAGGGGTGGTGTCGGAGCATTGCTTCCGACCGCTACAGGGGTGGTGTCGGGACACTGCTTCCGATTGCATGTGGTATGTAAATGGGTTCAACTCGTCATTCACCATGGGGCAGAGAACAAACAGCATCTGCTCATGATCACACAGGCCGAGGTACAAAATAGCAGCCAGACCTTACACACCAACGGAGGAACAAACTGGCAGCCTGGCCCAGTCCACAGACGGGACAGATAACCTGCACAATCCGTCCCGACGACGGAGGTACAAACTAGCGGCCTGGCCTAGTCCACAGACGGGACAGATAACCTGCACAATCCGTCCCGACGACGGAGGTGCAAACTAGCGGCCTGGCCTAGTCCACAGACGGGACAGATAACCTGCACAATCCGTCCCGACGACGGAGGTACAAACTAGCGGCCTGGCCTAGTCCACAGACGGGGCAGATAACCTGCACAATCCGTCCCGACGAGGAACGGCAGTCGCCTGAACAAACTGTCGGCAGTCGCCAACTCAGTCGCGGCGGTATAAGCTGACAGCTGGTCATAATCGGCCACGACAGCCATGTCTACGTGATCCTTCGGCGTCGTTGAAGCGAAAGGGCACGAACACGGGCTCAGTCAATGGCGAGATGTCATCGCGGTGTACCACACTGGCTGGCGGGAGCGAAAGGGCAGCGAGCCACGACCCACCGACCAGGGCCAGAGCAGGGGGGGGGGGGGGCACAGGGCGATCAATCCAGTGAGTGATTAAGTGAGTGAGTGAGTGGATGAGTGAGTGAGTGGATGAGTGAGTGCGTGGATGAGTAAGTGAGTGGATGAATAAGTGTGTCGATGAGTGAGTGAGTGGATGAGTGAGTGCGTGGATGAGTGAGTGAGTGGATGAGTGAGTGAGTGGATGAATGAGTGTGTCGATGAGTGAGTGAGTGGATGAGTGAGTGTGTGAGCGAGTGAATGTGTGAGCGAGTGAGTGGGAGATCTTGAGATTTGAATAGTATGAAAAGGAAGTATCAAAGGAAAATTATATGCATATCAGTTGTGATTCAAGTAGCAAAAGGCACACCTGATGAACAAAGCTCATGAGAAAACTCTCACCAATGAGATATTAAAAATATCAAATTTTTTGACGATATCCGACAACTGTAAAGTTTCCAGTTTTCCTGGCTGATAACGACCTCCACGAGACCCTACTTGCGATGATTTAATGATGTCCAATGTCTAGCTTGTTGCCGAAAGTGGCCCTACATAAACTGATAGGAGAGGGAATAAGGCGGGAAACAACTTTCCAACTCTTCTAGTCATAATTTTCTGAGTTCGACTTCTTCCTTCCTCGATCTTCCTCGATTTGATCATGCGACATTTTGACAGTTAATATTTTGTGAAGTCGATATCTTGCGGTAACTATCTTTTGTGATGTCGATATGCATTGTGCCGATATTCTGCTTGACGATGTTCCGCAGGCGATATTCAGCGTGCCACTATTTTACCACATAATCGGTTCATTCTGAATCGCGTACGAGCTGGAGTATGGAAATCGGAAGTTACTGAAGACAAATGAAGAATATATCAACCATAGGGCAATTTCCAGGGGCGGTCGGCCCATGTAAGACACTAAGGCAGTGCTTCACCTGAGCTGGGAAGTATTTTTGTATGCTATTTTCATAAAATGATGCTTTCATCCACTGGAAAATGACAAACTTGAAAAATGGAAACACATATGCATTGGTGACTCAAAATTATGGTGAAAATTTAAATTCATGTAAATTTACATCATTTACATCTTAGCTTCCAAACAGCTCTATCAACGGTCGGCAGAGGCTAGCCTCTCGCACATATCGCCATATAGTAAATTTTCGTTTCATAACAAGCGCAGGGTAGGCCAGGGTCCTCCAATGTTGTTTCGCAATCGGTGACGTCACATGATCTGTACAATTGCTCTGTTTCGTAGGCGCTCCAGCGGAACTTCCGTGTTTCCCACACGATATTTCCGAACTTAAATACCATCGAAATTGGACAAAATGGGGCTAATTTGAAAGCTTGAAGAATCTTGTCCACGAATATCAGCCGTATTTTTCATAACACTAGGATTTTTCGCTTCGACCCACGTTGACTGCATTCATGTCAAGCGGATGTAATTATTCATGGAATCGCATGGTGCCACGGGTAGTAGCAGTATGATGAGACAGGCCAACTGAAGATCACGGCCGGGTAGGAGGGGTAGGAGCAAGTAAGAGATAACTGTTGCAGCATAATTCCTCCCCACTTGGTGCAGGGAGGTAAACAAGGGTGGGTGTACTGGGGGCGTGTGCCCCCATGGGAAGGTACCCAGGATTGGTACCTATCCGGCCAGGGCCTATTGGGGACGAGTAACCTAGGGGTAAGTTTCTCGTTTCGCAATCGAAAGATTGTGAGTTCAAGACTCACTTGTCGCTACTCTTCGCCCGCGACCAATCGGCGTGAGAGATTGGCGACGCTACATGACTCAACGGTCGATGTGTCGTAAAACCAATAACAAACAAACAACCTATCCAGCCAGGAAAAGGCGGCAACATTATATTTAGGCTACCGGCGGAGGCACCTATGCTGGTTGGAATAGCACGTCCTTATCACCCATGTACAGATATGGAATCTGCAGCTGGTTTTCAGGTAGACTTTTAACATGGAGTACCATGGAGCATGCATTCCATCGATGTGGGGCTTCACATTAACTTCATGTATTTTGCACTCAAATAATCAAGAATAAGAAATATATATATATATATATGTATAATATATATATATATATATATATTATATATATATATATGTATAAGTATATGTATATGTATATGTATATGTATATGTGTACGTGTGTACGTGTGTACGTGTGTACGTGTGTACGTGTGTACGTGTGTACGTGTGTACGTGTGTACGTGTGTGTGTGTGTGTGTGTGTGTGTGTGTGTGTGTGTGTGTGTGTGTGTGTGTGTGTGTGTGTGTGTGTGTGTGTGTGTGTGTGTGTGTGTGTGTGTGTGTGTGTGTGTGTGTGTGTGTGTGTGTGTGTGTGTGTGTGTGTGTGTGTGTGTGTGTGTGTGTGTGTGTGTGTGTGTGTGTGCACTTGTACTTCGTGCAAACCGAGGCCATTTTCTGTTTGCACACCTGACAACCGAGGACGTGAGGTGTATAGCGAGGACATTTTTGACGTCCTCGGTTTTCAAACTTCGTCTGAAGCATTGCCAGATGCTCACCAGTCTCCAGACGGATTTTTTCGCCATCCTCGGTTTTGACCATATATGTGACCGTGTGTGTCCAGCAGGTGTGTGTGTGTGTACTACGTAGACAAAGTGTGAGCAAGCCGAAAGTTACAGTGCAGACGCGTCGCGCTCATGTTTGCAACTTGACACCACTCATGCTTGCAGCCTGCTGCAAGGCAGGACGGGCCGGTCGTCGGTAGGGTGCCGATTTGGCTTCCGCCGACTCGGCTGGCGGCGGTCGGCCGGCGACCGGCACACGCGTTTGTGGAAACCAATTGGCGCTTCGGTTAGGCCGATTTTTTACCAGTATTGTGGAATAGGACAGGGCTGAGGATTGGAGGTTAGGAGCTGCGACAGGTGTTATGGACATACTTTGCAATTGGTCGTTAGCGCAACAGAGGGTAGGAACACCTCGTGCGCCACATACAGATTTAAGCGAAGTACGTTTTGAAACATCTTTGGGTCTACATCTTAACCCGTCCCGTCTCGGGGGGGGTCTTCAACCGCCCCCCCCCCGTCAGGTTTTTCGCGGATAGCGGACGAACGGCGCGCGGCAGCGCGCCCAAATTTGGCATACCTTTTCCTACATCAATTTCACATGCTTATTCAGAAAATTTAGGTCCGGTCATCTAGGGTCAACGAGTTAGTCGAGGTCAAGTGAGGTCACCTCCAAAAAAGTTCATGCAGTCGTCACGCTTTAACGGATACAGATATTTTAATGAAACTTTCAGCGTTTGCTTATCTTTACGGATGCAACAAAACGTACGAGTTGAATTTTTCATTTGTTTCGTTTTTGACTACATATACATTTTGCGTATTTGCCATATTGCAGTTCAGACACAGGATTCTGACTAAAGTAAGCATTTTGTATTAGTGCAAGTTGACTTCAAACAACATTTCTCGTTCTGCTCTACAGATTGGAAAAGGAAAATTAAAGACAACTTGAAAATTCCAAATTTTGAAATTTCAAAAAAAAAAAATTATCTTGGGGGGGGACATTATACCCCTGGTCGATTTCGTTGTCCTTTTCTCATTCGAAATACATTTTGTTTCTTTCATATATCCCCCAAAATGAACCCCCCAGAGTAAAAAAACATAATGTAAGTCATGAAAATCTAGCCCCCTTGGTGACGTCACTTTTGGGGAAAAATTTTTGGGGGTGGACCCAGACCCTACTCGTCGAGCGCTTTCCGATGACACCTCTTTCGTTTTCGTGCGATGCTTAGTTTGAATTTTAGAGGGGGGATCTTCAACCGCCCCCCCCCCCCGTGACGGGGTGGGAGGATCTGACCGGAATGACGGCGCGGGTTAACCCGCGCTGTCTCAGAGGAGGAGGCGTGTTTTTTTTTCCATCCCTTAAGGTTTTCCGCGGATAGTAAAAAAAAATAAAAACGGCGCACGGCAGCCCGCCAAAATTCGGCATACCTATTCCCACATCAAGTTGTTATTTTGCGTGGAAATTTTGAAGTCGGGTCATTCACGGGGCCGAACTAGTCAAGGTCAAGTCAGGTCACCTCCAAAAATGTTCAACCAGTCGTCACACTTTAACGGGTAAAGATATTTGAATGCACTTTCAGCGTTTAATTTTATTTATGGACGCAACGAAACGCACCAGAGGTATGGTTGAACTTTCGCCTTTTTCTGGCATATTTGTTTAGCATATTTGCCTATTGAGCCTAAAATCGAAAATTTTGGCTCAAGTAAGCAATTTGCATGAGGCGACGTTTACCTGAAACAACTTCTCTGAGTATGTTTTATCTATTAGAAACATAAAAAAGTATTTAAGAATTGAACTAAAAATTGAACAACATGAAAACAATTGGTATATTTGGGTAGGCGAACATTTTGCACAATGCCAATTTCGTTTTTCTATTCTGATTCCAATTAATTTTTCCCCACGAAATTGAACTCCACAGAACATACATGACGTCAACCGTGACCACATAAACCCCCTCAGTAGGATGTTGGGGTGGTTTTTAGCCGTACTCGTCGAGCGCTTTCCAATGAGACATCTCTCGGTTTCGTGCGACGTTTGGTTTGGAGATTGGAGGGGTATATAATGAATCCCTCCTGAGACGGGGTGTGAGGATCTGACCGGAATGACGGGGAGGGTTAACGTATTGCTTCCGGATGTAATGTTTTATCGTTAAATCCGTCGCACTGACAACGAATGACTTCGTTCAGATTCCTAAACATAAATTATCATCACCATATTACGTTGTTGCAGGAAACCCACTCCAATATTCAAGATGATAAAGTTCTGGAAAAAATAATGGAGATGAGACATATTCTTCACATATGGTGAAAGGAAACCTGATTCTGGTATACTGCCATTCCTTCCATCTTTTCCTGAACTGGTCCGCAAGATGGAAAATGTTCTTGTGGATGCCAAAGGAAGTTTATTAGTCGCTAAGTTGACCTTCGAATGTCCTAGAATAAACCATTGGAGCTGTGCGCTTCAACCCAGCTTTACAATTTGGGTCAAGTCTTCTATTTTACCATCTTTCCCACGTTGGCTGAATGGATTGCTTCCAAATGAATTAAATTGCATGCATATTCGTTCGTCCTCTTCAGGCTGGCATCATCACAAGACCTGTTACTTAGGCTGATCTGCTTTCGCAAACATTTTTGATCATACATGGGTGAGCCTAGGCCAGGTTAAGCGAGCACGAAGGAAAGTTGCCAATATGCCAATAAGCGTACGTAATTTTGTACTGAAGCAACATGTACAATAGCACATTGATGCAGTCCACTTCGTTTGCTTTGCCCATGATGCGGCAGGGGTGACGGTTGCATGCCACCGTTTTTTTTTATTTTTTGGGGAGGGAAATCATTACACAAAGGCATTCCGAACTTAGCGTAATTTGGCTTCATGCGCATTAACCTCCGCCCGTGTGGGGGCTGCGACGTGTTAGGCGGGTGTCAATGCATCCATTTTTTCGCGACTACGGAGGAACGTCGTGGGTTTGGGCGCCGATGCTTGATGGGACCATCTATTGCGAACTTGATCAAATGAAATATGAAAATGCCTGATCATATAACTGCGCTATGACGCCATAGGCGGAAATATATCCGTTGTTGTTAAGGCAAGTGTGAATTATTGGCAATCAACGTCACTTGTTGCCCACACATAAAAAATGTTGGATACGGTGAGATGATAGGCATCTAAGCTCGTGTGCATACATCAGCTTGTTTCCAAAGTGATTGAAAGTTGCTGACGTATATGGACCTATGATAATCATTTTCAGCTTCTGAGCTACTCGGGGTTTAGGCCGAGATACATATACTGAGAGTTTCGGTTGGCTGGTTGGCTGGTTATTGGAGTTTAGGGCTCATCGACTGCATCGGTCATTCAGCGCCCATATCATCGGCAGTCAAATAGTAAAATGCTAGCAAAAGTCAGCCAGAATTGAATATCACGGGGTTAAGTACAAGTGATACCTTACCATGCTACGATTCTCATTTCTTCCGGTATAAAATCGAGTTAATGAATATATCACAGTGTAAATCAAAGAAAACTTGATTTCTGATAGGAAGCGGAAAAGCCCTCCCGATTGAACAATTGATGACTTCCCTAAGTGAGAGAGAGAGAGAGGTATGTCCAAAATGACGCCTTCGCTCATGGTTAAGTCGGCTGCAGGCAATCAGTACGTGACTGAGAGTTTCGGGGCATTCGGACTTCGTGTGCTTCGCACTGCATGAGTTCAGTATAGTAAACTCCGGCGTAAGCCTATAGCAACACTTATAATATCTAAATTTAGGTCTTTGCATCCCATGAGAACGAAACAATCGGTTCTCTATTCCAAAATGATCAGAGCCAAGTAATTAGGTAGACCAAAAAGGCGCAGCTCAAGAAATAGTTTACGTACACTGATCTTTATTGATAACGTTTTATCTAGAATGGTAGATGCAATCCCTAAATCACCAGGCATCTCCTATATCAGTGAGGGACGCCCCAGTGGCCTCACTGATTCAGGCTGTCCTCATTTTCCCGCGAGAGCCTCCTCTGTCAGATGGCTTCCTACGCCTATCAGGGGGCCTCCTATGTCCGTCAGAGGCCTTCTGTATCGGTCATGGTAGTCCTTGTGTCTGTGAGGAGCCTTCTGTGTCAGTTACCTCTTGTATCCGAGAGAGTAGTTCCGTGTCGGTTTAAGAGTCTCCCGTGTCCCCCAACAACACCATTTTTATGGAGATTAGTGTGAATTTCCAAAAACTGAGCGAAAGTATTCATTGTCAGGGCCATTTTTTATCACCTCGTCTTTAATTTTGATGAAGTGGGAGGGGCAGGCACATATGTTCATTCAGTTCCATGAACTTTAACCTCATAATTTACATTGACTGATGTGTCAGGACGCATCATGAGGTGTGGGGATGCTGTAGCGGACAAGGAACTTCAGATTTCTTGCGGCGTGGTCACTATTGAGCATACCACGGCATTTGCTAACGTAGGCGAAATAACGCGAACAACTAACAAGTATACTTATGAAGCGTAACGCAGTGGTGACGACTTCTCTACCATTCCTTGGGCCGACATGATGAATGCGTCTGGCACTTTCAAATGTATGAATCGTGATTCCTTGTCAGATGCTGAGGTCACGCACCTCGTAATGGACCTGGCCAGGCGAGTGCATGTCAGTACTGTCGTCAGGGATGCATGCACCGGAGGAAGGGGGACACCGCGGGAGTACCCCTGACACTGCCAAAATATTGTATTCACATTTCGTACATAATAGCCGTGGCTTGGATGAATTCATAAGCACTGCTCCTCGTATTTGTCAGCAAACCAGCCTTAAGATGCTGATTCACCTGTCAAATGCAACGTGGCATTCAGCGGCCAATTCGACGGCCGATTCGGTTAATTCAGTTCTTTATAAATGGAGCTGAACACAACAGGGCATAGACCACCGCTTTGGGCTGTGTTCGTCGCTACCCGCATCCAGTATCCGTCGTGAACATGCAATGGCATGGGAAAATTTTAACTTCTTTGGTGAGAGATATCCGTTGCATCCATTGCTATGGTCCATCGGAGTAGTCGCCGAATAAAGTGAAGGGCTAGATTTCAAGCCTGACATAAAAGGAGACGGAATGTTTACTGATGGAGTTTGCGTTACATTTGCAGTGCATTGCATTGCCTTGCATTTTGTCACCTTATCCAGAAATTTGACAGATGTGGTTTACTTCTCCAAGTATTTACAAACGGGGAATGTTAGCGAAGCGAAAGAAAAGCTAGCGTGGTGCATGTGATCAGCTGTCGCGATTAATACCCATTTGTATACTTGGGGTAACAAATGAATATCTTACATTAGCTTGGACCTGGCAGTGGAGGGATTACTTAGACCCTCTAAGGTTTTCTGAAATAACTCATAATCCGTCTAAAGAATCACTTCGGTAATTTATCATATAACCCGACAATTGATGAACGTGCATGTCAAATGTTGAGGTGCAGTCTACTAACTTAACGAAGTTGGGGTACACCAAAATCAGGTGACGTCATCTAGTGCAGTTTTTAAATGTGCATTAAGTATATCTCACAAACCGTTTAAGATACAGCCAAAAGTTAACCTGTAGTGAAGAGAGAAATGACTAAGGGAAAGCTAAGAAGCAAAAAAGTAACCCATGTGATGTCATCGGGTCAAACGGTAATTTGCCTTTGGTATTTTGCACGCAATGTTGTCGCTAATTATTTGTTAAAACTTGAATATGGGTACGGAGGGATTATATCCCTTAATAGTGTTCTAGGTTACAGGTCACTCCCCGATTAGGCCACTGATGGATGACCCGATAAGAGTCGAGAATAGAGTTGTTCACTTTTTCTTCCAAACACTGGCATGAGACGTAGCACGGGCACAGCAGGTTCTGGCACCGCACGACACATGGCACAGCAAGCTGGATGATGGCACATAGAAAAGCATGGGGATAAATAGGGACCATCTAAACAACGAGGGAAATCATGATTGATGACGAAAGTAAGCAATACCAGAGATGCAAAACATTTCACACACTGACAGCAGCTCAGTCTCTACGTTTCAAAGTTATTCCACACATCATTGGTTAAGCCCTTTTTCCTGGTAATCTTGGACAATTCAGTTCAACATCAAGACAATTTTAGATATATGCTTTAATTTTATTACTAGGGGTACCGACACTGGCACGGCAGTGGCACGGAAAATCCTGGCATTGTACAGCAAAAGGCTCATGTTCCCAGGATTACGGGTTGCCGTGTCCTGCCACTGTGCCAGAAAGTGGAAACTCTAGTCGAGAGTACGAGCATCGCAAAAATAAGACCCCCTCCCCGCGAGTTACACTAAGAGGCCACATGCTAACCAATGACGTTTGTTCCGCGGTCGCGAAAAATTGGTGGCAATGTGATACGCTCCTGAACGTGTGAAGGTTAAAGTTAAGCGAACAAAAAGTGTGGTGAGTGCTGAACGATTCCAGATGATGCTTCCCCATCATCCCCCATCCACAAAGGAGGCATTAATCCGCCGCCTTTCCGTATTCTGGCGAGTGAAAATGAAGTGTGCTAAAAGTCAATAAGTAGTTTTATATATATATATATATATATATATATATATATATATATATATATATATATATATATATATATATATTGTTTCAGTAAAATGTCATGCACACCTGTCTGACTAAGCACGGCCAGAAATGACCCGTTAATTGCATGAAAGAAAATATTCGCCTATGTACGTCGGGATAATACCACGCGCTTTAATAATGTCAGCTTCCAGACGAAAAACGGATATATGTAGGTTGTTCTCAGTGAATAGTATGTATATGTATGCAGTGAATAAATGACCATATCTGAAGAACGGGATCCGATCAGGAATCTTTTAAGTAGTCATGTTGGTGTATGCATGGCTTCGGCTATCATGCACTAATTTCGGTTTACACTCGGATCTGAACATGTCCCATCAAAACACACCAGGTTTAATTTCGGCTGGCCATTTTGTCAGCATAAACTAAAAACAATTAAAATTAAGAGTATCCTGACCAAATGTCCGCCTAAGCATGCAAGCGAACACAAATACCTGGCTTTCAGTACACATGGATCAGGATGCATGCATCGGTATGCATCACTATGCATGATGGAACACATAAATATTGCTGAACACGTAACCACTTCTTGATTGCTGAATTAATTGAACGGAGTTCCGTCGCCGCCAGATATGCCTGGCAATTCTGGGATGTTTTTCATGGCAAACATCCACGACTATCAGTTTACTTAAAATGTGATGCACCTTTGTGATATTCGGATTTGGGCGGCAATTATATGCTTCAGCACCTAAATGCAATAGTTGTGAGATTGAATAGGCTACATAGGTTACAGTGTACGGACCACAGCCTATGCATACAAAAATCATACTGTCCGCATATGCGATGAGACCTATACTATGGTGACTTAACAATACCCTTCTCGAAGATGATTTTTCATTTGCAGTGTGCGTAGAGATCAAAAATGAATTATGCTAGCGACAGCATAAACGGAACAATGCTTACGATTGGCGTTTTAATTTAGAAATGACCACCAGTGCCATTCGAGTCAGTAGAATCAGAAGCCGTAAAGAAAATATCGTGCAGAGGAGAAAGGAAGAAAGTACATTACATGACTGCAACAATATGGGATTGACTGCTATTGTCGTCAGTTCTACCAACGAATATGCAACTACCACCACCAACGACACGCCACCAACGATTCTGCCAACTATACGCAACTATTCGTGATCGAGCAAATGCATTCTAGGAACATTAATTTTTGACCTGCTAGTTATGGTCTAGATTGAGATGGATAAAGGATGGTTAGATACCTACAAAATGCTTCTTCGGTATGTGTGCCCAATGAAATACTAAGGACACATTAATATTTTGAAAACAAGACGGGCAGCTAGCTTCCGACAGCAGACATTTTTTAATATTACAATGCATTGCTTACTTAACTATATGAGTCAACATGTCATGCAGATCATAGCGACCGGCGAATCAACGATTATCTGGCTTCTATAGATTTTCACGAATTATACAAAATGGAAAGAACTCCTGTAATAGTCAACAAGTGAAGGCAATCTATATATGCTCTAAGGCATGATGAAGAACAAAGCTCCTTCCGCTGTTTAATACAACGAAGAATGGCTCTTAGATGCTCCTGGGTTTTAGACATTGCGTGAGACGAAATGTACGACCCTCAATATACAAGGAGGTGCTGGGTTTACTCAACATCAAAAGTAGCGTTAGGGATCATGCTATATTACTCAACGTTTCGGCCAGGGGCCATCATCAGGAGTGATATAAAAAATGGCAGGGTTAACAATTGAAAAAACGCGGGAAGAAAGCGTGGAAAAATACACGTGAAACACAGAAAAGCATCTCCATTGCTGCAGACACTACAAGAAACTGTAAACTAGAAATCAACTAGGTCAAGATAAAATCCTCTGAGGAAGCCCGGGCCGATGGTCCATATACATATCGACACATATATAGACATATATCGAATGTAACGCTTAATACATAAAATATAATTTATGTTTATGTAATTATATGTGATATACCAAGACGTCGTTTGCGTGTTTAGTTGCGGCCGTAGATTACGTATGTGTAGAGATTCGAGGACCTTCAGATCAGCGTTGTCCCTGGCTGTTGCTAGAATTTCTACTTTGAAGTTTGTGTTAGTGTCGCTGTGTTCCATGTTAGAATGTTTGCCGATCATGTGTTCGCCTAAAGGTGTGTATTCTCTCCGAAGTCTGGCATCTCCCAAGTGCTCATTGTACCTATCCCTGATGCTACGCTTGGTTTCTCTGACATAAAATATTCCAAGACAGCTGTTGCACGTTATTTTATAGACAACGTTTTTCCGCGTGCATCTACCTTTGAGCCCGTTACTACAGGTGTGGCATGTTCGTCTACCAGCAGGGCATGGCGACAATTCCAGGGCAGAGCGGACCAGGTAAGATTTCAGTGTAGGTCCGCTAGTCCAGGCTACCCTAACATGATCTAGATGAGACGAACGGATAGCTGCATTAACCTGTCGACATAGTTGGTCATCGACAAAAGGAAGTCTCATGTAGACGTAGTTGGGATTGCTACATGTTCGATGCCGACGTTGCCCACTTATCCTACTCCTGTTGTGAGGGTGGGCAGCACGAGCGGCGGAGTGTACCCGATGTGCTGGGTATCCGTTTTCCAGGAAAAGGGTTTTCATCTTCGCAAGGCTCCGCTCGCACGAAATAGTGTCGGAGGAGACTCGTGCTGCTCTCCTCATTTGGGATGTTAAAACGGCCTTTTTAGTGGCCATCGGGTGGGCCGAATCATAATGCAAGATGATTGGGGCTGCCATTGGTTTAAAGTACAGTTCGGTGGTGTAGCTACCATCAGCCTGAACTACAAACAACGTATCAAGGAAAGGAATCGAAGTGGTATGAGCAGTGTGTTCCAAGGTGAACTTGATGCTGGAGTTTGTTGTTGGAGCTTGAGTTTGAGTTTGTTTGTTGGAGCTTGAGTTGTTGGTTAATTTCTGCAAAGAAGTCGAGCAGAGAGGCCATGCCATGTGTCCAAACACCAAAAATATCGTCTATATACCTCATGTAGAGAGCTGGCTTCAAATCATGCGACGCTAGGAAGCTCGACTCAAGGCGGTGCATAAAAGCAATTGCTAAAGGAGGTGCACATCGGTTGCCCATAGCCACTCCTTTCGTTTGCTTGTACATCGAGTTCCCAAAACGTATGAGGTTATTGCTGAAAATATGTGTTAGTAATTTCGCACAGTCCTGTACCCCAATCCCGAAGAGACGGATATCATCCAGATTGTCCTCGATTAGGCGAATTACAGCATCTATTCCCTCCTTTATCGGAATACTGCCATATAAATTTTTGACGTCCATGGTGAAAACAATACTGCCCTCCGGAAGTTTGGTAGGAAAAGTTTCTTTCACTCTCTGTAGGTACGACTCCGTGTTTGTCAGATGGGCGGGAACCAACGCTAGTATCTGGACAAGAATCTTGCTCAAGAACCAAGATAGCTTGTCTAGGGGGTCACCACTCGCCGACACTATGGGGCGCAGTGGAACCCCTAATTTGTGGTTTTTTGGAAGCCCGTATAATTCCGCTGTGCGGCTGGAGTGAGGGAGGAGAGACAAAACTGTGTCTTTATGTAACTTCCCGGATAAAGTTTCCTTGATAATAGTACACGTTTCGATTTCGAGACGTTTGGTAGGGTTTGGCTGGGAAGGAATGCTCTGATAATCATCCGTTATTGTCCTGGCCTTTTCAATGTAATCCGTTTTGTTCAGCACGACGAATCCTTTGCATTTATCTGACGGCTTCACTATTACAGTATCGTTGTTTTTCAATTCCCGCAGTACTTCCCTCTGTTTCACATAATTGTCCGACCTTTTGTTCGATGCTCTGCTGTGATATTTATATGCTTTTAGAACTTTAGTTTTTAAATCTTTCAATTCAGATTCTAAGTGAGTTGTGGCTCTCGGTGGTTGGTATGCAGGAGTGTCGGGAAACATGGGGCGAAGCTTTGAATGACCTGTGCTAGAGGTGCTTTGTGATAAGCCTGCCTGCGGTACCTGAGGTACAGTTTGCTGTTTTGTCTCCCTACATTCCTCCACCGCAAACCATAGATCGCCCTTTCTACGCCTGATTCTGCCCTTTCCAAACAGCTACGATCTACTTTTTGAGGTAACGCAAAATTTGGGCCTTTGTCAAGCAATCCCAATATACCTGAGTCTAGGGGTAACTTACTTAGATTAGATGTGCGACTGGTACTGTATTGTTCAGTGCCATCGCCGTTGGTGTCCGTACCGTGGGTACCTGAAGTACTGCAACTACCCGAGCTCTCTCCACTAGTAGCCGCGTGGTGAACTAAATTGTTTGTATCTAGGAGTGGCGTAGGTGGTTGGTACGATGATTGTGTACCTAGGCGAAGTTCGTCCTCTTGTGGTGCGCTGCGGGCGGCTGCTAGCCTCACGCCGCAGTTTCTGACTCCAGAAACAACGCTGGAGATCATGGAAACGCAAAAACAACGCTGGAGATCCTGTGTTTCATAAGTGGGCAACGTCGGCATCGAACATGTAGCAACCCCAACTACGTCTACATGAGACTTCCTTTTGTCGATGACCAACTATGTCGACAGGTTAATGCAGCTATCCGTTCGTCTCATCTAGATCATGTTAGGGTAGCCTGGACTAGCGGACCTACACTGAAATCTTACCTGGTCCGCTCAGCCCTGGAATTGTCGCCATGCCCTGCTGGTAGACGAACATGCCACACCTGTAGTAACGGGCTCAAAGGTAGATGCACGCGGAAAAACGTTGTCTATAAAATAACGTGCAACAGCTGTCTTGGAATATTTTATGTCGGAGAAACCAAGCGTAGCATCAGGGATAGGTACAATGAGCACTTGGGAGATGCCAGACTTCGGAGAGAATACACACCTTTAGGCGAACACATGATCGGCAAACATTCTAACATGGAACACAGCGACACTAACACAAACTTCAAAGTAGAAATTCTAGCAACAGCCAGGGACAACGCTGATCTGAAGGTCCTCGAATCTCTACACATACGTAATCTACGGCCGCAACTAAACACGCAAACGACGTCTTGGTATATCACATATAATTACATAAACATAAATTATATTTTATGTATTAAGCGTTACATTCGATATATGTCTATATATGTGTCGATATGTATATGGACTATCGGCCCGGGCTTCCTCAGAGGATTTTATCTTGACCTAGTTGATTTCTAGTTTACAGTTTCTTGTAGTGTCTGCAGCAATGGAGATGCTTTTCTGTGTTTCACGTGTATTTTTCCACGCTTTCTTCCCGCGTTTTTTCAATTGTTAACCCTGCCATTTTTTATATCACTCCTGATGATGGCTCCTGGCCGAAACGTTAAGTAATATAGCATGATCCCTAACGCTACTTTTGATGTTGAGTAAACCCAGCACCTCCTGGTATATTGAGGGTCGTACATTTCGTCTCACGCAATGCTCCTTCCGCTTCTGGATTTTGGAAGGAATTTTCCCTTTTCTTCTGGCCAGATCTGGCCGACATGATCGTAGATTACATAAATGAAGCAAAAGGAAGCGCGGTGTTTTCATATCGCACAGCTGTGGAGTGATAACATGAATAAGAAAGAGGATTATCCGCAGAGTATTAATCCGTCCGTATCGGGGAGGGGTCTTCAACCGCCTCCCCCTCAGGTTTTTCGCGGATAGTGAACGAACGGCGGGCGGCAGCGCACCCAAATTTGTCATGCCTTTTCCCAGGTCAATTTGGCATGCTGTTTCAAAATTTTGAAGTCAGGTCGTCTAGGGTCAACGAGTTAGTCGACGTCAAGTGAGGTCACCTCCAAAAAAGTTCAACCAGTCGTCACGCTTTAACGAATACAGGTATTTTAATGAAACTCTCAGAGTTTGCTTATCTCTAGGGATGCAACAAAACGTATCTTTTTTGTTTGTTTTTTGACTACATATACATTTTGCATATTTGCCAATTGCAGTTCAAATATAAAATTCTGGCTAAAGTAAGCATTTTGATTAGGGAAAGTTGACTTTCAACAACGTTTCTCGGTCTGCTCTACCCATTGGAAAAGGAAAATTAAAGAAAACTTGAAAACTGACACTTTTGACATTTCAAAAAATGTAATTCTTATTTTGGGGGGGACCAGGAAAAATGCATTGCCCAGGTCGATTTCGCTGTCCTTTTCTCATTCTAAATAAATTTTGTGTTCATGTATCCACCAAAATGAACTCCCAGAGCAAAAAACATAATGTAAGTCGTGAATAGTCATGCAAATCTAGCCCCCTTGGTGACGTCACCTTTGGGGGAAATTCATTTCAGGGGTGGATCTTGACCCTACTCGTCGAGCGCTTTCCGATGACACCTCTTTCGTTTTCGTTCGACGTTTAGTTTGGATTTTAGAGGGGGTTACTATCCGCCCCGCCCCACGAGACGTGGTGTGAGGACCGCAGAGACCGCAGAGACCGCAGAGACCGCAGAGGGTTAAGAATATATAGAGTTGCGTACTAAATAGTTTCTATAATAGTGGCTAGGGCCTTGCCAAATATATTTCGGAGTGTCATGGGAAGTACGTGAATAATGGTCTTTCAAATTAAATGGGCTCAGTTTGAGGAACATTTTTTGGTTCTAACTTGCGAAATCTACCGGATGTTATTGAATACTGCGAACATCATGACTTGGAGAAACAGAAGAAGCCAGGATTGACCCAACCAGTTAAGCCTTTTCGATTTTTTTATATAACACTACACAATGTATTCCAGCTGTTTCTCCCAAATATTTCATTTTTGTTGGAAAATGTATTATCCCACATCAGTTTGTGTAACACATAATGATATAGGGGGTACTCCCACCAACGAAATAAAATCACTCATGCATTTAGCGAAGGTCCCTTTACCCATTTAAAACCATACTATTTTCCTAGAGGCTCATTTGATACCAAAATGACGACGATTATACCCAAATTACAAGTAAGCGAAGACATGTTGTGTCATCTTTAGCAGCATGGTGCACAGAAGAGGTCATGCAATTCGTAGATTTTACGAGTTGACTTTTCGAGGAAGCGTAGAAAACCACTGTTTATCTTTTACTTATGCTTGTAGTGGAATACTGGCATTGCGTTCATGTAGTACTCTCTCCGGACCAGGCTGAGGCAATCTCGAGAGTCCCGCCCCACCTCCTCAGGTTTTCCCGGGATAGCTGCCGAATGAGGTGACACAGAGACACGAAACTGTAGTACGTTCATACATATCTGATTTTGCATATCTTGAAACAAATTTGAGGACAAGATCGTCGGCCCTTGACTCCAAACTGGACAAGCACATAAATGTTCCCAAACATTCAAAGAGCCACCATTCGGAGTAATTACCACATATCAACGCCAAGCTCAGACCATGCTATTCTTTCATCAAGGCGTGCAACCCTTTGTAATTAGGGGCGCTTGGAATCGTTTGGAGGGGCGCCATTTCCTCGGATGGGATCCACTGTTAAAATCCGTAGGGGGTGGGGGCCTTAGACTGACAATTTGCTGAGCTGAGGAAGGTGAATGCGTACACCGGTACATACAAAAGGGACATTTATTCCTCTCAATAACCGCCCTTCGTCTAAAGAGGGCACCTATTCCCCTGGTAGGGGTATCTTTAGCTTGAACAATAATATGCTGAACGATTGGGGGACGCGGTGCATTGCAGTCCATCGTGGGTGTTTTTCCCGGGTCAGAGTCGTTACACTTCTTTAGATTGGGGGGGGGGGGGCACATGCCCAAGTGTCCCTCCCTCTATTTAGAACCTCTGGTGCTGAGTAGCCCCATGACAATGGGCAGCGTCATTCCGATCGCTCCAATAGCCTGAGCACAGGACGATTTTGCAGTGGGCATGTTGGCGCCAAACCTTTGCTTGCTCTTAATTCTAGACACCATGATTTTGCTGACAAACACGTTGGGCTTGGTAATCTGACTTTTCGAGACTCACAAACATTGCTAAATACGATGTGTTCTTATAGCAGCACACCAAACTATGGAGGATGCAATATTATCCATAGAAGTCTGTTCAAACCAGACGTTTACCTTTTCTGTGCGTTTCACGTGCGCCTGAACGAAACAAAAATCAGTCAGCTGAGCTTCCTTTGCTTAAACGCGAAATTCCTGAAGGTGGTGCCTTTGTTTAAAGACTTCGCCTGGCAATGATACACCTACTATGAAACGAATACAAACATCAGCAGAACCCTCTAATTCCATTTGGAATTATCTGAAGAACCCACGTAGAATGCCCCAAAACCAGCATGTCTAAAGAAAATACCAATATTTACGTGCGCAATAAAGTGTCACAATAAGTCGGAAAACCAAACGAAAATTACAACAACCGAGACAAACAACTGGAAAATTAAATCCCTCGGGTTACTTTTTGCTTTGATCATCATTAGCAAGACAAATTTTCGCACATAATTATTGTCGATCCGACACACTATAGACGTCACAAATTTCCCTTGTTGTCACTCCACCTTACGAGGTTTATATCCAAGGATCCTGGCTCGTTGCAACTTTCTTAATAAGATAGCTAAAGAAATTACCTCGACAGATCATATATATTCACGTTTCATCTCTTTTTTGTATGCCTATACAAGTTGCACGACTTACGATTGCTAAGTTATCCACTTGTTCTTGCACCTTGTGCGATACCGCGAGCAATTTCAGAAAGCATGCCCGAAAGTCGGCACATGCATTGGGGTTGTGCTGGGGCTCATCCAGTTGCCGACATCCATTGTGCGCAACAGGAAGCATGCCATGGGGACAGCTGTTCGCCTTTACCCATGACCGTTATGCACACGTTTTATCATGCATAGTGTACGTTGTCACTACCTAGAACGAGGATCTGAAACCAAGCAGATGATGTAACAATTTAAGCCATGGAACGTTCACAGGTTCCCTAAAAACCGACGAAACTTCGATACACATAATGTGTTAAAGTCGATTCCTCAGCACTCTTGTATAAAACTGCTACGGGACCACGAGCCTTTTTATTTAGAACCCGTAGGCTACGGCAGCAAATAGACTACCTTTGTCGTCACTTCTACATTTTGTTGGATCGACGTGCAATTTTGTATGCATGCTTACGTTATCAAGGGCAATTGAAGCAAGATGCATCCAGAAGGATTTTTTTTCACTGTTAGGGGTACACCCTTGTGCACAAAGGACGGGACCTAAAGTTGTGCAATGCTCAGTCATTGCTACTGCCGTCAAGTATTCATAATTTGTAATGATTTCTGTAGATTCTCATGTCGTTAATTCCCAAGTTCAATGTGAAGTGCAATAAATCCGAGAAAAAATGAGGCCATATGCGAAGACTGAGTTTCCTACATCTTTGGTGTAGTCTCAGTCCGACTACATTTACCTCCGCCCCACCAACACTTCGTTCTCTCAACGTGGGGCCATGTGAGGAGGGTTTTATCAACCAAATTGGGAACCACACTGCATCCATGTGTTGGACCACACTAAAAGTTGTTTTTCTTCTAACTTCTCCATCCATGATTTTGGTTGTAGGTTGCAATGAAAATGGGGCGGTTTGGCCCGTCAGTTGGTTAGCTGTATCCTCCAGTGAACTGGACCCACCCAAATGTTGGCGTCAGGTTTCCACTGTCAGGTTTTGTCAAAAACCGCATTTTCCCGAAATTGATCAGACCCCATCCAGTAATGGCAGATGGAGCATTGTGATGCTGTGATGTGATGCTTATGAGCATTGAGAGAACTTCATTCACAATGGCTACGCCATTGTGAATGAAGTTCTCTCGGAAAATGACACAAGGAAGTACGGGCCGAGAAGAGAAGCATGTGGTGGGTGGGTCCATCGGTATTTTCAGGCTATTTTCAATTAGAAAATGCAGTTATGATCTTAGCATAATATTAACGATATCGTAGGCCTTAGCTCCTCTACCTTGGCATAAATATTATGGCAACTGCGGGGGATATCACCCCACAAATTCCACAATAGAAGACTAGAAACTTGACAATTTTCGCCCAAACGCGAACTGAACACAATGACTATTCAGTAGGATACTGTGCCTCGCAATCATTTGTCTCCCCACAACTTTTTGTCTCAAATGTTTTTGAAATGTTCAAATGTATGTTTTTCGATGATAGTGGTCCTACGCTAAGGAAGCCTCCATCAGTGGCACTAGGTTAACCCGTCCTGTCTCGGGGTGGGGGATCTTCAACGGCCTTCACCTCAGGTTTTTCGCGGATAGTTAACGAACGGCGCGTGGCAGCGCGCCAAAATTTTGGATACCTTTTTCCACATCAATTTGGCATGTAATGTAGAGATTTGTAAGTCAGGTCATCTAGGGTCAACGAGTTAGTCAGGGTCAAGTGAGGTCACCTAAAAAAGTACAATCAGTCGTCACGCTTTAACGGATACAGATATTTTGTTCAAACTTTCAGCAGTTTCCTATTTTTATGGGTGCAACAAAACGTACGGGAGGAATTTTTCATTTTCCGTTTTTGACTACACATACATTTTCCATATTTTCCTCTTGCACTTCAAATATAATATTCTGGCTAAAGTAAGCATCTTTTATTGAAGCAAGTTGACTTCCAACAACGTTTCTCGGTCTGCTCTACCCGCTATAAAAAGGAAAATTAAAGAAAACTTGAAAACTCAAAATTATTAAATAAAAAATACAATTGGGGAGGGGGGGGGGAGGAATTGTTATGGCGCTGGTAAATTTCGCTGTCCTTTTCTGATTCCAAATAATTATTTTCTTTTCTCGAATATACACAGCCAAAAACATGTAAGTCGTGAAAAGTCGTGAATATCTATCCCCCCTAGTTACGTCACTTTTAGGGGGAATTGTTTTGTGGGGTGGATCCGGACTCTACTCGTCGAGCGCTTTCCGATGACACCTCTTTAGTTTTCGTGTGACGCCTAGCTTAGATTTTAGAGGGGGTTACTATCCCCCCGAGACGGCGTGTGAGGATCTGACCGTAAAGACGGCGCGGGTTAATTAGGCCTCACACAGGCGATTATCACCGACACCTCAAACCGCGCAGACGCATCAATTATCCCATACCACATACACACTGCTCTTGGATGTCAGAGGGAGTTCTCGTTACCGACCGCCAGGCGATAGTCCTCGGTATTGACGGTAAACATGCATGGTGAACATGAGACGATACACACAATGTCCTCGGTTTTGCCGATGTCCTCGGTATTCCAAATCACATTGGAGACCGACGATTGGAAGTTTTCTCCAAAATCTACCCTCTATCTTACTCGGCAGATCTTGCTCTATGACAGATCAAAAATTGATGCTTCTCTAGTGAAAACTAATGGGTGTCCTCGATAGTGACGGCCAGGCCATAGTCCTCGGTAGTCACGGCAAACACGTATGTGTGTGTGTGTGTGTGTCTGTGTGTGTGTAAGTGTGTGTGTGCGCGTGTGTGTGTCTGCGCCAGTACCGGCCACCCACCTGCACGGGCTCGTCAGGCCGGATGTCGTCGCCGTGCTCGATGTGGTCCGGCTGGGCGGGCGTGTCCCGGCCAGAGCCCAGGAGCGAACTCAGCAGGCGTCGCCAGCCGCCACGACCGTCCCTGTCTCCGCCCCTGTCCGGACCTCCGCCGCCGCCGCCGCCGCCGCCGCTGCAGTAGCGCGCGTACAGACGGCGGCAGACGAGTGCGCCGACACCCAACAGCAGCAGCACGCCCGACGTCCGCACTGAGGACACAAAACGACACTATACAACTGACGAACATGGTGTACAACTGACAAACATGGTGGACAACCGACAAACATGGTGTACAATTGACAAACATGGTGTACAACCGACAAACATGGTGTACAACTGACAAACACGATATACAACTGACAAACATGGTGCACACCTGACACATGGGGTGCAACTGACATACATGGGCGGATAGTGGTACGTGATCATGCATGATCTGCTCAATTTATGTTTATACATTCGCATAAATTACCGCATTAACGCGCAAAGTATAATTTAAATGGAGCTCACTTTTCTCCCTGCTGTTCGTGTATAGACTGCACTATTCCACTAGAAATATACACTTCGAAGCACATTACACTGTCATTATGATGCATGTATTCATAATGTTCGAAGTAGCAAACAGCTACAACCAATATTACCTTCGCCGACACATCTTAACCCTCGCAGTATGGGGAAGCCCAATTTGAACATCACCCCAGACTAACTTCTGTTCTAAGCAAGATAGAGGCGCCGTAAACGGCATGATGTAGCTACATATGAGGACGTTTATAGCTGCTTGAAACATGTCACCTATGCCTCATGGTTGACCTTCCAAGTCGGGCCAACCAAGTCAATGTTGGGGAACAGTTGTTCATCCGTCTTCGCCGTGGTTTTAGAACCTTGGTCGTGAAACAAAATGAGACTTCGTGTTTCAATATTATAAATATCAAATGCGAATACTAAGTGTCATACGTGCAAATCGTACGTGCATACGTCACTGATCCCGTGAGGAAAAAATACTTTAAAATGTGTTATAAAATTTTCAAGATGACAATTTTCATAACAGATGGCGGTTAGGAAACGTAATGAGTGCCACAAATACCTGTTTCGCGCTCCTTCTTTGAAAAAAAAATCTTGGAAAGAAACAATATTTAGTAAAAGTTCTTCCCAATCTTTCAACAAAAACATTAAACAAATCTAACACCTTGCACTTAGAATTAGGGATCCCTAATTCTTAGTGACACATCAGAAATGATCTCGTGCAAAATTGTCATGATAGTCATGATCTGGGTGTGGCCGTGTCTATCTGTGTGTCTGTGTCTGACTGTGTATGTGTCTGTCTGTGTGTCTGTGTCTGAGTCTGTATGTGTCTGTCTGTGTGTGTGCCTGTGTGTCTCTGTCTGTGTCTGAGTGTGGTTGTGCCTGCGTGTGTCTGTGCCTGTGTGTGTTTGTGCCTGTGTGCGCGTGTGTGTCTGTCTGTGTCTGAGTGTGGTTGCGCCTGTGTGTGCCTGTGTGTCTGTGTGTGTGTGTCTGTCTGTGTCTGAGTGTGGTTGCGCCTGTGTGTCTCTGTGTGTGTCTGTCTGTGTCTATCTGTGTCTGAGTGTGGTTGCGCCTGTGTGTGTGTGTGTGTGTGTGTGTGTGTGTGTGTGTGTGTGTGTGTGTGTGTGTGTGTGTGTGTGTGTGTGTGTGTGTGTGTGTGTGTGTGTGTGTGTGTGTGTGTGTGTGTGTGTGTGTGTGTGTGTGTGTGTGTGTGTGTGTGTGTGTGTGTGTGTGTGTGTGTGTGTGTGGTGGGCGCGCGCGTCTGTGTGTGTACGTCTGTGTGCGTCTGTGTGTGTGTATGTGTGTGTGCGTCTGTGTGTGTGTGTGTGTGTGTGTGTGTGTGTGTGTGTGTCTGAGTGGCTGTATCTGTGTCTGTGTGTGTCTGTTTATGTGTATGTCTGTGGCTGTGTGTGTCTGTGTCTGAGTGTGGCTGTGTCTATCCGTTTGTGCCTGTGTCTGTATGTGTTAGTTATTTGAGTTTAAGGGCGTTTCGACCAAAGCATGATCATTTAGCGCCCATAAATTTCAGTTCAGCGGTTAAGTTAGTTATGCAGACTGGTGTTACCGGGGTGAGTTACCGGGGTGAGTTACCGGCCTGTTACCGGCCCGAAAACCGATCGCTCTCAGAAAGCGGAACATGTTCCCAGAATAAACTATGTCTGAGTCATCAGCCAGGACATCACGATGTGTTGAGCGGTGTATTATTTCCATAAAACAACCTTCGTTCTATTGAGAACTGCTTGCACGAGAAAGATACATGGCGTACGGTCAGGTTTCCTAAACAGCGGATACGCCGTCTTTCGTCGGCCTGTCTGTCTCTCGTCTGTCTGTGTGTGTGTGCCTGAGTGTATATGTGTCTGTCTGTCTGTCTGTCTGTCCGTATGTGTGTGTCTGAGTGTAACTGTGTCTGACTGTGTCCGTGTCTGAGGGTGGCTGTGTCCGTCTGTGTCCGAGTGTGGCTTCTGAGTGGGGTTGTGTCTGTCTGTGTCTGGGTGTGGTTTTTGAGTGTGTCTGTATCTGTATGTGTGTCTGAGTGTTGCTGCGCCTATCGTGCTTGTGTCTTGTGCCTGCAGCATGTATTTAGACAAAAATATGTTCAGTGTTGGATAAATCAAACGGGCATCATATCATCGACTTGAAATATATAGCTTTGCAGAATGCGATCTTCCTTTAAACTCTCAGAAACGCTCATAGTGTCGGACACACTGACGTCGGTCAATGTGTCCGACACTTTTCCATCACTGTATGTCGGTGCTAACAATGCAAATCCCTAAACACTCCTATGCAGCTGAAGCCAGTGTGCCGGCCACTAGTTTCAGCCGATGGTATGCGATCATGGGTTGCGTCCGCAAAGCCACGGCTTCGGCTACTCAGCTCTGGAACGCAGAAAGAACGAAACGAGTGGCAAGCTCGAGAAGTCTTTAGACTTCTCGAACTTTGCTTCTCTTTGAGTTAGATTAGTTATAATGTATTAGGAACGTAACGCACCGCATAGTGGCGACAAGTGCACAAGGACACAAATGTCATATTTAATCTCCTTTAACATATTACGTAAGAACGGGGCAACAACAAAATCCACCATCAAAAACTTCCTTACAGCCTCATGCAAATATTATTTGGCTTTCCGGATGCGAGCGATATTAATGGAAGGAAATTCCAACGCTCTTCCGAGCCGCCGTGCGAGTTGTCGGTGCAGTTCATTCATCTATGCGTCACGACGTGCAGCTGGAATACTCCGTGAACTTTTTTCAGAACAGTGCAGTGCACGATACTCCGTGCACTGTTCCACCAGCTGCCGAGTATTGTGGTGTCAGCATGAACATTGGCCTCCTTATGGCGCAGTTGACTGCGGGGGGTCGTCAATGGTTCACGCTGGTTGACCTCCTGGTTGGCTGGTGTGCCTCTATATCACTCATTCGACTGCGAAGCCATATGGCGTCGTCAATGGCTCACGCTGGTTGGCGGCAGGGACCCGGGATCCAGTAGTCAGTGGTATTCAAACTCCATCCGCGATGACACTGACATCAGCCAGAAGTGACGCAGCAGTTCATGGCCAGATGACATGACAATGTCATGCTGAAGTTCAGGGATTGAGGATCCAGGGAAAACTGGAGGAATGTTGTGTCCCCTTTCAAACCCAATGTGGAGTCCCTTCGACTGGAAAAATGCGCCCTTGTCGTTCCCTCCAATACACCCCACTGACCTTCCCGCTCATCGAGATATTATTTTTCCAGCCCTTTAGAGTAGAAAAGGCGCCTTCAGGACAAGTGCTCCGCCTGATCAAAATTCCTGGCTCCGCGAGGGGCGGAGCCAGGAAACGTGAGCCAACATTAGCCACATGCCCTTCAACGTCATGGTCATGACCATGCGGCTGGGCGCGTCAATGGACCGAAAGGTGGCGCGGTCCGAGACTGGTGGAAGGTTCGGCCAGCCGCGACACTTGTCATACGGAATCAGTGACAATGAGCAGCTGCAGTAGCTAAAAGTCGCCAAACAACCAAGGACCGATCGGGTCTTTTGACTGGTATGAAGGCGAGCGCACTATTTATGCACACGGGAGGATCCTGCAATTCTGATCGGGAGGGGACTCGTTTGGACTAAGATTTTGGATTAAGACGACTTCAGGGGACACTCGAGTGTTCTGGACATGTGCCTGTATCCAGTCAGAGTTGTCCGACCTTTCCGTTGGGGCACATGTCCTCTGTGCCTCTCCCTTAGATTTGCCCCTGGCCTTGAAGTAAGATGGGTGGTGACTGAGCTAACCAGCGCTGCTGGTGCTGCCGGGCTGGTCGCCACGCATTACGGCCCGGTCGGCGCAGCACGGAGGCCACTCTGACCTGGCCCGGAGACCTGCTGACGCCCGATGCAGCAGAGACGACCGGCGGACCGCACTGCCGTCCGCACAGAGCTCATGGCGCTGCCCGCCACACACAGCGCGCCTACTGCCGCTCCAGCCGCCGCCGCCGCCGCCGCAGCCACAGGTGTCGGCCGTGCAGTCACATCCCACCAGGTACGCCACGTCACGGCGCGTCACGGCCGACGGTAACACCGACGGGCACTCCGCCCGACAGCCGAGTGTGCACACGACTGTGCGCAGAACAGTGTGCAAAATAATATGGCCGGAGCTGTGTCCTGCCGGCAGTCTGTTCACCGGTGACTCTCCCCACCTGCCGACGGTACGGCTCAGACCGTACTGCCGCGTCACGACTACCGTTTGCGGTGTCTCTCCGCACAGGTGACGCGCTGCCTGGGTCCGTTCACCCGCTGGCGCTCCCACGGCGTCGCCAGGGTAGCAGAAGCGGCCGGAAGTGGTCTGGTGAGACGGTCTGCTGGGGCCGTCCGGCTGGCGGCTCCAGCAGCTGCTGAAAACATTCGTGGCCACCGTCCAGGAGATAATTGGCAACATTCAATCGCTGGTTAACGAGCCATGGGGTTTGCCACCGGCAAATCACCCACGCGCCATTAGTGTGCGCCAAATGTTCGTCACAGACCGCGCTCTGGACCGGTGTCTTAGCACGCGCCCGAGAGGGCCTCTGAAAATAACGCGCACTGGAGGGGGGCGGATTCCGCCCCCCCTATGATCTAAGCTCCTATGAAAGCTAGAGCAACTAAATTCGTAGGGTGCATGGGCACGATAGTGATCTCTATTGTGTACAAAGTTCATGACCTTAGATCAATATCTTCAAGATCAAATGAGGTCAAAGTAACAAAATGTTCCGGTTTTGCGGGGCTTGGCTTGTCATTATGGATCGCTGCGATTGTGTCTAAATGCTCCAAAATCGGCATTAATGGTGTTTTGGACATTACCAATGATGCAATACAGATGTCAGATCCGCCATTTGACCTCAGGTCACCTATATAGGAGCACTTTATTAGGCCATTACCTGCTCAAGTTACCGGAACCGGGCTGCCTACCCGACTGCTCCGTTGGACGGCTCGGGACAACCGACTTCGGAAAGAAAGGAGTGAAAACCATGAATAAAGTATGGAAACGCTTAGGCACACAATTACAAACAGTAGATTTCGGGATGTGTAGGGAGTAACACGTAAAGTGACATCAATCGCATGACAGTCATTTGCATTTATAACATATTCCAGTTCACCAAGTTTGATTCCATTAGCCTGGCATGAACTTGATCTGACTTGACCTCGGCGGCGACCTAACATGACCTTTAAATTATATAGCATAACAATATGCATCAAACAAGTCGCTAGTGTTGTCAAGAACACTTTCCTTTTGCAAATAGACGGGAAGCGCGTCAGCACCGATTTTTGTGGTCTGGCGCTGCGAATTGTTTTTATTTAACCGCCCCTAACTTTAAAACTTGTCGGCAGATTTTCATTTTTCCTGCTTTAAACAATCCGCCTGCCATTTCTAAGCAGGTACGCAAAAATTTGGCGTATATCGGCCTATACGATATGGAGTTATGTACGAAAAATCGGAAGGGTTGGCGGATTTTGCCATCCCCCCCCCCCCCCAGGGCGTGTGTTAACCAGTCATGAACTTGACCTGACATGACCTCGGTGACTTGACATGACTTTGAAACAATGTAGCATGACAATGCACATGAAACAAGTCGCTAGTTTTACCAAGAACACTTCCTTTTTGCTAATATACGGGAAGCACATCAGCGCCGACATTTGTGGTCTGGCGCTGATAAAAATTTATTGAATTTAGGGACCCCTAACTCGAAAAATTTGCCATCGATTTTCATTTTTCTTACTTTAAACAACGCGCCGGTCATTTATTGGCAGGTACACAAACAATGGCGTATATCGGCCGGTAAAATCTGGAGTTATCTACGAAAAACCGGAGGGGTGGGCGAATTTCGCCCCCCTCCAGGGCGCGTGTTAAGGAATGTAGGCTGAACATGCCGCCTATCGAATACCTGAGCCCTGTTCGGCAAACATGAATGCAGTACAGTCGGGGTAAGCGGAATTATGACGTCACCCCGAACACAATTTTGCGCTTGCAGTCGATAAATGTGACAGGTGTGAGACATTTGTGGTACAATTGTCCCAGACTGTCCATAAAAGCCACCGCGCGTGGAGGGCATGTATTCTGAAATAAATCAATAAATCAATCAATCGCGGGAGCGGTGTTGAATCGTGCTGGGTGCTGCTGGGAACTGTCGTGCTGGGTCGGTCCACTTTCATCTTTGTACGATTTATAATTTTGTGGTTGTGTAACGTAACTCCAGCTTAATCATGATTTAGAACCTTTGGCTATAACTTATGCTGGTGAAGCGGATGAGGGTCAGCTGCTTCCTGCCTTCGTTCCGATTTTGAATGACGCGTTTGGAAACATGGGTGAACGTTGAGTTTGGGCGATGGGTGAAGATGGGCGGGTGATGGACGGTTATACACAGTTAATATGTACATGTAGTTTTCGACATGGATGTCGGAGATGGCCGCTCGAGGAAGCAAAATAAGAGGAGCTACGGCGGCACCGTGGAACCTGATGTCTTCAATTAAGGCATTTAACATTTACTCATAGAAATTAGGTAAATTGCCCTTTTCGGGTAATTTTGAATTCATAAAATTTGTTTTTCAATACAAGTTTTATATTTGCGGCTAGCATGTGACCACTCATTTCCTCCGCAAATACATACTTTTCAGTTGGCAGGAAAAATAATTCCAAAAAAGACGAATTGAACCCGAGTGCAATGCAAGGTCATTAAACTCACCAGTGGACTACGTAATTTAGAAAATGTGGAAAGACTGATGGTATTATATATGTGGTCACTAAGGCATAGGAGATTAAGGAGCGATGTGACTGAAATGTACACAATTATTAAAGGGCTAGATCAGGTCAATCTGAATGATCCTCTTCTATTTAGCCTATAGGGGTCATCAAACCATGCTAGACAAATCAAAGTGTAGGACAGTTAAGCTACAACAGGTCTTCAGACAACGGGTTGTTGCTCAGTGGAATAGACTGTCTGCCGGTGTTGTGGGGGTCCCTCATTAACTGTATTTTAAAACAGGGTGGACGAATTTTTAAGCTTGACACTGTTTACTGTTCTAATTAGTGCTGGATGACGTGAGATTTTCGGTAATTTAGTGTGCACGGTCCAGGGCCTTTTAAGCAGGCAAGGGTGAAGTTTAAAAATTATTGGTAGGGCACTTGATCCACATGTGTGTTATGCAGGATCCAGTGAATATGGCTTGATAGGCATGGTAAGCATGGATGGCTGTGTGGAACATGGGTGGATAGGTAAGTATGGATGGCTGTGTGATATGTTGGTGGATGATTTCTTCGGAATTTGTGATGTGATATTGGTTGGGGTGATTAGTGTCTTTTTGTTCAGGATCGTGGTATAGTCACATTACAGACTTAACCTAGATGGGTCATTGTGGCTCTTATAGGCTGAATGTTCTATGACTTTATAACTGAATGGGCTTGGGTTTCGGTGATATAGCGAAACATTATCGAAAAAAAGAGAGCAAAGTAACATAATCTAGCCTATAAGTTGGAAGCTGCTAGAAATTACAAAATACTATTGGAAAAATGTTGTAAAAAATTGAAAATTTCCCAACTACTTTTGTGTAAAAATACAAATTAAGAAGCCTAACCAAACCTAGCCTAATTCGGTTAAAAATAATTTAAATAATTTGTATTGTGAAAAGGTGGACATATTCCAACCTTAAAAGAAAAGCTTAGCCTAACCTAACAAGCCCTAACCACTTTGTTTCCTTCATGGTGGTAAGATATGTGTAAAACTTGTCTTGTGGATACCTTAAGGTGCAATAATATTAATGACTGGAAATGATCTACTCAGAAACCAGGGGTGTCACTTTGCATGCACCAGGGGGGGGGGGCAATTGGCTCCCAATACTTAATTTCCCCCTTCCAAATGAGACCAAAGACTAACAATTTAGCTTTGAACTATACAGCTTCCATTCCAGAATTCCTGTGTGCCCCCTCGGCTCAGCAGTTTTTTCCAGCTGAATTCACCATGGCTATTGAAATTAGTGACAATCTTTTCCCTGCGGAGTGTCACCCTATATCACCCTTACACCAGTATTAAATCATTCGTGAAATAGGGCGGAATATACCACTTTCTGAACACTCAATCGACATCCTTCTCCATGAAGTATCGACATCCTGCTTCTCGACGCGTGCATACGAGTTCTTCGTGTCTCCTTTCTAACGTTACCTCGTTTATATGTTGATGTCCTCGATAAGGGATGGTGATACACGAACATTTCACAACACAATTTTACGCAAATTACTCGTAATGCGATATGGGTCATTGTAAAGCATAGTTTTTTTTTCTCCCTATCCCGATTATACCTCTTCCTAAGTTATGAATATCAAAACAACTGATGAAGGTAGTCATACGTGTAACACTGGCTCAAAGTTGAGCCTGAAAAACATTAAAATCATTTTAAATGATACTAATTCCATAGTAAATTTAGACATCCTGGTTGGTTATTGGTTTTGCAACACATCGACCGTTGAGGCATGTAGCAACGCCGGTCTCTCGCGCCGATCGGCCGCGGGCGAAGAGTAACGGCAGGTGAGACTCGAACCCACATTTCGATTGCGATACGGGCAACTTACCACTAGACCACTCGTCCCCAATTTCGACATCCTACTGAGCTCGTTTCGACATCTCACACCTAACGGAAAACCATTATTTCAACACTGCCCTTACACTTCAGCACAATGGGCATGTTGTGATGATTGCCTGCATTGTATGGCGGATGGGATACCTAAACCGTTATCACAAAACGAGTCAACAGCTTCTGATGCATCTGCTGATTGGTGTAAGTTTAAACACTACATATATTGCTCATATTTAGGTTCTGAAGAAAAAGTAGATGCTGATGCTATGAAAGCTTCAACAAGCCAATTCCATGCCTCTTTCTGATTTGTGCTCATGGGCTTCCATAGAAAAACCAGATAATTACCCTATTTGTCTTTAAGAAAACTACTCTTAATTTACATTTCTCAACATTTTCTTTTCATTCCACTTAGTTTTTTTCTCCCTAGTACTGGGGCACCAGGTGTCCCTTTTCATCCATGGGTCGGCACACCTTTTATACTGTTTGGTGCACTTGATGGACCTCTGGCCGTATGCTAGATGAGAGCCTTATACTTCTGGCTTCGGAAAGAACAATAACAGCTTGCAGATCCCATATTTCCATAAATGAAATCCTGAGCCAATGGTGCCATTTCCAAGGTAACAATTTGCAGGCCAGATCTACATCCTCTGTGTCGAAGGCCAACATAAATGCATAGAAGGCCATACAACAATTTGTAATAAAATATATATGCATGACGCTTGCTGATGTAATTTGAACGAGTTCCAGGTATATTTTATTGGGAAATAACAAATTTTCCAGATATACGCAATTTAAATCAAAGTGCCAGTATGTCAATAAGTAGTCCGTTCACCAACAGAATGCTAAATTCACTGAAGTACTATTGAAAACCACAAAAAAAACATGTGTACCAATGATTAGTTGGCTATTTTAGTTTTAGGGCACATCAACCAGGTTTCGTCATTTCACATCCATGTATAACAATGAAGATGCATATTATTCCCTCTTTCTCCACCTAAAGATGGGAAAGGTGTGGGCTGAATATATTACTTTGATGGGGATGTATGCAAGAAAGAGAAATGCAAAAGTGTCAGTAAATAACCTAACCTGGCCTTCCAACGCTTGATCACCAAAAACTTCTTGTTGGGTTGCCTGCATGCCTTAACCTACTAATGTTGGGTATTATAAATTGCACTGATGTTAGGTCACCTAAAGCCAATTAACGTTGCATTGCTTAAAACTTACTGATGCTGGATCGTGTAGTATCATTGTCACAAAAGGATTTTGGATCATCCATTGTGCCAATGCTACATGGTGTGGCATGAAATAGGAAATATCTTGCCTACATGTGATTTAGCAAAGAAATGGTAGATGAATAAACTGCCAGGTAATATTCAACAAGTCTACCCGACATGTTTTTTCCAACTTGTGCTCAGGGGCTTCCACAGAAATACCAAAGGCCAAGGTAAATGGCAAGTAACGTTGAGTTAAAGCCATTCGATTTCTCAGCAAAATTTCGAAGAACAAGTCTGTAATGACCAAAAAGTAGGAAACGATCTCATTGATTGATTATTTGGGCTCAAAAGTGCACAATTTAACTGGCGGCCAGGTAATGAATGAAATCTTCCTGGAAGTATCTATCTACCTATGCCCAGGCCGTAACCCGTGCTATTCCAACCTTGTCTCAACTGCGTCAGCCACACACAGGTTAAATTGCAGTCTGAGATTACGCGATTTTCCGCCTGCACAGTCTACAAATGTGTGACGTCATAGCAAGGTGCCTGAGGCGAAGCTCTGACGCGTTTGGTTGGCTCTTTCCTCTCCGCTTACTCCGACTACACCGTATACATGCTTGCCGAACAAGGCGCACATCTACGTAATTGCGGAATGCTCACATTTCGCTTTGTAATACACGCGCTATTTCACGATTTGATATATTCACGCGTAGGTGAATGTGCAACCTGAACGTCGTCCTGATAGCTATACTGAGCTACCAGAACGGCATTTTAAAGTTCCAGACTAAATGCAAAATAATCGTAGCATCTCCTTGACGTTGATCCTGTAACAAAGTTTCTAAAAATGTACTGTTTTAACCGTATAGTGTCTGTAACAGTGGGTGCTGTGACCCCGTAAGTCATCCGACCTACCGTGCCCCGTATATGTCGCGCCCAATAATTTCCGTCAGGCGCCGGCAGCGTGGTCACCGGCCGCCGCCGGAACCGAATCAGCGTTTTACGGGCCGACGCCAGGCAACCGTGACGTGTGCCTTGGTCTCCAGTCACAGCCCGCCCAGCGAACCCCACCCCGCTAGTCAGAGCGATCCGGACTGTCAAGCCGCGCAAGTCTGTCGTAGCCGGCCGCATCTGTAAATTGAATATGTCTTTCGGCCCCTAAATTTAGAACGTATAACATTTACTGTCGGCGGTGTCATCGAATAATTATTCCAACGTCCTTTTGAAGCGTGCGAATTGCTTTTCATTGCCGTTTATTTGCCTTCACCAACTGCACAATACACTAAGTGCAGTATCATTGAACTATCGGGAGTTGTTGCGACGCGGGGTTCTTCTAGACTTCATCACGAGCCTACGAGAAGACGCCTTTTCTATAATGCCATTCGGAACAAGGCACACATAAGGAAACACTTTTTTAAAGACTGCCTTGGATATGGTAGGGCTGGGCTTAGCTATCCGCCGACACACGTGTTCTTGACCGGTCAGGACTTACTCAGAACAGCTTCCAAACAAACCGAACAGCTGAGTACAAAAGAATGCCGCAAACAATAAACCATGTTGTATTCATTAGTGATCGGTTCTAAATGTAGTTGGGTGGTACTCGAGTTGAGTGCATACAGCGTGTCCGGCTTGGGCCGTCACACAATACGGGAGCAGGTGCAGACGTGCTGGCTCAATTAGTTATTTGAGTTTAAGGGCGCTTCGACCAAAACGTGATCATTTAGCGCCCGTGCTGGCTCAGCATGCACGAGCCTGCGTCAGGTGAGTCTGGCGGCGTGACGTCATCGCGGCTTGTCCGGCGTTCGCCGAGAGTTGTGTGCCGTACATGGTTGGATTTGCACCCGTCGAAATAGTTGTGGGGAGCGGAGAGCGGATGCCGGGAGGGTCTGGCCCGCGGGCGGGGCGGGTGCGGCCCAGTCACTGGCCGCTCCAGAAGGGGCGACCATCGCCAGGTGAGAGGCACCGAGGGAGGGGAAGAGAAAGTGACGGACACTGGGGGAAGGGAAGATCGCGTGTGGGGTGTCAGTGACTAATCGTCGCCAGGCGTGCGCATAACAGAGCCCAGTTATCCCATTCACCCGGAACTCCAGAATGTAGCCAAGCGTGCACTCCATGTTTTCTTAAGGGCAGAGACCCGGTAAACTTAAGCCCCAGTTGGACGTCATTGGATCCATGGCTACGTCAAAAGAGGTGAAGGGCCAGGTGGGGGTGGATGGTCCGGGTCGATTTCCACCAGAATGGACTAGCATTCATATAGTCTCCCTGCGGAAAACTGGTGGTGGGGGAGGGGGATCTCGCCCTCAGATTGCTCTCCTCTTTTCGAGAGGATGGTGCAGTGTAAATCTCTTCGGTGAGCCCATACCGGTTGGTCCGCCAAGGATACTGGACTGCACTGTGCGATCCCATCCCCGGCTGGTCAGTTAAGGGCATGGGACTGCACTGCGCGACCAAATTACAGCGTGGTTGCACTGCGGGATTTTCTCGTTGGATTCGCCAGATCTGATCGGAACCCCTTCCCCTTGGGTTGGCCAGATAGTATCGGATCCCTTCCCCTTGGATCGGCGAGATTGATCGGAACCCTTCCCCTTGTACCGGTCAGCGTCAGCGGGTCCAGCCAGCCTCGTCCATACCATCCCGTGTCACGCCACCACACGTCCCGGATCGTTTTGATCCTCGCTATGAAAGATGTTCGATATAAGGGCCGGTTAGAATTAATTTACAGTCAGCACGCCCTACAACACCAGTAACACATCACTCAGCCAGCTGCTAAATCAATCAATCAACCAATTAGTTTACCAACAAATCCATCAATCATGACCAATGAACTGTCTTGGTCATTCTGCACCCATCATCTGACGCTGGAAGAATATAATAGAGAAAAGCATGGCTTCAGGCGAGGAAATTGCTCACATTGTCTCGGCCGGCCATGTTCTTAGTGTGGCGCAACCTGAACGTACTTAAAGTCCCCCGGTGGAACCAACATTTGGCAGGTTGGTTTCGCCCCGTGAATGATACCCACACCCATTAGCACGCGCACCGGATAAAGGGAATCTCCTGGGTTTTACATTGCGTGAGACGAAATGTACGACCCTCAATATACCAGGAGATGCTGAGTTTCCATCAAAAGTAGCATTAGGGATTATGCTATATTACTCAACGTTTCGGCCAGGGGCCATCGTTAGGAGTGATATGAAAAATGGCAGGGTTAACAATTGAAGAAACGCGGGGGAAAAACGTGCAAAATACACATGAATCACAGAGAAGCATCTTCATTAATGCAAACACTTCAAGAAACTCCAAACTAGAAATCAACTAGGTCAAGATAGAATCCTTTGAGGAGGCCCGAGGCGATGGTCCATATACATATCGACAGGACCATCGGCTCGGGCCTCCTCAGAGGATTCTATCTTGACCTAGTTGATTTCTAGTTTGGAGTTTCTTGAAGTGTCTGCATCAAGGAGAATGCTTTTCTGTGATTCACGTGTATTTTTGCACGTTTTTCCCGCGTTTTTTTTTCTCAATTGTTAACCCTGCCATTTTTTATATCACTACTGATGATGGCCCCTGGCCGAAACGTTGAGTAATATAGGATAATCCCTAACGCTACTTTTGATGGAAACTCAGCACCTCCTGGTATATTAAGGGTCGTACATTTCGTGTCACGCAATGACTAAATAGTTTGACTTTGATAACAATTGATAAGCGCATGATAGGCAATGGGAAGTCGAATTCCGCTCATAAGTATCTGTAGAAACTGCTGGGTGCAGATGTCCGACCAGGCGTCGGCCGGTCGACCGCCGAACATTTAACCCGTCCCGTCTCGGGGGGGGTTTCAACCGCCCCCTCGGGGTTTTCGCGGATAGCGGACGAACGGCGCACGGCAGCGCGCCCAAATTTGGCATACCTTTTACCACATCAATTTGGTATGCTGATTCAAAATTTTAAAGTCAGGTCTTCTAGGGCCAACGAGTTAGTGAAGGTCAAGTGAGGTCACCTCCAAAAAAGTTAAACCAGTCGTCACGCTTTAACGGATACAGGTAATTTAAAAAAAAACTTTTAGCGTTTGCTCATCTTTAGGGATGCAACAAAACGTACGAGTGCAATTTCTTCTTTCTCATTTTTGACTACATATAAATTTTGCATATTTGACAATTGCAGTTCAAATAGAAGATTCTGGCTAAAGTAAGCATTTTTTTTTACTAGGACAAGTTGACTTCCAACAACGTTTCTCGGTCTGCTCTACCCATTGGAAAAGGAAAATTAAAGAAAACTCGAACTCAAAATTTTGAAATTTCAAAAAAAATTGTGGGGACAAAAAATTGTATGGCCCTGGTCGATTTTGCTGTCCTTTTCTCATTCCAAATAAATTTTGATTTTTCATATATCCACAAAATGAACTCCCCAGAGCCAAAAACATAATGTAAGTCGTGAAAAGTCGCAAAACCCTTGTCCTCTGGTGACGTCACTTTTGTGGGAAAAATTATTTTGTGGCTGGATCCGGACCCTACTCGTAGAGCGCTTTCCGATGACACCTCTTTCGTTTTCGTGCGACGCTTATTTTGGATTTTAGAGGGGGTTACTAACGCCCCCCCCCCCCTCCGAGAGTGAGGATCTGACCCGAGAGACGGCGCGGGTCACAAAGGCTTGGTCAGTGTAGTCGGGCGGCGGCGCGATGTTGCGGTATATCTCGACCTCGTTTGACTCTGAAGGGATTGGCATAGGGTCATGAAATGTATGCTCAATTATGTGCTTCTAGTTTCAATAGTTTCCGAGATCTTAGGGGTAAGGGCGCATTCCTCCTCCCGTGCGGGTTACGTGAGAGGCCCTCAGGCGCGTATGTTAGTTACCAGACAGGAATCGCATTAATTTCCCCTTGTGTTCTAACTACGTGGTTATTCCTTTGAGTATGGGTGGATGTGGTGCTCATTAGGGATTGCAATCCCGAAACGTTTTGCCAATCCCTGGATCCCGGAGGTGATCTGGCGGAAGTGATTAGTTGGATTGGACTGGAATGGAATGGTTTCACTGGGATCATCTTCGTCGGAGTTAGCGAGGTCTGTCGGAACCGGCAGTGGCACTTCCTTGGAAATTGCAACGACGTCTTTCAGTGACAGTCTAGAAACAAGTTCAATGACCATCTTGCTGACCTCGTTTGCCTGTGCCACAGGCATGTCTCGATCGCTTGAAGACACGTGGCCTTGATGAAGATAATGCAGTACTGAAGACATGAGAGTTCTGCGCTCAAGGATTCTTCTTCTTACACATTCGAGCAGCTTTGCCGCCGTGGGTGATGCTTGGTTCCGAAGTTGTCAACATGAATGACAGTCACCTCGCATGTGATGAGGTTTGCATCTTGTCTGCAAAGCATTTCAGTTCTGACCTTCAATACGTTAAGTGCACTTACCAGGTTCCGCACGCTGTTGAGTTCATCATTACTGAGCATAGCAACTGCCGAGCCACGTTTTGCCTGTATATCGATCAACGCTTTCTGGACCGCTATTTTCAGTTCCAAGAATCGCTCTAGCATGACCAAGAGACTGTTCCAGCGCGTCCTGCAGTCAAGCAACAGGGCGCGCTCACAGCTGTGTTCGTCTGCAACATGTTTTTGCGGACAGTCGTTACGAACAGGGGATTTTCTGAACCAGGAAACGATTTTGCGCACCTTAGAGATCATTTTTACGATTTCACCACTCACTTCCAAGCCGTTCACCTTCGATAATCGTTTGAAAATGTTCTCTTTCTGCTTCATTATCAACTTGTTTTTCACTCTCGCCGCCCGATTCTTCGCTTGAACCTTCGCCGTCATCATCATGTGGTTGTGCTTGGGAGGCTTCAGTGGTCCCACTCTTCCTATAAAGCGCGTCTGTGACCGCCAGATGAAGCCCATGCGCCATGCACAGCTGCTGCATGCACGGAATAAGCCCCCCAAACTTCTTCATTACACTCGCTCCATCTGTGCATACGCACACGATATGCCGATGCCGGTCGATGTCGAACTTGTTCAGTTTCTCATTCAGAACATGTAGACTAGGGTGTGTCACGAGGGACCTTTTTTTGGAAATTGCACTTTGCTTAGTGAAATTATCGTGCAGATCACCTAAAAAAGACCTGTGGTCGAAACCAAATCGAAATCAAACAATAAACAAAATATGCGACAGGCCGATAAAGAAACAAATTTGCCGGGCACCCGGCGTTGAAGTCTCCAGTGATGGCGCTCCGTTCCGATTGGCATCTAACACCACGCGTCCGGCCACCGGCGGAGCGCCGCCGCGGCGCTGTGACGAAAAAGGCGGCAGTCGGTGCTGTGGATGACTGATGAATGGATTCTGGTGATGAAGCTCATTAATAAAACTCAATGAAAGTGTTTAGTGGGGTAAAAGCCTTTTGATAAGCACCAGTCGCCTAATAAGTTGCCTGGATATCTGACGCATGAAAGAGAGGTTCACTTTACGTCGCTTGTTCGTTCCATTTTCAATCAGTAGATCTATCGGCGTATAATGCTAATATTTTCACTTTTGAAAGCTTGAACATCTTCAAAATTCCTCGTCTGTTTACATCGAAGACCAATTAAATCATTTTGAGACACTTGATATCTTATTGTTATGACAAATAGACCAGGCGAAATCGGCATCATGCTCCGTTCCACTACAACCGAAGGAGACGGGCATACAGCGACGTCACCTTTTGTACGAGCGCCCACATTTTTTGTACGAACTATCATTTTATAATTGTACTACTTGTCTACATGCTCGACAGAAAACCCGACATGAAATCCTTTTTGCTGCTGAGCACTGGCATTGCTGACCTGTGTTTCAACTTCGCCACAATGTAACTGTGGATGAACAACTCAACCTCTTCACCAATTACCTTCAAAGACGCCTCGGTCACCACTTTCACCATCCGTTCCACCGTCTGACTGTGCACGGGGTATGGCGGTACTTCGAGAGGACTCGCGATGATGTCTAGTAAGTCATCATCGGACAGTTGTTGCGTCAAGGGCGGCTCGGTTATCGCCTCATTACACCAATCAATCAGCTCCATGATGCTGTTTGCCCCCATATTCACTTTTGGAAGCTTGAACTTCCGCACTTCGTCAGTATCACTATCGACTTGAGTTCTGCGGCACTGCTGGATTTGAGTGACCGCCCTTTCCCGTGTGGTTTGATCTTGGCCCGCTGCCATTGCTAGCAATACTGCCTCAGGGTGACACCAGTAGCTGTTGCGCTGTATTACCGGCTGCACCATGGCCGCTATCTCAGGTCGCAAACTTTTGAGAAGTTGCACGCTGTGCAGCGCATTGCCAGGACCGTCAGAACATTTCCAGTTCTTCTTGATGCAGAACCACATGGGAGTATAGTGGCACACGATGAACTCTGCTAGCATTCTCAGACTGTCTGATGGCTGTTCGGTTGATATGTAGAGCCGGAAAATTCGCGCCGCCAGAGTCAGCCACCTGGAGTGGTTTAGTGGACCGATTTTCAGCAGTTCTATCTGAGATACAGCCCTTCCGGACACTACGCGCCAGACTGTACAGAATAGCCTGATCTGAACTTAGGTCACAAAGAATCTCCTGCGTCATTTCTGAAACATTTCCGCCATCGATTGGCTCAAAATCGACCACTGGCAAGGTTTCTACTGCGCCTGCAGCAGCCCGGCCAATCAGCCCACTAAACAACTTAGGTCCTGTTGTGACTCCATCTAACTGGCTAAATTCTGCACGAAGATTAAGTTCATTTGCATGAAGTTGGCACACAAACCAGTGGACCAGTTTTTTCCGAGCTCAAACAAACGGATAACACCACCTTTTTGGCCAGTATTAAATCTCGTGCCGTCACAGCCAAGCACAGAAACATCCGCACCAAACTCATATGCCACGGCGTTCAGGTCATGAAAAATGTCCTCCGCTTTCCCAGTCTGTGGGGTAGTGTCCTAAATATGCACTGTCTGGCTCAGATACAACCACAATGTGCTCTTCCGTCTTCTTTGAACTGGCTGTCATAAGCGTGTCGTCTTTTCTACTGTCGAAGTAGAGACCAGATACACGACCTGCATGATCCTCATGGCTCTGGGCTACTACCTCTCTTCTAATCCGATCCCTTGCTCGCCATACTTTTTTTGCTATCCACTATGCAGTCCATATCGTCAGAAGTGATCCGACCAATGTCCACTTGGAAACCGTTTATGATCGCAGCACACGCACGATTAGACACTCCGTACCGATCTGCTGCTAGAGCCGTATTTAGCAGTTCGTTTGTGCTACTGTTCGCCATATACTCTGACTCATTGACTACAGATGTGAGCGATGATGAATCTGTGGTGGAATCTTGGTCTGAATTAGAATCTAGCTGGGCCATTCCAGAAGGTCCCGGTTGTGGTGATGTGACTCTCTCGGCGGTCAGACGCCTCCTTTCGTCCATGGCGCGTCGACGAGTGGTTTCACGGATATCTGCGGTGCCGATTTGCATTTGGCGAGGTCCTCTCTGGTCTTGGACAAAGGGAAACTCCATTCGTGGCACTTTGTCGGCCATCGCACATTTGCAGCTATCGATATCAGCACATTTGCAGCGGGCTATATCAAACAATTTTCCAAACCACTCATCACCGGACGGACGTACACCTGGTGATGCCGACTTCTTTCCAGCAGTTTTCATGTATCGCAAGTAGCGATCGCGGCATTCTCGAACCACTGCCGCCTTTTTCGTCACAGCGCTGCGGCGGCGATCCGACGGCGGCCGACGCGTGGTGTTAGATGCCAATCGCAACGGAGCGCCATCACTGGAGACTTCAACGCCGGGCGCCCGGCAAATTTGTTTCTTTATCGGCCTGTCGCATATTTTGTTTATTGTTTGATATCGATTTGGTTTCGACCACGGTTTTTTTTAAGGTGATCTGCACGATAATTTCACTAAGCATAAGAAAAACCGTTCAGGCGACACACCCTAATGTAGACACTTTTCTGCGGGCATGGAATTGGTGCATCGAATCACTCCCAGGCCCCAAGTATCGGAACCACAGTTTACGTTAACGCTCATATAGCGCCCGTTGCGCGAAGATGTGTACTCGTCAAGCGTCAGCGTAAAAAGTTTGTTGGTACTCATACTCTCTCTCAACTCGGACTTCACGACACCCATGATCTTGGTACAGTGATTCATTACTCGACTCTTTATGCCGTTTGGGGATGTTGGTAGGTCCTTGTGGCCCTTCACTGCAAAGAGCTGCCGCAGATCGTCTGAGGTACAAAACGTTTGGAATGGGATACAATCCCTACTGCACATACGCCCCAGCGTCGCATCGAGTGACACCTTTTCACTCTTAGGAAAAAATGAGTCAATCTTCCTCTTCTTGGATGGAAGTCCTTCGGTGGCGGTTTGTTGTGATGTAGACGCAGCAGTAGATGCTGTTGTATTCTTTGACACCGTGCCCTCTCCATGCATGGTCTGCAAGTGTACAAAGTGTACATGTAAACCTTTTGTGAATCCACCTGTGCACTTAATTACTTTGTTGCATTTCTTACGTTTTGGTTTTTGGCCTGATTCGTCTCTTAAAAAGTCCTTCCACACACCTCTTATTTTAAATTCCTTCAAATTCTCCATAGCTGTATCAATATGTCAGACCCACACTTTTCCGAATAAAAGATTCCTTTATGCAGTGCTTGTTCTCCGTGTGCGCTGACGTGTACTGCAAACTACGTTCGACGACCAACTGAAACAAAGGAACTGTCGCCCTGGATGCCACCCCTCCGCAATCAGCCGTCTCAAGTGCTCAGCGCTCAGCTCCAACTTCGGCGCCGCGGCTCTCGAGAGAATCGAGGTGCGTCGCTTAAAACTGCCTGCCACAGTCGCGCGGCGCGCCGTTCTGGTTGCGTAATGCGTGGGACGCCAAAGCCCCTGTGCATGACCTTGGTGCACTTATTGTGAGCACTGAGCACTGCTACAATGTGTTGCAAAAACGCATTGTGGAATTTGACAAAATGCGATAGCCTATTACAGCCTTAAAGCATAAACAAATCTATCCGTGCTAGAATTGTTTGAGTTTATGAATTTTTCGGGATCACAGGATTGACAAGGTTTTCGGGATCGGGATCGGGCTTGAAATATTTTCGGGATCCCGGGATTGCAATCCCTAGTGCTCATGAGGCTAGTTCGCCCCAATATGCGCCTACGCTTTGTTTAAATAACGCGCTCTTCCGTTGCCACGCTTGGGAAATGACAGCATGAATTTCATAGAGCAAAGCTGCAGCGTACCTCATCCGCTAAGGTTTCGTCGGTGACCACTGCTCTGTTCCGGCAGGTGGCTTCTACAGCACCACCTGACGCGGCACCTCCAACCATTGGGACTGCGGGAAACGTCGCCGGACGACGCTCAATACGATAAGGGACCGTCGCAACAGCCGATCTCCAGCCAACGTACCGTCACGGCATCTGATCCAACCAACGTATCGTCTCGACATCAGATATAAAACAAATGGACCGTCACAACAGTGGATATACGAGCAACGTACCGTCACGGCATCGGATTTACAACCATCGTACCGTCGCATTGGGTCAGAAACCAAATCAGCGTCGTAACACAAGACCAAAGAGTCAGGGGCGTCGTCACCGGGGGGGGCAGAGGGGGCAATTGCCCCCCTGCCGTGAGACTGGGGGGCGCCGCCCCCTGAAATTTGAGGAGGCCCCCAGGACGAAAAGGAGGCCCCCAGGACGAAAACGAAACCCCCAGGACGAAAAGCAGGCCCTTAGGACCAAAGAGGTCCCCAGGACGAAAAGAAGTTACCTCGGGACGAAAAGGAGGCCCCCCATGACGAAAAGGAGGCCCTCCAGGACTAAAAGGAGGCCTCCAGGACGAAAACGAAACCCACAGGACGAAAAGGAGGCCCTCAGGACGAAAAGGAGGCCCTCAGGACGAAAAGGAGGCCCTCAGGACGAAAAGGAGGCCCTCAGGACGAAAAGGAGGCCCCCAGGATGGAAAGGAGGCCCTCCAGGACGAAAAGGAGGCCCTCGAGGACGAAAAGAGACCCTCCAGGATGAAAAGGAGGCCCCCAAGACGAAAAAGAGATGATACAAATTAGGGGCCTCCAGGAGGAGGTCCCTAATTTGTAAAAAGAAGTCACCTAGGAGAGGGTAGCCCCAGAAATCAAGCGAGTGCCAAATATCGACACAGAGGCCCCAGGACGAAAAGGCCACCAGGGCCCAGTTTCATCAATCTGCATCAAATCGTAGTTTTCAAATAAAAAGCACGACTACAAATCACGTTTCACGTTTTTTCCAGTTCCACTAACAAAGTACGTACCTTGAAAATTTTGTCGTAGAATTTCCATGAATCTACGCAAATTCTATGAATCTACGCATGCATCAAATACAAGTAATTATGAAACATTAATACAAAATTATGGAACATGCATAAATGTTACACATTATTTCAAATCTTCATGCTACTTTGGTCTGGCTTAGTAAGTTTGTTTTCATTTAAATAACTATCTGAAATTATTCAGAGCCAGTTAACTAATGACAACATACTTGGTTGCCATGGGCAACCACAGAAGACAAATGAGATGCCTGACACTCATTATTAGACATATTTCACAAATGCTATTATTGTGAAATGCTTTTTGATAACATTTATCGACATGCCAAGTATCAGTCAAGTTAATTCAGTATAAATATTGGTTTAGAAAACATCATTAATGGTTTGTGTAACCAGGGCAACTAGGTAGATAGCCAACAATGCTTCATTCATTACCATCAACTGTCCATTCATTATGCTCATTCATTTACCATGGGCTATGCCAAGAATTGAAGCATCCAACCACTATCCATATTATCTACAATGTCAAATGGAAAATGATTATGCTGCAAGCCAGGCAGCTTGGCTTGCTCAAGGGCCCAAGCATCATGAGTGAATTTACAAGAAGTTATGTAGGCACCACTGCATACTGCAAGATGTAAAAGCTTAAGTAATTTAACAAAGCACCTAAAGGCTTGCATGCATTCTGCCCGTGTTTTTATTCACATTATTGTCAATTCTGATTTTGGTCGGTATGTAACCTCGAGGTACATATCCAGGCAAATGCATCCAAATTTGTACCCACCTAGGCAGTACTTACATAGGTACCTACCTACCTACAGAGCATGCTAAATAGAAAGGTACCCACCAGAGTGGGTACCGGTGATCTTCAAGTATTACTAAGTAGGTATGAAGGTACCTACCTGCGTAGGTATCTAAATCCTAACCTACCCAAATTGGATAGGCCATATATATTCCTCACATCTGAAGATTGTTCAATACCACGACTTTACAATCGGCCACAAGATCAAGTCTGAATGCCATATGCTTACAATGGTCATTCACCAATCAATAACTACACAAACACAACATATCAACAGTGGCACCAGAAACCCTACACGGTGCGACCTCGAAACCGACGAACACTTGTGGCGCGCTGCCAGCTACGAATTAGTGACATCGTCAAATATCGCTAGTTTTGGCGCCATTTATTACCCGCCATGGAAAAACACCCGCACTTTACCGAACCGTTATATGTTTTCACCCAGTTCTAATTCGGATGATATTTTGAGACAAATTGAATGTGGGTGCAGTCGGTGGAGGGGACAGGGGTTGGTTGCTGCCGGCATCCCTCCAAGCTATTCAGACTGATCCTGATAATACTCTATGTCTGGCAGCTTCATGCCGTCTAGTGTTGATCCCACGCTTGACCTTCATTTGCACGGGTATGAAGATAGGTACATACGGTATCATAATTATGAAATATAATACGTCTAATTTGGTGTATTAAAAAACATGATTTTTTATACAAACAACGTTCAACTCTTTGGAATAAATAAATAAAATTATCAGCGTCCATTGCCAGAACTGTAACCATGGGCGATTCCAGCACGTTCCAGATTTGGTTAGATAACATCAATGAAGTACAACGGTAGAAATATTCTTCGTCCAATCGCATGCCTCGAGTCGATCGCGATACTGCCACCCTAACCTACATGTTCCCTGGGTTTACCTCTGTCACGCGGGACAGCGCGGCCATCGCTATTGTTTACATCGTGGCAGAGTTTTTTTGCAGGCGGTATTGGCGCCGTGTGGCGGGTAAGTCGGAGTTGGATTCTGGGGTGAAATATATTACACAAATATTCATCCAGTGCTTATAGCCGTGTTGTTCTTGGCTAGATCTTTGGTTAGTGGAAATGCATTTCATAGTGATATGCACAGATCAAGATGTATGCATATGCATAGTAATCTCACTTCATATGAAGTAGGTAAGTAGGTAGTTAGTTATTAGGGGTTTGGGGCGCATCAACTGCAGTGGTTATACAGCGCCCATAGGTAAGTAGGTAGATGGGTACCTACCTACCTACCTACCTATCTACCTTGGAAGGTAGGTAGGTATATACCTACCTACTTAAATTGTGCATATTAGTAGTACAATTATTATTGGATGGATGACAGCCAAAAGTACTATTTGTGGCCTGTATCCAAAGCTCAATGATATACGGGATAGGCAATCATTAAAATTATTCATGATTTGCCAAAGCTCATCAGCACAAAGGTGAAAATGTATCCTTAGGTGAAACACCTGCCTTATGTGATCATTGGCTGGAATATCACCACAGACACCTAGCTGCAGCATATCCATGATAGAAGGGAATATTGATGCACTAACAAAAACACTTAATGGAAACAATTGACTAACAATGATCAATTGACTAAGATAACAGACTATGACTGGAACAAAGAACACTAATCACCAGAAAGATCAATAATAAGTAATCAATAATAAATTACTTGGCCTATCTCCTCAACTCATTCACTTATTGCCAACATCACAATGTTATGCTTATCATGTTGTGCATCATTTGCCTGCCGTCATTTCGTTAAAATTATCCCACCACTAGGGTTTGATGAAACTAGACATGCATTGATTCGTAGTTTTGGAGTCGTGGATTCGTAAAATTGTGTGCGTGTTTTTGAAAGCGTGCTTTTTCTGGAAAATCGTAGAATTTATTTTTGTGAAACTGGAAATTCCGTTTAACGCACAAAAAAGCTGCTGAATCGTGTCAATTCGTAACATTGATGAAACTGGGCCCAGGACGAAAAGGAGGCCCCCAGGACGAAAAAGATGCCCTCTAGGACGAAAAGGAGGCCCTCCAGGACGAAAAGGAGGCCCTCCAGCCCTCAGTTTCCCATTCCTGAACCATAGTAAGGGCCTAAAAACAATAGGAGGCCCTAACACAATGGAGGCCCCTTTTCGGGGAGCAGGAGGCACCCTTTCGATCTCGCCCCCCCGGAATAATTTCGTGGCGACGCCACTGCAAAGAGTAGTATACTGCCACAAACCGAATCTAAAACGAACCTGGAGCCGCATATCAAATCAGAAGACACCGCACCGTGGTGCCAACTATTCCAAGGAGACGTCCGCTCCACACACAGACCGCAGTAGCAGACACCACCCCTGGTGCCGATCATTCCAGGGACACCTCCGCTCCACACCACAGACCGCAGTAGCAGCAGACACCGCACCATGGTACCGGCAAACATTGCTACTGTGGACGTGGGTTCGGCTACCACGCGTCGTCTAGCATCTGCCATAAACCTGCTGCTTTCGTCGACAAACGCAGGCACCAGAGCGCTATAGCATGAAATGACACTATGTACAGCTCAACTATGTGGAGCATCTGAGCAAATACCGATACTTTGCCGCTCCATCAATGGTCAGCGGGACTGGAGGGGGTCATGACGGGCTCTGGAGCTCCACCAGCCTACCGTGTTCAGCGGGGTGGGGGTGAGGGAGATCACCACAGGTTCTGGAGCTCCACTGACCTAAGCTTTCGGTGGGAGGGGAGGGGTCACGGTAGACTCGGGACCTCCGCCAACCTACCGTGTTCAGCTGGAGGGGAGGAGCATCGGGAGACTTGAAACTCTGCTGACTCGCCTGTACACAGCAGGAGGGGTTCCACTGACTCACCTGTATTAACCGGGGGTGGCAACGGTGACTCACCTGCATACAGCTGCGACTGGGCTGCGCCGACCCACCTGTGTGCAGCAGAGCGTAGCAGTCGGCGGCGGCGGCCAGCTGGGCGCCCAGTGAGCCGGCGCAGGTGACCAGGTCGGTGCCTGGCGGGCCCAGGTAGCCGGCGGCGGACAGCGGGTCTGGCCAGGGTGCCGGCGCCAGGCAGCCGCCGCCGGCCCGCTCGTGGCGCACACACAGCGACCACATCACGCCGGCCGTCGCCGGGTGTACCGTGAACAGCATCCCGGCGGCCGCCGCAGATCAATGGCCGTCCCGCCTGGCCAGACGACGTGACGACGTCGGCGTGAGACCGCGATCACGGCGTCGGCAGCCGAGCCAGGCCGGCTGCCCTGCGGCGGCGTCCTCCGGCTAACTGTTACTGGACCCACCAACTATTGCCGGCCGCCTGCCAATGACAACACGCTGCCGGCGATAGCGGACACCGCCGCCCAAAATGACTTCACACACTCCACCGCCGACCGAGCGAGGGAGAGTGGATCCAGGCCGAAGCAACCAACACCACTTGTTCATGACGCACTACCACTTGTCGCGGCGTGGCGTCGGCTGCTGAGTGCGGTGCCGACCGGCAGTGTTGACTGGCGGTGGCCGCCGGCGCCGCCGGCGCCGCCGCCGCCGCCCGGCCCTACCAGGCCGCAGGGGCGATGGCGGCGGTGGCGCCGCCCGCGGCAGATCGATGACGCAGAGGCCATCGGAGTCGCCTGCTATCAGGCCGGCCGGCCCGTCCGCACGCGTAGGGACGCCGCGCCACCGCCGCGCAATAACTCGCCGAACCCCGCCACCGACACCAGACTCGCCGGCGACCTTCGTCGCCTGCCAAGCCGCTCCCAGTCCTACCCAGTGACACCAGGGCGCCTTCAAGGCTTCCCGATGAGGCACTCTTAGTCCTTCCGCTGCCGAATGCACAGTGGAGTGGAAGACACCCTCTGGAGTCCAGACAGCTTTTGCGTGGCGACACAGTACCTTCCTGGGCAGTTAAAGTCACATCAAGAAGATTATCCCACCTGATGGACTTGGACTTCATGAACTCCACTCAAGTTGTCTGGCACAAAGCACGTTCATTGGAAGCGTCGCGACAAAAAGGGACGGAGGACTAGTCACCCCAAACTCATCTAAGCTTCACACTATGCTTGAGGTGTTGCATTCGAAGAAAAACAGCACAAGAACTCTCGTCTCACCCTCTACCCCACCCAAAATCCGTGGCGATACCTATTAGAGCTTACAAATTATAAATGGGTATGTCAAACTATAAAACGATAGCCTAAACGGGTTGGAAGTTACCTTAAACTGGAGCGGTAGGAGTCAAATTAAACCCACGCCAAAAAAATTCCGTTCCTCACCAAACTTCGGTCAACTTCGGTCAGGTCAACTTCGGTCAGGTCAACTTCGGTAATTCCACTGATGTTATATATTTCGCTTGCACCTACATATTTTAATTGTACCTACCTACGCCACTCGTGTTCCCGTCCAAACAACCTTAATGCAGACAGAGCGAAATGAAGCGTCCTTTTGATAGCGACCAATATGTTTCCGGCCCTCTACTATAACCTGGTTAGTTCTCGGTTCATTCACATTGGAAATTGCAATTATTCATTGTTATTGTTTGTTATTTGGGCTTTTGAGCACCTCGACTGCTGTGGTCATGTTGCGCCCATGCATTGGAATTAAACTTGCCAAAAACCTTCAGCCTTGGTACACCGTTAATTGCACGTGCGGTGATACCCTTCGTATACGGTGGCCTCGCCCACTTACTCCCTTGTCTCATTTGTCCAGCGATTACTCGCTTCGGCGCAATTCCAACTGTGACATTCAGGACATCATGAAAGCATCTGTTGGCGCGAGATGCGAGAATTCGGTGGTTAACATTCGATTTCATGGAGTGTTCCGCTCATCTACTTTTTAAAAAATGCATCCGACTTGCCAGGTTCCCGGCTGGAGCCCGCCGGGCGTGACGTGGCGTGACGCAGGTCGGCGCTCCGCCCCCAGCCAGCCCATGTGGACGTGGTGACCGGGTACGACTGCCTGACACCACGCAGTGACCAGCCCCCCTCCCCCCACCACTTTGGGGTCTTTCCATCACGTGACGTCGGAGGGGAGCCGTCCTAATTCAGAACTGTGGCGATGATGACATACTATGTGGCGCCAAAGCCGATACCACCAAGCCACCGTTTCATCACGAGCAAAGGACGTCATCTTTGGGTTCGCTTGGTGGCGGCTGTTGTAAAGACATAAAGACATAAAAGATTAGTGCAACTATGAGCCACAAGGGCCCTTCTTGGTTGCACTCTGTACACTGAACCAGTTGCCCAACAAAACTGTCAATCAGCCCTCCCTGTAATACTGAAAAGCAAGCCCTATATTCTTATAATGATTGTCTATGCTGTTTTTAAAGATGTTCAATGTGCTGCTACTGACGACGTTTTCTGGCAGCTGGTTCCAGTGTTCCACTACCCTGTTGGTGAAGAAAGTTTGCATTAACCTTGTTCTGCTGTGGTTAACTTTAATTTTGAATTTATGACCTCTAATTGCATTATTTCTGTTAAATTCAAACATTTCCCCAAGGTATCCCCTCTCCAGACCATTGACAAATTTAAAGACCTCGATGAGATCTCCTCTCAGCCTTCTATATCTAAGTGAAAACATATTCAATTTCTTCAATCTTTCCTCATATGCCAGGTTGCTTATGCCATTAACCATTTGTGTAGCCCTCTTTTGTACTCTCTCCAAAAGCAAACAATCTTTTTCATAGCTAGGAGACCAAGCTTGGATGCAGTATTCCAAATGTGGCCTGACGTATGCACAGTAAAGCTTCCTGATCACTTCCTCACTCACTCCACACAGTCACAGTGTTGTGTGACTGTGTGGAGACGTGCGCGATGGGCTGACAGATGGAGCACATCTGTTGGGGCTGCCTTGCGGACATCTGTCGGTGGGCCCATGTCGGCAGCCTCGGCAGCAGTGTTGCCGTCATGGTACGATCGTACCAGATCTGGTACTTTTTCGACTTGTCTGGTACGCAGGTACGCCGGAGGAAAATCTGGTACCTTTTCGCCGAAATACATTTCTTTCGTGTTTATTCATTTTCAATTCACATTTTCTTCTCACATGGACAGTAGGGCACAGCGTCCTTGATAAATTTTGGATTCGAGATTCGGCCCTACGATTTTGAGATGTAATCGAGTGTGCTGATTTCAAATTCGAAAGCTGTTTTTGGATCAAAGCATTTTCTGGTCCGCAAATTTACACTTTTCTGCAGGCATGTTTCCTAACTTTACGCTAAATATGGGACTATGGACACAAAGGCATGACTGAAAGTTGTGCGACTGTTATATTCGTGATGTTCATACCAAAATACCTATGATTACCACTTTTCAGCACGCTAAAGCGTATATTGGATACATTTCTGACGGTTTCTCTGGTCCGTCCGACACATCTCTCACTAACGCTATCTATAGGTGTTTTTTTTTCATTAACTCGGAAAATTGACACTCATTGAACTAGACATATATCAAAAGCCTGTCCAGTATACATCTAAAATTTACACTAACGAACTAAAAACTGATGCCTAGGTTCTCTAGGTTCCCTCATGGGCGGATCCAGGGGGGAGGCGATAGTCGATATGTTGAAAAAGGCAGGCAGGTTCGTATACAAAATACAAAAAGCGAACACGTTTCTTGAAAACTTAAAATAACATAAAACAAGCTTTTGAGTATCATAGTAATAGTTTGTAATGTAGGAAAACATTGCATAACACACAGGACTACCGTTTAGTGATCGGCTGAGGGAAATAATAGATATCTGAAGGACAGAATGCATAAAGTACAGTTTTGTGTGGCCTTTTTACTACTCCACGTCATTGGCCTACTTCATAGCTTCCATTATATCCTTCTTAGAGAGGAACACTGGCAATGAAGAGATTGACAATGCGAATGAAGACAAGGTGGAACAGGACAATGAAAAAGCGTCTAGCCAAAGGAACACAATGCCGATACCTCAGACTGCTGCGACCAGTGTCCGTTATAATGTATCATCCACAGCAACGGCTGCAATAGCCAGCGCTACAATCCGGGACTTGATAGCTGCTGGTTACCTCGCCGAGGAAAAGGGGTACTCGGCCATTGACCCATATAAGGGGGGGTGGTTGTGTGGTGGGTGGTGGTTTGGGGTGGTGGTGGGTTTTTTTTGAATTTTGTGTTGTGTTTGGGTTTTTTGTTTTTGGGGGTGGTTGGTTGGTTGGTGGGTGGGGTGGTGGTTGTTTTTTTTGGTGGGGTGTGTGTTTTTTTGTTGGGGGTTGGGGGGTTGGGGGTGGTGTGTGGTTTGGTTTGTGTGGGGTGTTATAAGGTCACCAGAGGACGAAAAGTCGTGATGACACAAGCGAGAGACTCCGACACCGAAAAAAAAACAGAAGAATGACGGTATCATTTGGATCTTCTTTGATGTAAGGAAGGATAAGGATACTCGAGCGTTGGTTCCGGATAGCAACGGCAACCTTCATCCGAGGGCAGTCACGCAGGAGCACATTACTGTGACTGTTGAGCCTCAGGATGATTATCTGTGCCATTTCACACCGGAATAGCCGGTTCATCCAGAAAAACCAGCACAGAAAACGGCTGAAGCTCTTTACGAACTGCTACACAGCCTGGAAGCTTGCAAATCATGTGTGGTGCTGGGAGGCGATTCTACGAACTCCAACACGGGTCACAGCAACGGCGTGATGGCCCACTTGGAGAGAATGCTCGGACACAGATGCTTCTGGGTCGTGTGCAACTTGCACACAGAACTGCCACTCAGACACATTATCAGTTCTCTGGACGGCCCAACAAACGCAAGGGACGGATTTCAAGGCCATGTTTGAAAGATGCTTTCGTAGGTTGAAGACATGAGGAATGATCCAGCGTTTGAACGGCTAGCTGAAGACGAGGAATATGTGGATATCCTAGAAGATGTACTCGACAGCATGTCAACAGACCAGAAGGTCTCTTACGAACTGTGTCGGGCGGTGAAAGCTGGAAGTCTGCCTGCAAGTATGCAAGAAATGAAGCCTGGCAAGCTGAACCACGCGCGCTGGTTGACAACAGGTGAGAGGATAGTGTACTTGTGGACCAGGCACCACGGCCTCACCGACTCAAACAAGAGAATCCTGAGACGGCTGGCAGAGTTCTGCGTCAACGTATATTTCAAGTGCTACTTTGAGATTAAGACGAAGCCCAAAATCCTGGACGCACCCAAATACATAATGACCCATCTCCGGACCTTTCGTACGCAACCAGAAGAGGTTCAGGCGGCGGTTACCCGCTGTGTTCGGTCTTCCGCCTGGTACACCCATCCTGAGAGCCTCCTGCTGTCCCTTTTCGCCAGCGAGCAACCTGAAGATAGGAAGTTTGCCATCGAAAAGATCATCGGTGTGAGAGCAGGAGCAGAGTGTGGGGACAAGTCGCCAAGGACGAGAAAGCACCCCAGGATCAACATGTCCACCTCATCACTTATACAACTGATCGACTGGGACGACACAGAGATCACGGAACCTGTGTTTACGTGCGGAATCGCCACAACAAAACTCAGGAGGATCACATCCATGCCGCTGGATGTCCCTCCGTTCCCTGCGAATGCCCAGTCGACGGAGCGGGCGGTCCAGCACGTCACGATAGCCGCTGGAAAGGTCAGGAGGCCCGAGATGACTCTGTCCGCGCCAGCGCCCACCACAGAAAACAGTTGCCAGTGTTTCTCTCCAAGAAGGATATAATGGAGGCTATGAAGTAGGCCAATGTAGTAAAAAGGCCACACAAAACTGTACTTTACGCATTGTCCTTCAGATATCTATTATTTCCCTCAGCCGATCACTAAACGGTAGTCATGTGTGTTATGCAACGTTTTCATACATTACAAACGATTACTATGATACTTCAAAGCTTGTTTTATGTTATTTTAAGTTTTCAAGAAACGTGTTCGCTTTTTGTATTTTGTATACGAACCTGCCTTTGCTTTTTTCAACATACCGTCTATCGCCTCCCCCTGGATCCGCCCCTGAGGGAACCTAGGCATCAGTTTTCAGTTCGTTAGTGTAAATTTTAGATGTATACTGGAGAGGCTTTTGATACATGTCTAGTTCAATGAGAGCCAATTTTCCGAGTTAATGAAAAAAACACCTATAGATGGCGTTAGTGAGAGATGTGTCGGACGGACCAGAGAAACCGTCAGAAATATATCCAATATACGCTTTAGCGTGCTGAAAAGTGGTAATCATAGGTATTTTGGTATGAACATCACGAATATAACAGTCACACAACTTTCAGACATGCCTTTGTGTCCATAGTCCCATATTTAGCGTAAAGTTAGGTAACATGCCTGCAGAAAAGTGTAAATTTGCGGACCAGAAAATGCCTTGATCCAAAAACAGCTTTCGAATTTGAAATCAGCACACTCGATTACATCTCAAAATCGTAGGGCCGAACCTCGAATCCGAAATTTCTCAAGGACGCTGTGCCCTAATGGACAGGCCATTTATTTTCTAAACTTCACTTGTATTCAGAGGGCCATAGGCCATACAATTACCAATTACATCGATATATATATATATATATATATATATATATATATATATATATCGTGCCTACTTTCATTTATCTCGCAAAGCGCTATAGGCATTGCTAAGGCTGTGCTGCTGTCACATCTGAAGACAAGGGACAACTGAGGGTAACAAAAAGAACGTAACCGGCTCTGCAGGCTGTGGTAAGCGACCCGCGTTTGTTGCCGCCGCAGAAAGGAACCATGGCCACGATAAACAGCAGGATACTGTGGCCCAGGGCGAACTACTGCTGGCGGAGTTCATCGCTAGACATAATCTGCCATTTTCGGTAAACGACCATCTCGTACCTTACTGAAAAGGGCACGCACAACAGAATCAGAAGTGGCAAAAATCCTCAAGTCGACCAGAACGAAAACTATTAACCCGTCCCGTCTCGGAGGGTCTTTAACCGCCCCCCCCCCACTCAGATTGTCGCGGATAGCGGACGAACTGCGCGCGGCAGCGCGCCCAAATTTGGCACACCTTTTCTCACATCAATTTGACATGCTGATTCCAAATTTTTAGGTCAGGTCATCTAGGGTCAACGAGTTAGTCAAGGTCAAGTGAGGTCACCTCCAAAAAAGTTCAACCAGTCGTCACGCTTTAACTGATGCAGATACTTTAATGAAACTTTCAGCGTTTACATATCTTTCCGGATGCAACAAAACGTACGAGTGGAATTTTTCTTTTTTCGGTTTTTACATGTAAATTTTGTATATTTGCCAACTTACAGTTCAAATAGAGGATTCTGGCTAAAGTAAGCATTTTTGTATTAGGGTAAGTTGACTTCCAACAACGTTTCTCGGTCTGCTCTACCCATTGGAAAATGAAAATTAAAGAAAACGTGAAAACTCAAAATTTTGAAATTAAAGAATACACTTTTTATTTTTGGGAGCCAAAAAATGATAGCCCTTGTTGATTTCGGTGTCCCTTTCTCATTCCAAATAAATTTTGTTTTTTCATATATCCCCAAAATGAACTCCCCCAGAGTCAAAAACATAATGTAAGTCGTGAAAAGTCGTGAAAATATAGCCCCCGGCGACGTCACTTTTGGGGGAAAATTGTTTTGGAGGGTGGGCCCGTACCCTGCTCGTCGAGCGCTTCCCGATGATACCTCTTTCGTTTCCGTGCGATGATTAGTTTGGATTTTAGTCTTCAACCCCCCCCCCCGAGACGGGGTGTGAGGAGTTGGCCGGAAAGACGGCGCGGGCTAATGATTCCACAGGAGCAGAGGAGAGGGCGAGAGTGAATGCACTCACACGCAATAACCCATTCTCACTGATCGTGGACAAGACGACTGACAGATCTACTACCAAATATCTGACCATTGTGGCGCGTTTTCTTGATACCGCGACGGTAAGACCAGGGACCTGTTCTTGGACCTGATGAAGGTCAAGGATGCGACCGGCCGAGGTCTGCATGATGCCACGTGGCGTGCCGTCAGCGATGTGTCCCAGAAGAACATGATTGGATTTGCGGCCGATAATGCTAGTCATGATGGGGTGTCACCAGTGTGCAGGCACTGTTTAGGAGCGAACTCCCGCACATCTTGATAACCGGCTGCATATGTCACTTCTTGCATCTGTGCGCCTCCGCAGAGTGCAGCAAGCCGCCTTCGTCCATAGAGGATCTAGCCCGAGACGTGTACAGCTATCTAAACAATAGCCCGAAGAGACTCGAGTACCAGGCTATCCAGGATCTAGTTGACATCCCAGTTCACAGGCTGCTGCGCCCCTCTAGGACGAGGTGGCTCTTCCACGAGACAGTGGTGAAGAGGATGTACGAGCAGTGGGCAGCGGGCAGCTCTACTCTTCTTCCAGCAAGCGGCGGACGAAGATCACGCCCACGCCACTAGAACCATCCTGAACGCCCTCCGTGAGCCCATATACAAGATGTACATCGATGTCCTTCACTACGCTATCCCACCGGTCACTATGGCGAGGAAGTTGTTCCAGCCCGAGTCATACAACATCCAGTATGCACGGGCTGCGCTCCTGAAGCTCTACCTCTCCATGACCAGCAACTACCTGCGTGCTGAGCCAGGTATGCGACTGGAGGTGGTGAATCTTAATCATCCTAGGAACTTCCTCCATCTCGAGCAGAAGCACTGTGGCGCCAACGTCGAGGTCATCATCCTCTCAGAGTCTATATTCCAGGAGGTGGTCCAAGCCTTCCGACTCAAAAGGTCTGCATTGGTCAAATGATAATGGTAGAAATGGTCTACACCGAGCTCCGCAAGCAGATCCGGCGACACCTCGACTTCATCGACAAGGCCGGGGTGCTTGTGGAGCTGCTGAACCCGACCTCGTAGGCGCCCTCCGTCGTGTCAGTGGTTCTGGGTTAGTTACTTTGGTTTTAGGGCGTATGGACTACTATAATTAGCTCTGAGATTTCCCAATCTCATTGAAGAGACCGAGTACGAGGGTATTGGATTCAGAATGGCGAGGACTCCAGCAGGCAGCGAAGGAGCAGCTCCCGGACAACAAGATGCCGGCGTGTGAGTACTGGGCGGCGGTGAGGGAGTTTAGGAATGGCAGTGGCGAGCCAGAATTCCCAAAGGCAGCCCAGCTGATGCAGGATCTCCTGTCCCTGCCGCATTCCAGCGCGGCCGCCGAGAGAGTATTCTCCAGCCTGAAACCTCACAAAGACAACAGTGGAACCGCCTCCAGGTGGGAACAGTGCATTATCTGATCCTCACCAAGCAGCAAGCCACGACCTCCTGCTACGAGTGGACGCCTACGGCTTTCATAAAGTAAAAAATGAATCACCAATAACAAATGAACAAATGCACATTCCACTGCAGGTTCGTTCCAGTCTTTACACCTCCGTCCCGTCCTCATGGCCTGAGATATTACATAGGGTGAGGATCCCGAATATGCTGGTGGTAAAAACTTATGAAGCAATGACCGACTTCTTATGTCCATGCGATACCGATATCTGTTTTGCGTATTCCATGCGCATTGCCCTTTTTCATCACAATTAACAACTTCTTTCACCAGGCGGCATCAGGAGTCTTTGACTGAACTTGTCCTTATTTCTGACAATTTATATCAACGTATCCAGCAAGCACCTAAAACGTCTGGAAAATGATCTAAATTGCTTTCTTAGCGATGCAATTGCCGAACTTATCACTACTTTTATGATACGAAAAAAGGTACAATTTTGCTTCTGATCTGGTAGGAAATATAGCCTATCTGGTACGATTTGGGTGCGATCCTGGTACGCTGTAAAATTTGGCCGCGGCAGCACTGCTCGGCAGTCTCCACACGCCCGTCAGCGAATACAGACCGAGACGGAGCGTCCTGTGCCACTGACTGATAAAGCCCTGGCCTGGAAGACGGAAGTTGAAAGGAGACGTTCTGATCGATAACTTCGTCCGCGCCATTCTGACCGATAACTTTGTACAATAGCATTGCAATGGTAGCTGTGGGTGACCGTAGAGAGCATTCGCCGTGGCGTATCTTGATGTTGATTGATTATTTGGGCTTTGGGGCGCATCAACGGCTACTGGCTATGTAGCGCCCAAGGGTATCTTGATGTCGCCATCTCACTGATAACATAGAAAAACATGGCATCTGACTGTTAACCAATCAATCGCGAACAAACAAGATCCTCAAGAACTAGCACGTGCCAAATCAGCCGTCTGGGCTTCGTGTAGGCCCCGGTCCTTGCTACAAAGCTTTTTGTTTCAGCTAACTTCGGGTTGGCAAAATATGTTGATCGGTTGGCGAAACCTAGACTTTGACACATTTGGCCTAGTCTGGATGTTCAAAGGGAAGAGATTGGAAAAAAACGTTTATACACAACACAAATGTGGTCTATAATACAAATTAAAGACGGGAAAATGTGCCACCACTGTCATGCAGGACTACAGGTATCGGATGCATGCAGCAGTTCGCACGCAAATAAAGCTACTGTACGAAAAAAAAAGTCGTCCCAAGCTTCATACACAGCAAAAACCGCGTTACTGAGGTCATTTAAACCACATATTTTACATTTGCGGTTCCTCATACGTCAGAAACATACCATCGGATAAACTCGGGACATAGCGCAAAGAAACGTGACGAAATATGCCATCAAAGGATTCAACATCGGAAACAAAATAATAAAATAGAACTGAAGTACTTCATACCCCGGAAGATCTAAGGCCTTCATTTCTACATAGTGCTATATAATAGCACTAGGTCTCTATACGATTGCCGTGCATAAGTGCATTAACTAATTTAAAAAGGCCCATCCCAACACCAACACATGCAAAATGCACGTCATGGTGGAATGGCGCGGTCATGAACCCAAAAAGACGAGGAACAGTTTTGTTGTCTGCGGACCACATATATTTGAAATTATAATAATCGGATTCCCGTCATGTCAGAGCTTAAACTACTTATGTGACCTATCAAGTTCGGACTTAATATCATCGTTCGGGCAACTGAAGTGAGAGAGAGTACCGCGATACTTGATTTTTATCACAATACCCCGTGAAGTCATGAAGATGAACAAATGCAATTGATGAACTTTTGCTTCGACTCCGGTAACTATAAGGCAGCAAAGAGAATGTGCATCATTATATTTTGCGTCACGGTACAACCAGCATCAAACGACACAGGTAGCCACGGCGAGAAACCGCACCTCAGATACTCGCTTCACACACATTCCACTGCGTTATTCCATAGTCTCTAGAAAAGAAGCGGGAAGGGGGTTCGAGTTACCGTATGTCGCTTGATGCTGTGTGTGCCATTGTAAGACGATTGGGCTGAAGTTCAGTCGGGCTAGAAACGGCTGAGCTGGTGAGTACTGAAGTCCTGTTGAACAAGTGAGGAGTGAGGCTCCATCGGACTGGGTAACACCTAAACTTCCCTGGACTGATGAGGACTGGAAACCATCAGACTAGCGAGAACTGAAGCTCCTAATGGCTAGTCAGAGCTGAGACCGATTCTGTCGGAGCAGCTGTCGCTCCCATGCTGACTGTCAGTTGTGAGGACCGCTACATATTCCGGCATACAGATACTGACAAAGCGCAAAGACTTGCATTGGGAAATGTACAGGACTATCTTGGCTCCAAACAGGCTAGCAGCCAGCAGATTCAACCAATTAAGTGGCGACTACTTGCATGTGGAAAGTTGGGGGAGGGGGATGTCAAGTGATGTGATTTGTGGTTACTAGCTTTACGACACATCTACCGTTGAGTCATATAGCGTCGCCAATCTCTCACGCCGATTGGTCGTGGGCGAAGAGTAGCGACAGGCGAGATTCTAACCCACAATCTTTCGATTGTAAGATGGGCAGCCTCCCACGAGACTACTCGTCCCCTCAAGTGATGTGATCGAGTAGCAGTAACTAAATGTTACAAATGGTGTGGTGATGACATGATGTGGAAAAAAACTGCTGCAGTGACCAGGTGCGACTTACTCGCGACAAAGCCCTAAAGTGCATGAGGTGTAGCAGTTGGTGCGGCAATGACCAGTCCAACAGCCGCTGGTAGTAGATCGGAGACTGACCTGACGGGTAGCAAGCGACCGGCGGCTGATAGCACGTCTCCCAGGCCACCTCCAAGCAGGTGGTTGGCAGCAGGCGAACGGTGAGCACCCACTGGCCGTCCTGTAGGAACAGCTCAGCGGCAGACATGGGCGTGCGGTCCGCATCAGGTCACCGTCTGCACAACGGCCACCGCCCGCACCGCCGCCTCTGGAACACAACAGGCCGTCTGACTGCACCGCCCACACGGCCGCCTGCGGAACACAACAGGCCGTCTGACTGCACCGTCCACACGGCCGCCTGCGGAACACAACAGGCCGTCTGACTGCACCGTCCACACGGCCGCCTCTGGAACACAACAGGCCGTCTGACTGCACCGTCCACACGGCCGCCTCTGGAACACAACAGGCCGTCTGACTGCACCGTCCATACGGCCGCCTCTGGAACACAACAGGCCGTCTGACTGCACCGCCCGCACCGCCGCCTCTGGAACACAACAGGCCGTCTGACTGCACCGTCCACACGGCCGCCTCCGGAACACAACAGGCCGTCTGACTGCACCGTCCACACGGCCGCCTGCGGAACACAACAGGCCACCACCCGCACAGCCGCCTCTAGAACACATGGGCCACCGTCTGTACCGCCACCTCTAGAGCACAGGACACCATCAACACCATTTCCTCTGAGACAATGGACCACCACCCATACTGCAACCTATGAGACACAACAGCACAACCACCCACACCACCACCTCTGATACACAATGGGCCACCATTCACAACACCACCTCTGAGACACAATCGGCCACCGTCTGCACCGCCACCCCTGGAACACATGGGCCACCGTCCACACCACCACCTCTGAAACACAGGGAACGAGTAGTCTAGGGGTAAGTTGCTCGTCTCACAATCGAAAGGTTGTGGGTTCGAGTCTCACCTGTCGCTACTCTTCGCCCGCAACCAATCGGCGTGGGAGATTGGCGATGCTACATGACTCAACGGTCGATGTGTTGTAAAACCAATAAGCAACCAACCTCTCAGAGACACAATGGACCACCATCCACACCACAACCTTCGAAACACATTGGGCCACCATCCACACCACTGTCTCTGAGACACACCGGGCCATCCGCACCTTTTCTTTTCCTACAGCTGAAAAGACTGACCAACAATGTATGTGAGGCCCGTGGTAAGGCCATGGATATCCTTGCTGGGGGTGGTTCCTCTTGGTTGGTTGGTTGGTTATTTGAGTTTTAGGGCACATCGACCAGGTTTGGTCATTTAGCGCCCATGGGGGCAGACTTGTGCTCGACTCAAGTTGAATCAAGAATCGACTCATGAATCAATCGTTTTTGGCTAAGTCACTGGTCGAAACGATTCTTTTCGCCAAAATATATCTTGAGTCATGAGTTGAATCACGTCTAAACCCGTGCACGTCCGGGGCGGCGGGGGCAGACATCTGCCCCCATCCGGTTTTTCCTCATTTGCCGCCAAACTACTTGGGTTAGCAATGCCAAACCTGGCATAGCTGCTCATTGGTTGTTTCCGCATATCCTCATACATTTTTAATCCTGGGTCATCTCAGGTCAGGTCACCAGGTCAAGCGAAGTGACACAACTGCACTCGGAGTTCTAGGTGGCATAACTTCCACAATAATTGGACGATTGATTTCAAACTTATAGCATGTCATGATCTCATCAGGCACTATAATATGTATATCGGTTTTTTCGTAGCATTGACCTTAGGTCAGGTCGCTGCCATGGCTTCCCCATTATAGGGCTATGGTAAAATATACAAATGTTTCCTAGTCACATATTTGCGCTCGGAATGATCTCACAGCGGTTGTGGCATGTAGATGGAAGCTATACTCAATGTTACCGCTGACATTTTTGCTCAGTGACCTCACCAAGGTCTCTGAGGTCACCACACATTTATGCGCATTAAATCGCACTGCATTGAGCTAGAAGGCTGAAATTACCGTCATCGTGCTTATATCGTCAAAACGAGTCGATTGATACCTTGCATGACCTCCGTAGGCCTTGACCTGAGGTCATGCCACCATGACCTTGACCTGAGTTTCGGTTGATCTGACCTTAAATTACACCGCCTATTGTCGGTAGCACATTTAAAAGACTGTCGAATAGCATTCGCCATTTGTTTCTATCTGTTACAGGTCCTGAGATATGTGTCAATATCCGAGTCACACCTGATCTGATCAAATTTTACCTAAGATGGCCCAGTGACCTGAATGTTGACCTGAGCGAAAAAATTACCGAAACACTTTCGATAGAGCCCGTCATCAGCTATCCAACGCCGTTTTCCGTTTGTCGCTAGCTAGCATAGTTCCAGAGATCTTATGGGGGCAGACATCTGCCCCCCCCCCCCGGACATGCGAAGTTGGCGCGGATCGCCGGACGTGCGAGTGTGTTATTGAACTGAAAATTAGTTGAATCATGGATGAGGCACCACCTTTACGCGGTGGGGGTAATTGAGTGCCTCAATGACCCGTCGACCATCATACCGGCGAGGGGTGTTACCAGTGCCCTGTTCACGGGGCTTGCGGCTGTCTGCGGCCGCCGAGTCTCTCGCGGTCAAAGGGGTGGAGCTTGTCCGCGGCCAATCAGCAGTGAGCAGGATGACGTCACACTGTCTGCGGCTGTCTGCGGCCGCCGCGGTTCCTGCGGTCGCTGTACCACCGACCGCGAGCGACCGCAAGATTAGGTTCACGATCTTGGCGCGTAATTTTGCGCTGCTGAAAGACTAGTTGGGTGGCTCACTGTGGTGTATGATTATGTGTAAGGCACTAGGCGGTTTAATTTTCTGGTGTCATGCAAAAATTTTAGGTGGTACTTTTCCATGGCATTGTGGTCTCTTGGTGGTGCTTTTCCCTGCACCTCTAGGCACCAATATTGAGTTTGTGAAAGCTAGGTGTTCTATATGTGGCACTTAAGCACCAACTGTTGTTGAAATTCCACGCATGGAGCAGTGTCAGGATTAGTAAAACAGCTCTTTCTGGATGCTCAAGCACCCATAATATTATCCTCAAAAAAGTTCTTCCCTGTTATCATTTGTATGTTTAATGGTGCTAATATTGTGTGCTTTAATGTATTCAAGAAGCAACCTTTGCACACATTTTACCGAAATAGATAAAACAAAGTGGTAGATTAAGGAGTAAATTTGTCATCCAATGCAATTGATTAATTCTTCAGAATTTTCCCATGCAATCCTTATGAATGTAGTTGGCATGATGTGCCACTCATTTCCTCTGCAAGTGCTTACTTTTCCATTGGCAGGCAAAATAACACCAACAAATATAACATTGAATTGGGTAATATAGCTTGGAATATGCCACTTTTTTATTCTGACAACCCAGCTTAACCTTACTGAACCTTCCATGTACAAAAAAGGAGAAAATGTCACCTAACCTGACCACCTGAACCTAACTACCTAATCATTGGGGACAATTAGACCATGGGTAAGTCACCCATCTCACAACTGAAATATTGTCAGTTTGAGTCACCTATCTCTACTCTTTACCCAAGGCCAATACGAGTGAGAGATTGGTGATGCTATATGACTCAATGGTTGTACTCTGGTGGTACCCATGTGTCGTAAAACCAATGGCTAACTAACTACCTAACCATGAAGAAAAACCTTTCATTTTTCAAAAGGGAAACCATGTACAAATTACAAATCACAACTCACTTATACTGCTAACCAACCAACAAACATGCTTGCTTTGTGGAGGTAAAATGTCTATAAAATTTGTCTTGTGAATACACTAAACAAAGAACAAGAGTACTGGTTAGGCTAGTTTTGTTTAGGTTGGATTCAGTTCTGCCAAGTTCAAACAGTGGAAAGCAATAATTTGTCCAAAGTGTGTTCTTCATAAAAAATAAGATTTGGTTAGGTCATGTTATTGCTACAGTTTACCTCATTTGTTGTTCTATGTAATGCTTAACCAATAGCCAATATTTGCTTTTTTTTTGCTTCCCAATTGAAAACTGAGCACTTGGGAAAATATTGCTTCTTTTTATGTCCTCAAGCACAAATTTGCCATGCAATTTGATAATTAACTGAACTGTGACAGTGCTCAAGATTTGTCAGCATGGTTCAGGGGTGGGAGCATGTATATGTATTATCAACATATGTTTTGCTATTATTTTTGTAATGCTGTCTGAATTATAATTTGCATGGCAACCTATGATGATCTGACTGCTTACTTTAGTATAGCAGGTTGCAATGATGCAAAAGGATGTCATTATGACATGTTCTTGTATAGCTGGGTCAGGGGCGTCATCACCGGGGGGCAGAGGAGGTAATTGCCCCCTGTCGTGAGACTGGGGGTGCGCCGCCCCCTGAAATTTGAGGAGGCCCCATGACGAAAAAGAGGCCCCAGGACAAAAAGAAGGCACGTCAGGACGAAAAGAAGGCCCCCAGGACGAAAATGAGGCCCTCCAGGACTAAAAGGAGGCCCCCAGGACGAAAAGGACGCCCCCAGGATGGAAAGGAGGCCCTCCAGGACGAAAAGAGGCCATCCAGGATGAAAAGGAGGCCCCCAAAACGAAAAAGAGATTATACAAATTAGGGGCCTCCAGGAGGCCCCAAATTTGTAAAAAGAAGTCCCTCTCCCTACCTCTACCTCTACCTCTACCCTCTCCTAGGAGAGGGTAGGAGGCCCCATAAATCAAGTGAGTGCCAAATATTGACACAGAGGCCCCAGGACGAAAGGGAGGTCCCCATGATGAAAAGGATGCCCTCTAGGACGAAAAGGGGGCCCTCCAGGACGAAAAGGAGGCCCTCCAGGACGAAAAGGAGGCCCTCCGGGACGAAAAGGAGGCCCTCCAGCCCTCAGTTTCCCCTTCCCGAACCATACTAAGGGCCTACAAACAATAGGAGGCCCTAACACAATGGAGGCCCCTTGTCGGGGAGCAGGAGGCCCCCTTTCGATCTCGCCCCCTGGAAGAATTTCGTGGCGACGCCACTGAGCTGGGTATATGATATGCATGCCCATCATGCATTTTGGAAAGCCCAATGTTTCCTTATGTGTCATGGGTACAGAACAGTACTATACAAAACCTTGGGGATAGTCATCAAATAGATGAGTAAATCATTATCTGGGTGATCTATGCATTTATTTGTGCTTATTTATTTATGCTGCATACACAGCACAACTAAGCAGAATAAGAAGCAGAATAAGAAGTTCAGCCAAATGAACAAGGTAGCATAAGCAAACCAGGTGCAAAGGAGCATACACTATTACCATTAAATTTTGATGGTATGATCAGCTATGTGAAATTTGTCCATGGATTGCTCACCATTGACATTGCTTTTGTGGAGGTATGAGGATGGTATGAGGAGGTATGAGGTATGAAAAATAAACAATTTCTAGTCTAAGGATAGGCTTCCACCATATTTTTGGCCTAACATAGGTATTTTCCAATTCATCGCCGTCACCTACATATTTTATGTTTATAAATGAAGCTCCTGCGCAAGATTTGACGAAGGTCCTGACCGCGGCGGGCCGCAGCGGGCCGCGGCGGTGTTCATGTGCGTCCCGCTACTGATGACGTTTCGGTGGTAGGTGGAGCCTATTTTGACCGCAGAGCCGCAGCGACCGCGGGCTCCGTGAACAGGGCTTAGTTCACGGGGCTTGCGGCTGTCTGCGGCCGCCGAGTCTCTCGCAGTCAAAGGGGTGGAGCTTGTCCGCGGCCAATCAGCAGTGAGCAGGATGACGTCACACTGTCTGCGGCCGCCGGGTGGGTCTACTCTGTTGCCCAGGGCTGTTGCCGTGACCATATTCAGAAACTACCGAACCAAATTCCACCAAACCTTCACCAATAGATTCAGTTGGGTCGATTTAGGTGTGACTTTTGAATATGGACTCTTGCCATTACGCAAAGCTATAAAATTACCCCTCAAACTTGGAGCGGCCATTTTGAAATCATTTTGAAAGTGTTGCCGTGCCCATGCTCATAAACCACTGCACTGAATTGAACGAAACTTTCACCATTTGATGCAGCATAGTCGATTTACTTGGGACTTTAAAATATGGTGACATTGACCTTGACCTAAGGTCGCTGATTAAGTACATCTTTATTTTGAATTGTTGCCGTGACCATGCTCCTAAACTACTGAACCGAATTTCGTGAAACCTCCACCAATAGACGTGACATAGTCGATATACTCGGGACTTTTGAATATGGTGACCTTGGCCTTAGGTCAAGGTCATCAAAAAAGCACAAAACCATTTTTAAGACTTTTAACCACCCCCATACTCTGAAACTACCCAATACAATTTCATGAAACCTTCACCAATCGACGTAACGTGTTCGGAATACGTGGGGCTTCGAGTATCGTGACTTTGGCTTTAGGTCAAGGTCACCAAAATACACAAAATCGTTTTCTTGCCTATTTGAGGTAGGTTGTTGGTTTCACGACAGATCGACCGTTGAGTCATGCAGCGTCGCCAATCTCTCACGCCGATTGGTCGCGGGCGAAGAGTAGCGACAGGTGAGACTCGAACCCACAACCTTTCGATTGTAAGACGAGCAACTTACCCCTAGGCTACTCGTCACCTCTTGCCTATTTGACACGCCCATGCTCCCAAAGTACCGAACCGAATTTGATGAAACATTCACCAATCGACGTGGAATGGGCGATATATTCTGGAGTTTAAATATGGTGACCTTGGTCGTCGGTTAAGGTCATCAAAAATGCATAAAACTCATTTTAAGAGTTGTTGTGCCCCCCATACTCCGAAAGTACGAAACCGAATTTCATGAAACCTTCGCCAATCGACGTGCCGTGGTCGATATACTTGAGACTTTTCAATATGGTGACCTCGGCCTTAGGTCAAGGTCATCAAAAATGCACGACTCATTTTAAGGGCCGCTGCTCCGCCCATGCTCAGGAAGTACGAAACCAAATTTCATGAAACCTTCGCCAGTCGGAGAATGGCCTGATCTGTCATTGTTTAACGGGCGATCCTGTTTACCGAAGAGGTGGAGTGGGTTCTGCACACATCAATTTCAATCTGCATTGCAAAAGGCAGTTTCAGTGCATTGGATTCAGCACCGGCCCATCTGTCATTGGTGTGTGGTGGTTGTGTGTGGTGATGGTGGTTGTGTGGTTGGCCATTGTTGGCCATTCTCACCAGTATCACATGCCAATGGGCCGGTGCTGGATCCAATGCACTGAAACTGCCTTTTGCATGCAGATTGAAATTGATGTGTGCAGAACGCCACTCCGCGACTTCGGTAAATAGGATCGCCCGTTAAACAATGACAGATCAGGCCATTCTATCTACATTCTATCTAGGCCATCTACGAAAAACCGGAGGGGTGGGCGGATTTCGCCCCCCCCTCCTCCAGGGCGCGTGTTAATCAGCCAGTCCTACTCCAGGTGAACACTACAGAAGCATTCAAGTGGTGATTTATAAACTGATATTTTACCAAACCCAATAATTATACACTCCCAGTACAAGACTCAGGAGTGAAAATCCAACACTGGGCGTGGGGCCCCTCAAAAGTATACAAAACCCTGGCTATGAAGGAAAGAGAGCATGCATCAGAGCTGGAATGGGCTGTCTTGACTGGAAAGGGATGTGCATCAACCTATTTAACAATGGAAGCACCAAAATAAAGCAAATATTAACCTGAGAGACAGAGAGCACAAGCCTAAGTCATCAATTCATGAAGTAACCCGACTTAATACAAGCCACAAGTGCCTATGCAGGTTAAGTCTGTAAAGGGAAGATACCATAACTTTTGCAGACACTCATACCCTAACCAGCATCACATTCCTGATTTATTTTATGTATTATTTTGGTTTAAGGTCACCTTAAAGGTTTTGGTTTAAGGTCACCAGGCCGTTTGGTGCCCATGTCCATAACTTCAAAGTATCCATCTACCAACATTCTACAGCCTCATCAACGTCTATACCTTACATATCCAGCCCCATTCACCCAATCCCATGTAACACATGTGGCTTGAGCGCCTTCCCAATAATTTACAGGCTGCATCTATGCCTGCTTGAAGGGATACACACTTACTTAACATAAGTACCACCCCATCCGCCACTAATTAGGACTGAAAAAAAAACAATTTCCAGTCTAAGGATAGGCATCCACCATATTATTGGCATAACATAGGTATTTTCCAATTCATCGCCATCAGCTACATCTTTTACGTTTATAAATGAAGCTCATGCGCAAGATTTGACGAACGTTCTACTGTTCATGTGCGTCCCGCTACTGATGACGTTTCGGTGGTAGGTGGAGCCTATTTTGACTGCAGAGCCGCAGCGACCGCAGGCTCCGTGAACAGGGCTCAGCAGTGCCTCACTCGTCCTTCTGTCCATACGCTCCCATTCCAATGCCTATCTCACCCCAACATCCATGCCCTTCAGCTGGCTCTACAACACTAACTATCCCCACTATGAGCAAGCAAGGCAACTTCCACGGTCCTGCCCACCAGCTCAGTTTTATTGGGGTAGCCGCGCCCCCTCGGCCCGTCCCCCGGGGTTGACGGAGTCCTGGAGGTTGAGGTCCCCCGTCGCACGGTGCTAGTTGTGACAGGGGACCAACACACCGCTTCGGTCCCGATATCTCGGAGAGGCGGGTGGGCCCGTGGGGCCTCACGCGGGCCAAGTGGCTAGTCGCCTCGGGCCGTGGACCTGGGATTCTTCCCAGTGTCTGCTGTTACGGCCGGCCGGGGTCAAGGGGTGGGCGGTGCTGGATCCAGGTCGGGGTGGTGAGTATCTCTCTCCCGGCCGGGAGAAGGCGCAGCCTGCCCCGTATAGCTCCTCGGGTGCTTGGGGACCTCCCGTTCGCGGGACCCAGGCGTCCCCCCAGTAGGGTACCTAAAGGGTGGGGCGCCCGAGGAGCAGAACACTATCACACTTTTTGGCATACACAGCACAAAAAAAAACACCCCTGGTCCCACTCGAAGAGACCAGACAAATAGTTAATCTGCCCCACGCATACTTATCTCTCGTGGTAAGACCAGGTCCCTCGCCTCGTTATCACTATTTCAGAGGCGAAACGGGTGTGACAGGTTTGGGAAAATTGCATGGTGCGAAAAATTGAAGGATGGCGCCTTAGAGGTAGAATTTGCACGGGCAGGAGAGACAGAGAGCGCATTGAAAGTGTCGGAATTTAGATACAGCGTCCGGAAAAATCAGAGTAGGTCCGACGAGATTATTCCGATCACAATTGAACCCCACATAACCAAAAATACTTCACAGGGCATCATCAACTGCTTCGATTTGAGGGAAGTGTCGGAGGAGGAGATTGTAGACGGTCTGTCGGAGTTCGTAGTGATTGAGGCAAGGAGGGGCTCTGAACTTATTACAACGAACAGCGTAATATTAACATTCAACACCACAGATATCCCGCATGAAATTCGTGTAGGTTACGTCCGCGTAAAAGTATGTGTGTTTCTCCCGAATCCCATGAAGTGCCAAAAGTTCGGCCATACCAACAAATTCTGTCGTAATCGCCCTGCATGTGCCAACTGTGCCTCCTACGAACACGCTAGCGAAAATTGCACCTCGGAAACCCCCTTTTGTGCGAACTGCGGCGCAGGCCAGGACCCACATACTTCTTTCAACCGAACTTGCCGGACTTACATCAGAGAGAAAGAGATAATTTACATCAAATACACACCAAAAATAACGAGTTCAAAGAGCCTCCTCGATCCTCTCCGCCTGGTCCTAGCCCCTCTCCATCTGGCTCGAAATTTCCACCTCCCATTTCCCATCCGCTCTCCAATCTACCCCCGCCTCCCGCACGCACCACTACCACCTCCAAACCCAGCCTCTCCCTACCTGACCCTTCTCCCCTTCCCGTGACTCAGGCCTCTCCCCCACCCTCGTGTTCCACGTCCGCACATGCATGCCGCCCCGACACAATCAATGATCAGTAAAAATTCCAGATATTAACCTACACTACCAGGAGGCTGAGAGACGCGCTCGCGAGGCGAAACGAGCGCGGCTCGTCGAGATGGAAAGGGCCCGCGAGAGGAGCCGCCAGGGAGCCGAGGCGGCTGCACCACGAAGGCCGGCAATCCCATCGCCACGACGGCAAATGGAGGGACCGGCTCCATCCGTAAATCCAATTGGTCCTCCCCCACCCCCTCCCCGGCTGGGGCCTCAGAAGCGAGGTCTGCCACCATCGAGCTCTCCACCGGGGGAGGGATCACCACGTTCCCGCCCGAGGACTCAGTCCCTTGGGCCGAGTCAGCCTGAAGCTCGTTGGTTACCTCCGGATTTGAGGGCGGGAACAGGGGGACCTAACCCGCTCCCGTTTCACCGTTTTTAGCTCGCAACTTTCACCTTTATATATCTGACGTATGAGTTTTATTCTTCAATTGAATTGTAGAGGGTTGAGAACCGGCCTCAACGACCTCCGAACCATTTTACATTTACGAGTATCATTAGTAGTTTGTCCCCAAGAGACTAAGCTTTCCCCTGATGCACGTTTTCACCTGAACAACTACTCTGTGTTACGTAGGGATGTTACTCCTCACACTGTAGCACATGGAGGAGTACTTACTGCTGTGCACAACTCTGTTTCCTTCCAGCAAGTATCTATATCTTCAAATATACAGTGTATCGCTGCTCGTATGAAAACAAATCGCCACGTCGTTACCATATGTAGCGTATATCTCCCGCCGGGCGAGAGGTTCCCACTTTCTGAGCTCTCCCAGATGGTGGGGCAGCTCACTCCACCGGTAATGGTGTGCGGCGATTTTAACGCTCACCACCCTCTTTGGGGCTCAGCCATCACGACGAGCCGTGGACGTGCAGCCGAATGTTCTTTTCGAGATTTTCCACTCTGTGTGCTTAACACAGGAAAGCCAACCCATTTTACATTACCAACTGGGCAGACCTCCGTGCTGGATCTTACCCTCTCCAGTCCAGAACTTGCACCCTTTTTAGAATGGTCCGTGGACGATGATCCACATAACAGTGACCATTTCCCTGTTTGGTCTTGTTTTATTAACCGTGTTTTCGTAAGCCGACGACCTTCCTTCGCAAGGATATTTAGCCGAGCCGATTGGGATGCGTTCCAAATAAATCTTGAGAGTAGACTCGGAGACTACTCCAATGAACCCGGTGTTTCGGTGGAGCCATTGACCCTGTTCCCATGGGCACCCCTACTCGCTCTTGATCGCGATCAAGGCACTAATCGCGATCAGGCCAGTAATGGGAACACCCATAATCCTATTGGTAATCCAGTTAGTAATCCCGTTACTAATCCACCATACGTTCGAGCTGAGTGGGCCTGATCGCGATCAGGACTGACAAAATACATTTTCTTTTCTTGTTTAAAAGTTGCGATTGCTAACTATTTAGCAAATTATTTCCTTTTTTTATTATATTCCATATTATATTTCTATGTTCTAGGGCCTATTTTGGCACAAAATACATACGACGTATATTAGTTTATTGCATGTATATACCTATATATTTGTGTTCCACCGACCGTCCAGGGACAAACTCTCTCGTCCTCGGACTTTGCGTCCTGATAAAGCGCGAGGCCAAGGCCATATACCAGCGCAAGTTGCCTGTAAACTGTGTGAATTGCTGAAGAGATCATTTAAGTTGTTCATGTTGTTAGGTGCTGAAGTGTCTGAAGAAGAGTCTACTTTTTCTTTGAAGATGAGTGGAAAGAAACACAATGTTGGGAGGACAGCCTTGCTCTGTTCATATTTCTATGGCATAGACAGGTTGACAATTGCCGGGTCTCGACTCCTGACTTGCTTTCTTCGATGTGAAGTATAAGTAGATGTAAAAAATGACATTTTAACCTGAAGTAGTTAATTAGGTAGGTAGGTGCATAGGCGCCTACCTAGTGGAACTATTAAAATGATTTCATTGTCAGATTGAGGCTTGTGTTCGGAGCTCCAAGACAAATGCTGGATCTATGTGAAATTTCTTATTCACGGAAAGATGTGCATATTTATTCCTATCCAGAATCATTCAAGATTCCATTTCAATTTGATGATATCACATTTGTTAACATGACTTTCCATACCTAGGCAGGTGATGACAATCATACATTTTTGCATTAAGGTGCTTGTGTATTCTTGGATTTGTTTCCAGTGCCACATTTCTAAAGATGGTTTTGATGATGTAACCATTCATTTCCTCTGCAAATGCTTACTTTTCAGTTGGAAAGCAACATAACACCAAATACAGTCCTAGGATTTAGGTAGAGTATAGAATGTATATAATCAGTGTATAATGTATAAAATAAGCTACAAATATATTGTATAAATATGTGTATGATATCAATGTTTGAAAAATTAATGATGTAATGTAATACTCCTTAGTGCTCCATTCTTCGAATGCAGTCTGAGGGACCTTTGTGCCATTCATTTGTACCAAGAAAAGAAGAGGCATTGGTCACGGAATAGTACCTGTAGCCATTCTCATCTTCTGTACTCTGTCTACGTATATACATAGTACACTCCTTGAGGGCCTCAATCATTTGGCTTGATAATGGTATCTTCAGCTGCTGTCCACCTATTCAATTTTTTTTTAATGTCTGTTCAGCATCCTTTCTATAATCCAACAGTACTTCTCATTTACGGAAAAGCTGTGCTAGATTTGCATGACCCTTCTCATATAGTGGACAGCTGCCAGCACCAGTTACATGCCTCCAAACTATTGCTCCTGTCAACCATGACTTTTTAATAAGCAGTTGTATTTTGGTGGCTATAGCTTGCCTCACCACAGCACTGGATCTGCTAGCAAGTCAGAATTCTGCTGTAAGTTCACCAGCTACAAGCTCTGGATCATGCTTCCTCAGCCACCTTAAGCTGGGGGATTAGTTAACCTGTCTCAGTTATCTGGCTGTAACGTGATGGCTGATTATTTGTGTTCATAAAATATCAAAGCATTGCATTATCTGACCACATTCATACACTCTCCATTTCCACCTCCTTTGCCTGGGTAGAGGACAACATTACACTAAGAGCAAGGTAGTGGGGATTCACCTTTATATACAAAAATGGTTCAACAAGTGTGGTGCATAGAGCATGGTGATTTTCCCCTTGTATTGAAGGTAGTGTTCCACAGTCCAAGACAAATGCATACCATTATTGAATTTCATGCTCACACAAGTGTGCATTTCATGCCACTGGATACATTCAATATTTGACATTAGATAATAATCTGCTGGTTGTTCAATGACTATGGACTCTGACAAAGACATAAAGAAGACAAATAAAGTCATAAAAACCAGTGCAATTATGAGCCACAAGTGCCCTTCTTGGTTGCACTCTGGACACTCAACCAGTTGCCCACCAAATCTGTTGATCAGCCCTCCCTGGAATACTGAAAAGCAAGCTCTTATAGTGATTGTCTGTGCTGTTTTTCAAGATGTTCAATGTGCTGCTACTGACAATGGTGTCTGGCAGCTGGTTCCAGTGTTATATTGCACTTCTCTGATAAGGGGGTCCATGTGTTAGGCAAAGTGTACGAGCATGTCCTGCAGGGAAACTAGGAAATGGGGTGGGGAGGGATGAAATTGCATTGCCAACTCAGAAATATTCCAATAGTGTCAGCCAAGGGAATAGAACCTCAAAGTCTGCAAATAGGGACAGCAGCAGTTCAAGGGGACAGAGTGATAGTTCATCTAGTGAAAAAAATAACTCCTCAGTATGAAAAAGCCAAAGGTGGTTATGGAGCATTTGTTAAGTGTATGATGTTTAATGCTCAGAGTATCCGTTCCAAATTTGATGAGTTCAAGTGATATAAAGACATAAAAGATCAGTGCAACTCTGAGCCACAAGGGCCCTTCTTGGTTGCACTCTGTACACTGAACCAGTTGCCCACCAAATCTGCCAATCAGCCCTCCCTGTAATACTGAAAAGCAAGCCCTCTATTCTTATAATGATTGTCTATGCTGTTTTAAAAGATGTTCAATGTTCTGCTACTGACGATGTTTTCTGGCAGCTGGTTCCAGTGTTCCACTACCCTGTTGGTGAAGAAAGTTTGCCTTAACCTTGTTCTGCTGTGGTTAATTTTAATTTTGAATTTATGACCTCTAATTGCATCATTTCTGTTAAATTCAAACATTTCCCCAAGGTATCCCCTCTCCAGACCATTGACAAATTTAAAGACCTCGATGAGATCTCCTCTCAGCCTTCTATATCTAAGTGAAAACATATTCAATTTCTTCAATCTTTCCTCATATGCCAGGTTGCTTATGCCATTAACCATTTTTGTAGCCCTCTTTTGTACTCTCTCTAAAAGCCAACAATCTTTTTCATAGCTAGGAGACCAAGCTTGGATGCAGTATTCCAAATGTGGCCTGACGTATGCACAGTAAAGCTTCCTGATCACTTCCTCACTTCTGTATGATACATTCCTATTTATTGCCCCGAGCATTCTCAGTGCCTTCTTCCTGGCTTCCTTGGTCTGTTCTGATGCCCCCAATTTTGTGTTCAGAATAACACCTAAATCCTTCTCCTGTTGAGTCACTGATAGCACTTGGCCACCCATCAAGTATGGAGCCTTCATATGCTGCTTACCTACATGCATGATTTTGCACTTATCAAAGTTAAATTTCATTTGCCATTCTTCAGACCACTTCACAAGTTCGTCTAAGTCTTTTTGCAGCGAGATATGCTCATCCTGACCTGTTATTGCCCTAAAGACCTTCAAATCATCTGCAAATTTTAAAACTTTACTGCTTAGGCCACTTTCAATGTTATTTACAAATATAATGAACAGTAATGGCCCTAGTACTGACCCCTGGGGGACTCCACTAAGAACATTTTGCCATGATGACTTTGTACCATTTAGCATCACTCTTTGCTGTCTATCTGAAAGCCACAACTCTATCCATTTTAAGATGCTACCTGCAATACCATGGGACTGAAGCTGTATCATTAACCGTTTATGGGGTACCTTGTCAAAGGCCTTACTAAAGTCAAGATATGCTACATCAACCTGATTTCCCTGATCAAATTGTTCTGTGGCGAAGTTCAAAAAGTCCAAGAGGTTTGTGAGACACGATCGTCCTTTTCTAAATCCATGTTGAGTATCTTGAATCAATCTGCTACCTTCCAGATAACTAACTATTCTATCCTTGATAATTGATTCGAGTACCTTGCAGACTAGGGATGTGAGACTTATTGGCCTATAGTTTTCAACTTTCCCTCTTTCTCCTTTCTTGAAAATAGGAACTGATATGTTGCTGAGGAGGAACCGGATTTTGTTTGCATTACAGAGGCATGGGTCAGTCAAGGGTATTTTGGAGATAACTTACAGGACTATGAGATCCAGGGATGCAATATGTTTTCGTGCAATAGGGGTCCAGCAATGAAAGGGGTGGTGTAATGCTTTATATGAATAGCTTATTCAGTTCTCAAAAAGTAGCAGGTGGGGATAAAAATGTGTGTGTGGAGTCCATTTGGCTTGATGTCACTGTGGGAAAAGGCAACAGCAATACTCTTAGGATAGGAGCTTACTACCGATCAGGAACCCTGCCACATTCTCAGCAACTGGAGCTTGACATGGTGATTTGTGAGGAAATCAGTAGAAACTTTAAGAGGAAGTGCCTTATTCTTGATGACTTTAGTCTAAACGGTTATGAAAATGCTGGTGTTGTTGTTGTGCAAAATGCAAAATGTTTAGGAAATGCCTTGAAGAGGACCTGTTCTTACACCAGTTTGTATCGGAACCTACCAGGCATTGCTCATTATTGGACCTTGTATTCTCAGATATAAGTGACTTGGTTGAAGATTTGACTCTAGGCGAAACTCTGGGAACAAGTCCCCAAAAAATATTAAAAAAAAAGAAAAAATAAGGGGGAAATTATCAAGGATAACTTGGTAAGGGTTCTAAATTTCAACAGAGCAGACTTTGACTCCATGAGAGCGGCTTTAAGTGCCATCAGATGGGAAGAAGAATTCTCCAATTTAAATGCCTGTGAAATGTGGGAAAAGTTCAAATCTTACTTGAAGGAAATTCAGATTAGACATGTCCCCCAAAAGCAAAGACGCAAAAGAAGGGTAGGAAAGCCAGCATGGCTTACACCAGACCTGATAAAAGCAATTAAGGCTAAGAAAACTGCATTTAGAGTCTTGGATATGAATATGAATAAGCCATGATAGTAGCACCATAGATTGAATATAATACAGTTATGGGCGCAAAAAAACCTGGATGTCCACCCCCCCCCCCCCCCCAAATTAATAACACCCCCAAATATATTAAAAAATTTTCTTTTTTTTTTTTTTAATAAAAAAAAAAAAAATTTTTTTAAAAAAAAAAGTCCCATGTGAGTCAGCTCAAAACATTCGAGCCGAGCACAAGTCTGCATGGGGATGGTTCCAGGGGACAATATCCTGAATAGAGCATGCTATAAACAGAGCATGGCTCCCAAAATAACACGTTCTGCAGCAGGTATGCCAAAAATAGCATTGCTGCACCTTAAGGTGGAAACAAGGCAAGTTTGACGCACATTTTCCTCCATAAAGGAAACAAATGGGTTAGGTTTGGTTAGGTTAGCTTAGTTTAGATTTTTAGATGGATTTTTTCTATTTTAAAAATTCGTCCAAAAATTGCAAAAGATTGGGAGCTTGTTTTTCTCTTCAGAACCTCCTATGTTATGCTAGGTCAGTTTGGGTCAAGTTTTCTTTCATTTGAAAAAAAAAGAACATGAAGTGCTTGAAATTTGTCTAATTATATTTTCTGATTTTTTGTTCAAAGGGCTAGGTTAGGTTGGGTTATGTTGCATTCGTATTGTTTTTTATAAACTTGTTATGCTGTTACCTGCCTAGGGGGAAGTGGGGCATCTGAGCACCTACATTTGTACATGTACCACATCATGCTCAGTGCATAAATAACAAAAAGATAGTGGTATTCATAAATGATTGACTTGTCTCTTCCAAAACATTGAGGTCTGATCACATAGTTCTACAGGTTATTTGTGTATGAAGCTAGCGAAGTTTGCAGGCACTATTTTCGGCTTCAGAGCAATTGGCTTAACACTCGAACGTCCGGTGGTCCGCGCCAACTTCGCATGTCCGGGGCAGATGTCTGCCCCCCCGTAAGATCTCTGGAACTATGCTAGCTAGCGACAAACGGAAAACGACGTTGGTGACGGGTTCTATCGAAAGTGTTTCGGTAATTGTTTTCGCTCAGGTCGACATTCAGGTCACTGGGCCATCATGGGTCAAATTCGACCAGATCAGGTGGGACTCAGATATTGACACATATCTCAGCACCTGTAACAGATAGAAACAAACGGCGACCGCTATTCAACAGTCCTTGAAGTGCGCTACCGACAATAGGCGGTGTAATTTAAGGTCAGATCAACCGAAACTCAAGTTAAGGTCATGAAGTCATGACCTCAGGTCAAGGCCTAGAGAGGTCATGGTAAGGTATCAGTCGACACGTCTTGACGATACAAGCACAATGACGGTAATTTCAGCCTTCTAGCTCAATGCAGTGCGATCTAATGTGCATAAATGTGTATTGATCTCAGGTGACCTCAGAGACCTTGGTGAGGTCACTGAGCAAAAATGCCAGCAGTAACATTGAGCATAGCTTCCATCTACATGCCACAACTACATGAAATTTACAGGGGGGTTAACATGCACCCTAGTGGGGTCGAAATCCGGCCAACCCTCCATGTCATTCCATGTCCTTTTATGTCATTAACCATTTTTTAGCCCTCTTTTGTACTCTCTCTCTAAAAGCCAACAATCTTTTTCATAGCTAGGAGACTCAGCTTGGATGGAGTATTCCAAATGTGGCCTGATATATGCACAGTAAAGCTTCCTGATGACTTAGACATAGACATAAAAGATTAGTGCAACTATGAGCCACAAGGGCCCTTCTTGGTTGCACTCTGTACACTCAACAAGCTGCCCACCAAATCCGTTAAATCAGCCTTCCTGTAATACTGAAAAGCAAGGCCTCTATTCTGATAATGATTGTCTATGCTGTGTCAGCACAACATGTCCAATGTGCTGCCACTGACAATGGTTTCTGGTAGCTGGTGACAATGTTCTACTACCCTGTTGGTGAAAAAAGTCTGTCTTAACCTTGTTCTTCTGTGGTTAACTTTAATTTTGAATTTATGATCTCTAATTACATCAGGTTCCTTCCTTCCTCACTTCTGTATAATACATTTCTATGTATTGCCCCAAGCATTCTCAGTGCCTTCATTCTGGCTTCCTTGGTCTGTTCTGATGCCCAAAATTTTGTGTTTAGAATAACACCTAAATCCTTCTCCTGTTAAGTCAAGGATAGCACTTCATCACCTATCAAGTATGGAGCCTTCATATGCTGCTTACCTACATGGATGATTTTGTACTTATGGAAATTAAATTTCATTTGCCATTCTTCAGACCACTCCACAAGTTCCTCAGAGACTTTTTCAGCAAGATATGCTCATTTTGACCTGTTATTGCCCTAAAGACTTTAATCATCTGCAAATTTCAAAACCTTACTGCTTAGGCTACTTCCAATGTTATTTACAAATATAATGAACAGTAGTGACCCCAGTATTGACCCATGAGGGACTCCACTAAGAGCATTTTGTCATGATGACTTTGTACCATTTAGCACCACTCTTTGTTGTCTATCTGAAAGCCACAACTCTATCCATTTTAAGATGCTAATTGTTCTGTGACAAAATTAAAAAAGTCCAAGAGATTTGTGAGACATGATCGTCCTTTCCCAAACCCATGTTTAGTATTTTGAATCAATCTATTTCCTTCCAGATAACTAACTATTCTATACTTGATAATTGATTTGAGTAACTTGCAGACTAGGGATGTGAGTCTGACTGGCCTAGAGTTTTCAACTTTCCCTCTTTCTCCTTTCATACAAATAGGAACTACATTTGCCCATTTCCAATCTGTTCTAATTTCATCTTGTGAAACAGATCTACAAAATATTATACTAAGTGGAAATTCCAGTTCCTTTCCAGCTTCCCACAATACCCTTGCATAAATTTAATCAGGTCCTGCTGCCTTGTCTGGCTTTATTTTCCTGATACTATTGAAAACAACATCATTTATCCAATCACATGTCACTTAACTATGATGTATGGTCTGCAGATTGGTGATCTTTCAATGTAAACACTGATTTAAACTGCTTGCTCAGCTCCTCAACCATCTCAGTATCCTCACCCAACAGTCCCATTTACTTCCAGTGGACCAATTGTGCTAGAACCTTTGCTCAGCTTGTAGAAACTAAAAAACCTATTGCTGTCCACATTACAGTTCCTAGCTACATCCAGTTCTTTTTCTCGTTTTGCTGCTCTGGTTTTTTGCTTCAGTGTCCCTAGCTTTTAGATACGGCTTTAGATGTATGATATTTGAAGCTTCCTTATGCACTCTAAATGCAGCTTTCTTAGCCTTAATTGCTTTTACCAAGTCTGGTGTAAGCCATGCTGGCTTTCCTATCCCTCTTTTGCATCTTTACTTTTGGGTGACATGTGCAATCTGAATTTCCTTCAAGTAAGATTTGAACTTTTCCCACATTTCACAGGCATTTGAATTGGAGAATTCTTCTTCCCATCTTATGGCACTTAAAGCCACTCTCATCCAGTCAAAGTCCGCTCTGTTGAAATTGGGAACCTTTACCAAATTATCCTTAATAATTTCCACTATATGTGCTTTGAATCTAACTATGTTATGGTCACTTCTCCAGAGTTTCTCCTACTGTCAAGTCTTGAACCAAGTCACTTAAATCTGAGAATGCAAGGTCCAAGAATAAGCCATGCCTGGTGGGTTCTGTTATAAATTGGTGTAAAAACAGGTCCTCTTCAAGGCATTTCCTAAACATTTTCCATGATGGGGAGCCAACACCAACATTCTCATATTCTTTTAGATTAAAGTCACCAAGAATGAGGCACTTCCTCCAAAAGTTTCTACCAATTTCCTCACAAATCATCTTATCAAGCTCCTGTTGCTGAGAATCTGGCAGGATTCCTGATCAGTAGAAAGCTCCTATCCTCAGTGTATCTCTGTTGCCTTTTCCCACAGCAACATCAAGCCAAATGGACTCAACACATGTTTTTATCTCCACCTGCTACTTTTTGAGAACTGAATAAGCTATTCACATAGAGCATTGCACCACCCCTTCACTGTGGACCCCTATTGCATGAAAACATATTGCATTCCTGGATCTCATAGTCCTGTAAATTATCTCCAAAATACCCCTCACTGATCCATGCCTCCATAATGGAAACAAAATCTTCTTCCTCCTCCTCAGCAACACAACACTTAAACTCATCAAATTTGGATCGGATACTCTGAGCATTAAGCATCATACACTTAACATATGCTCCATAACCACCTTTGGCTTTTCCATGCTGAGTTCTTTTATCACTGGATGAACTACCATTCTGCCTCCTTGAACTATTGTTGTCTCTAATTGAGGTCTGTGAGGTTTTCTTGCCTTGGCTGACACTATTTGAATATCCCTAAGATGGCAATACAATTTAATCCCTCCCCACCCCATTTCCTAGTTTCCCTGAAGGACATGCTCATACACTTTGTCTAACACATGAACCTCCTTCTCAGAGAACTGCAGGCCATCCCTCTGATCTGATTGAGTTCCCAGGATCCATAAAACTTGCACCACTCAAAAATAAATGTGAATCCTAATTCATAGCAGAGCTTACCTACCCTGGCATTGGCTGCCAGTGCCCTAGAGCCCCACTCAGGGGAGGCTCCAGCCCTAGGAAAAATTACAGTTACAATGACTCTCCTATCGCTATTCTTCAGGTTGGCAAAAAGGGCCCTATAGTCCTGCACCAGCTCCTCACTCCTAGCAGGACCTATGTTAGGTATTCACCCCTACCTGTACTACAACTATAACTGGCTTCTGGTGTCACTAAAGGCATGATCAGAATGGAAATGTGCCATTGGTTGGCTGAGTAAAAAAATTGACCCTCAAAGCATCTCAAACATTAGAAAAACGAATGCAGCCTGTCTGGATACTTACGCAGCCCACCCGATTACCTAAGCCGCCACCATACCACACACCCCACAACCGCCCTCCTGTCGTAACACAGAAATCAAGCAAGGCGATATATATGAGGTGGCGTCATCCCTACTGCGCAGCTTTCTGCGCAGATCCTTATATGACGTCATCAGTGGCACCACTTAATACGGGCCAAGCCGCTAATACGCTGTGGAATATACGCAGCGTATGCACAGTAGGGGGATAAAATGAGGATTTAAGAGTTGCGGGTGCAAACCTTAGAGCACCATAGTCACGGAATGGTCTCCAATACCTTTTATACACATACAATACCGGGAAGAACGTACAAAGCGAGGTAGGGGAGGTCAAATATGGCAGAAAATTAGCATCTTACCGCGGCGAAATGCGGTAAGGACGTATCTGAAGTGCGGTCGACGCCATGATGGAATAAGGTAGGGAGGGGGTCGAGTCCCTTAATGTACATCAAATTTATAATTTGGCTTATGGTGCTGCATGCCAAAATTAATTTACCAAAAGGCCTTTTAACCCCTCTATATGCGGCAGTACCCCTGATATAGGAGGCAAGGAAGGGGACAATCGTTTCTTTTTTAAGATCGACAGGACCATAGGGAGCATTGAGAGGCAGACATTCCTTTTATGGGGGCATCCGTGAACCCCCGTAGCAGCTCAGCAACATGGGTGGAACTTCCAGGAAACGATTTGGGAGACGCAATGCCTGGAGGTAACAGGAAGGCCTATGGATCGGGGAGGTGGGCTCACGCCAGTCGTCAGCGGAGGTTGACCCATCCCAAAAGTATGTAAAATTTCACTCTAGTTCGGAGGTTACATTAGGCAGATGGACTGGAAAGCGGTTAGGCATGCATTGGCGGGATTCCCTAACAATGCGTTCAGAACTAGATCTGAATGATTCAAAACACTCCTACACATCCTTGTAATCGACATAGTCGGCTTATGTGCTGTTTCCGATTCAGAGCATGAATGAAGGATCAAAATCGAAGTTCGTGGAGCAGAGACTTTGTATATCATTCTTTCAAATCAATGATCATAGGCCTCATGAACAACAATGAAATGGCATACGCCACACCTGTTGCATAGCAGTACCAGAGTCAGCAGCAGTGTCGAGTGCCGCGAGGCCGGGCGTAGCTTCTCTCCCCCTGGTCACGCGGCAGCAGCAAAACACGCCAACAGGGCAGTGGGACCGGGCGATACGACGGCAGTCAAGTGCCGCCAGGACGGGCCGACATGAAGATAATGTAAGCTCCATATTTGAAGGCTCCATATTTGATGGCGGTGGCCAAGTTCTATCGGTGACTCAGCAGAAGGACTTTGGTGTTATTCTGAACACAAGATTTGGGGCATCAGAACAGACGAAAGAATCCAGGAAGAAAGCACTGAGAATGCTTGGGGCAATATATAAGAATGCATTATATATAAGTGAGGAAGTCATCAGGAAGCTTTACTGTGCATGTCAGGCCACATTTGGAATACTGTGTCCAAGCTTTGGCTCCTAGTTATGAAAAAGATTGTTCGCTTTTAGAGAGTGTAAAATATGGCTACAAAAATGGTTAATGACATAAGCAACCTGGCATATGAGGAAAGTTTGAAGAAATTGAACATGTTTTCACTTAGATATAGAAAGATGAGAGGAGCACTCATTGAGGTCTTAAAATTTGTTCATGGTCAGGAGGATGGATATATTAGGTAAGTATTTGAATCTAACAGAAATGATGCACTTAAAGGTCATCAATTCAAACGTAAAGTTAACTACAGCAGGACAAGGTTAAGACAGTATTTCTTCACCAACAGGGTAATAGAACACTGGAATCAGATGCCAAAAACCATTGTCAGTAGCAGCACATTGGACATCTTTAAAAACACCATAGGCAATTATTACAAGAATAGAGGACATGCTTTTCAGTATTCCAGGGAGGGCTGATCGACGGATTTGGTGGGCAACTGGTTAAGTGTCCAGGGTGCAACGAAGAAGGGCCCTTGTGGCTCATAGTCACACTGATCTTTTGTGTCTTGATGTCTAAGATGCTCCAAAATGCAGTAAGCATTCCAGACAAGCATGATGCAACACTTCATACCATGCAGATCTGATAAGCAGGCTAATTCATGGAATGACACCAGAAAAGGCAGGTGTTGACACTGACATTATTTTCAGCTGCATCCGTGGCCAGGATCATAATCATCAGAGGTAAAGTGGTTGGAACAAATGGATGGGCTGGTTGGATGAACTCCATGAGCTCCTTTTCACTGTCAGCCAGGTCTTATATGCATTTTCATCTCTTGGAAACATGAGCATATTGGTTGACAATGTCTTCTTTGCATATATTTCTTCCAGATGATAAAGACACACCACAACAGAACACTATACAATAAAACTACAACTAAAACGCACGTACATCGAACACAAGGTGTGACAGACATAAAACCTCGCATAAAACAACCTACGAGGAAGCTATGCAAACAGCTCCGCTATTTATGACTAAACTGCGCACTCTAAGAATTTGAGAAAATGCGTGCCCTTAAAACGCTGTATTCGGGATGGTCGTCGCCTAATTCGCAGCCTAACTGAGGATGATAAAATAACAACTCAACACGATTCCAAAAGCACAGACGTGATATCATAGGATTTAGAAAGTGAGTTGAATTGAAAATATTTCCATTTTAAAATGCATGAAACCATTAAATAGGCCCAAAAGTTTATCCCCGATGACGTCATTTGTACCATTGCAGCCGACATGCAGGAAGGCATGGGGATGACAGTTGCTTGATTGGGATGACACCCCACCGATAGCGCCTGTTCAATGTAGCGGAAGTTAGCAGGGGTTCAGCAGGGATTCGGCAGAGATTCAGAACTTCCACTGATTATAACGCCGATAATTACAACGTCAAAACAACTAACTTCCAGCATCGTGCCATACCATTTATTTCGTGGTATATTAGCACAAGCTGCACCTCAGACCTCCGCCATATTCTATAGGGGAAATGTAAGTGAAATATTACCTAATTCTCTAACTAATTTCAGCATGCATTGCATTACACACGATTTTGACAAAAATTGCAGTCTATAGTCAGGTCGGGTAGTCAAGCAATATGGCTGAAGAAGCCTATATGGGAATTGAACACTAAAAGTTTCTATGGGGAAATAAGAATTCGAATATTACTTTTATCTCTTCCAGTTCTTCCACACCTACAAGACCTGAAAACAGCAATCGGTCATGGATTTCAATGATGAACAAGTAACGATTTGAAGTATTTGTTTTGAAGTGACTGATATGAAATACATTTAATAATGTTCATTGCGTGAAACGAAATGTACGACCCTCAATATACCAGGAGGTGCTGAGCTTCCATCAAAAGTAGCGTCGTCAGGAGTCCTGACGATGGCCCCTAACCGAAACGTTGAGTAATATGGCATAATCCCTAACGCAACTTTTGATGTAAACTCAGCACCTCCTGGTATATTGAGGGTCGTGCATTTCGTCTCACGCAATGTCTAAAACCCAGGAGCACTAAAGAGCCATTCTTCATTGTATTAAACAGTAATAATGTGCATTGCTTGTCGTTCGGTTTCTGTGAAAAGTTAGCTGCTCATTTTCTTTTGTAATCACCTTTACATGCACCTTTACAATGGTGAAGGTAACAAGTGCAAGTTGGAGCCCTCGATTCGCGTTGGTTCGTGCTTTTTACGTCTTAGTTGATGTGCCTAAGCCCGTCAGTGGTGGGGAACAGAACATGCTGGAACCGTTTCGACATTGCCAAAGGAACGGCTTGGTCCGCCGATTTCGATTTGACCCTCGCATTACGTTGAGGGAGGGAGCGCCAGAGTACAAATAAACTCGATGTCTTTTATTTGTGTCATTCAGAACATTATCCTCTCCCACATAGTACCTTGTCCTCTTCAACAGTTGACATGCCTAAGCTTTACAAAAACTGCAAACTCCTTGCTTTTTTATGAAAACGAATTAATTCGCTGGAAAGTAAGACAAGGGCATTATGTAGTGCAAAAACATGACTTCCCGGAATTCTCATGTTATCCGTTATCCACATCTCAAAAACCGATTGTGGAAACGATCAACGATTGCATTGCAATATAATCACATTGTTCTTTGCCATTCTCATACCATCCAAGGTCTCCAATCTGCACATGGATGTTCCAGTCCAGATAAACTGAAGTTCTGGCATCGCTTCATGTCCATCAAGTGCATCGGGAATCAGCGACAGAGGCGAAACCGTGACAAACTGGCAAAACACTACTGCGATAAATTCAAGAACAATCTGTCATTTCGAGATAAAATCATCGGCCTGTTGGAGCCGAAAGATTCCAACGCCTGTGAGAGACCTGCTATTACCACACATGCCAAAGGAGTATCCATGCTCACGACTACTAAAGGATCCCCCTTCGACGCCTGTACTGAGGAAGTCCTTATAGACCCGCTAGCCGAGGAAGCCACCAAAGTCACGCCTTCTGAGAAGACCGTCCTCGCCGCCCTGGCCGAGAAAGCTCCCATGTTTGCGCCTTTTGATAAAATCGTCCCCACCACGCTGGCCGAGAAAGCTCCCATGTCCGCGCCTTTTCGTTTTCGTGCGATGCTTAGGTTTGGATTTTAGAGGGGCTCTTCAACCGCCCCCCCCCCGCCCCCGAGATGGGGTGGGAGGATTTGACCGGAAAGACGGCGCGGGTTAATGGATCGATCACGTATGGAATGTACGGAGCCAGAGCCGGAGCCGGTACATTTTGCCCGGAGCCGGAATCGGAGCCGGAGCCGCCGGGACATTTTACTCGGAGCCAGAACCGGAACCGGAGCCGTCCAACATTTTCCCGACTCCGCATCCCTGATTAAAGCATACCTTGGGATCTAGAGGTCACTTGCATTAAGGGTACGTTCTTCCGATGGCGTAGCGAAGAATTTCCTAGTGGAGGCTCGACAAAAAAGATGTTAAGAAAGGTGAAGCGTTCGGCGAAACGAAAATTTACGGTTTGCGTTTTGGAAAAATATAAAAATGTCTTTCTTGCTCTAGTGTATTTTGTTTGCTAAGGGAGAGGGCAGTGCCTAGCAAGCAAACAAGAGTGATGTGAACAGTGAAATTGCTTGACTATCCCATAGATTGAACATGTTTCTTGAATTTTCGCGAATATTCCAATTCTTATTTTCCCATAGAAACTTTTAGTGTTCAATTCCCATATAGGTGTCTTCAGCCATATTGCTTGACTACCCGACCTGACTATAGACTGCAATTTTTGTCAAAATCGTAGGAGTCGGCCCATAGACCGGAAATTTTCAAATAAGCATATAATTTTTCCTAAGGGGTACACGAAACCAAAAGTAGTGACATTTTGTTTGGGCTTTCGAGCGCTTTCGATTGCTGTGCAATACGATAGATTGAACATGTTTCTTGAATTTTCGCGAATATTCGAATTCTTATTTCCCCATAAAAACTTTTAGTGTTCAATTCCCATATAGGTTTCTTCAGCCATATTGTTTGACTACCCGGCCTGACTATAAACTGCAATTTTTGTCAAAATCGTGTGTAATGCAACGCATGCTAAATTTAGTTAGAGAATTAGGTAATATTTCACTTATATTTCCCCTATAGAATATGGCGGAGGTCTGAGGTGCAGCTTGTGCTAATATACCACGAAATAAATGGCATGGCACGATGCTGGAAGTTAGTTGTTTTGACGTTGTAATTATAGGCGTTATATTCAGTGGAAGTTATGAATCTCTGCCGAACCCCTGCTGAACCCCTGCTAACTTCCGCTACATGCCTGTTCAGCTGATGAATTGCAATGACGCAAACGGCGCAAAGTCGATATCGTCTCTCGTATTCACTGCACCGAAAATGTATCAGCCGACGTAATTATCAAGAACAATATGTATTATTGTTTTATATCAATATATATAATTGTTACTGGAATACTTTAATGAACAATTGTAACACGAAAGCGAAAAAAGTAAACATGCACTTTTGAACCTTTCCATTCATAGAATATATGTGTCCTGATACCCACGGGGGAAGCTCATAAGATCTACTTTCAGAAGACCTACGTTCAGTAGATCTACTTTTAGAGGATTTATTTTCACAGGATCTACTTTCAGAAGATCTATTTTCACAAGATCTACTTTCTGGACTGGATTGTTCAGAAGATCTACTCTCAATGGGGTCTGCTACACTTTTTTTGAGCCGGGTAAAGATTATGTTGGGTATATGTGCTTTAAATTATAAGTCAGTATGTGCTTGTTATCTGTGATTTATATAAGCTAAAAAGTACAAAAATTGTTAAAAACCTATTAATTACGTCATTTAATTCCAATAATCTGATTGGCTGACAAAGCACTGACGTTACTCGATAGTACGACAGCCAAGGGTATTATTTACAAGGTTATTTGCGCCTGACGAGGGTGGAGGATTAGCGTGCTGGCGAGAGTTTCGAATTTGTGCGTAAAAGTCCATGAAAATGAGCTCAACTGTGACTTATAAGTGGTGTTTTGTGCCTCAGTGCACTAATTCTACCTCTCTCACGCCTAACAAAATATTCCTACCAGTACCCCGTGCTGTTGAACCCCGACGTAAATGGGCCCAAATGGCGAGGCGTGACGATAAGGACAGCTTGGTGTCTTCTGCTCCCTGGTTCTGCTGTGAAGGTATTCAACACATGTAAAAAGTATAAGTCAGGCAGGCGACTGGTATGTGGAACCAGATCATTAGCCTATTGAAATGTTAACAATTCAAACAAGGTATTAAAACATTGGAAATCATTATACGTATCAATACAGGGTAGGCATTTTGGCTGGACAAAAACTCATTTATAGCACTTGAACCACTTGCAACTTGCAAAATGTGTCCGAAATTACAATTTTTAAATGTCTGTGAAGACAGCTGGAGTTGGATATTCATATTCATTTTGATATTCATGTGAAGACAGCTGAGAGGATTCCTAACCTAACCAGACCTAACCTAACCCATACCAAAATGAACATGAATATCCAACTCCTGCTGTTTCCACAGACATAATTTTGCAAGCCTTCATTTTCAGCACCAGGACATTTTGTTCAATTTTTATTTAGCTGGTAGTAGGGTGGGCAGCAGAAACAATTTATGCCACCAGGTTTTAGTCATTTAAACCAGCTAGCAGAAATTGCTAGTGGCATAAAGTGGCAAAAACTATTTCAGCATGCATACCTATACATTGAGTCTAGTGGTCATTTGACAATGTAAAAACATACCGAAGTCTGTCTGGTGCACATAAGTGCCTAAAGCTAGGAAGGCAGTTCTTACATATGCCCCATGGTTCAGGATCTCCATGCATGTTAGGTCTGTGGGCACATCAATTCCTTACCATGTCAATGTAGTCTGTTGACAAAATGATCATGAATTTATGGCAAATTGGAATAAAACATTACCTACTAGCAGAATGATATGAATTCATATTTATGTGGTGACATGATACCAACCAAAGAAAGCCACCCAAATTACCATGTGCATAATAGTGAATGCTTTAATTATTGCCAATTTTCCCTGGTTAAACCTGGCTTAAACTGGTAAGTTAGATATGTTGTTCAGTGCTACCATGAAAACAAACAAGTGTCATTATTTTTGTTTTCACTGAGGATAAGGAAAAAACTTGCTTTAAACTGGTAAGTGCCAGAAATGCCCACCCAGGTTGTCAACACATGGTATGTGTGAGCCTGTCTTTTAATATTCTGCATGAAATGATTCATTCCAATTTTACAGAAATTCATGATCCACATCTAAATGGTGGGTATAGGTACCTAGGTAAGCACATTTGTACCTGCAAACTTAACATGCACATAAATCATATGCCATGGGATGTATGCGAGGCCTGCTGACACAGCTTTAAGCATGTCTGTGAACAATACAATTATTTGACCTGTTTGAAATTGCCAAATGATTATTAGGCCCCATGTCAGTCAGTGATCTATGGTTGCTAACTATTATTTTCTGTATCTACAAAAATTTAGAATATCAGCTGATGGGCATGTTAAAGAATAGGGTAAATTCCAACTTACAAGTAACAAGGACAAATTATGACCATCATACTTGTCTTAGGGTACACTATGTGCATTATATGGAGTAATGGTGCCCTAACCTATTCATTGCATTTACCATCTTTGATGCATGTTATATTCCCCCCCCCCCCTTGTACAAACATGGGGAAAAGTCTATGAAATTGTAGATTGCTGTGGATGTAGCCATATCCATCAGCCATAGGCAGCCAACTGATGTCATCATTCCTACTAAAATCCTTTTTGCCACCAGCATTTTCTGCCAGCCAGTTTTAATTGGTAAAACCAGTAGCATAAATAAATTATGCCAGCTGCTGCTCCCCCGCCCTCCTGTACCACAATCTCAAACCCCCCTGTAACCATCATGTCTCACGTCTGATTCTTCACCGCCCGGATCTCAGCAGACACGTGGAGGTCGGACTTGGAGAAAAACTCAGCTGCCATGATGTGATTTATGTCAGGGAGGTTTCTAGAATCCGCTTTTACATGCCCAGGCTCCATCCTTCCAGTTAATAGTCCAATCTGACTGACTTTAATGCGAAAAATATGTCTCAAAACACTAATAGATACCCTCCACAACGAACGAACTTCCCAAGGCCGTATGAACTTCCCACCTTGTATACGCGTTTATATTGTTTGTCTCGTATGGGGCATTCCACGACAAATCGACATGTGACCTGCACCCTCACACCTCAGATTTTGATGAAAATGGTTCTATAGGGTTATCAGCATCGCTGAACACGCCTGTGCCATTTTGAAGTCTCTTAGGTTTACCGTTTTCTAGTTATGAACTATATACTTTTTACATTTTGCACTGACATGACTATATTTGGTGCTAATTTTCTCCGAGTCATTTTTCAGTAACTGAACAAATTTATACGTCAAAATGAAGACAAAACATTGAAGAATATGACTATGCCACCATTTAAACTTTCATTACGTAATTTTTGCCGACTCTAGCCAAATAAAAAATTGAAAAGAAATAAAAACATTTTTCCCCTCCGATATCGTATTTTTTCTCACTTTCATATGAAAGAGCGTAGTTTTTACCCTAGAAACATAAATAAAAAAAGTGGTTATCGACTTGGAAAGACGAATCAAATGCGGTGAATGCGGGCGCTGCGCTCACCGGACCGGCGCGCGCGCTGCCGCTGCCTCGCGATACGCCTGCCGGGGGAGGGGAGGGGGAGGGGAAGGGGGAGCCGAGCGTGGGATGTCAACAAAGGAGACGCGCGTCCCGGGAGGATGATATGGGAGACGTGACTGCCACCTCCCCCCTGGCCCAGAAGTGAGTAGAAAATGTCCTGGAAAACAAGACTATGTGACGGTAAGAGATGAGAATGGGGTTAAAGTAAAGAAGCAGAAACGTTTGATTTGAGGTAATTTGCAGGAAATTTACCAACTCCATAAAGAGAACGGTAGCAACCCGCGCATTGGGTTTTCGAAGTTCGCCAGCCTCCGCCCCAAACACTGTGTCCTGTTGGGAAGCAACGGCACTCATTCGGTTTGTGTATGTTGCTATCACCAGAACGTGAAGCTAATGTTAGCGTCTCTGGGCTTAAAAGACATTACCTACAAGGACCTGTTGAAGCACGCGGTTTGTGATGTCGGGAGGGAAGCCTGTATGCTGCAAAAGTGTGAAAACTGTCCAGGTCAGGACAGTGTCAGGTCATATTTGATCGACACTTTAAATGCGCAGGCAGGGGAAATCTCAGACTTGGTGGACGAAGTCAGATTTAGTCAGTGGCTAAGCACGGATCGTTGCACTTTGAACGAAATTGTTCTTCCTATGGACGAGTTTCTTGACAAACTGTCTGACGCCATTGTGACACTTACTCGGCATCATTTCACGAGTCAGCATCAAAGCAAATATTTCGACGATATAAAAAAGCAGCTACCTGAGCATGAAGCACTGATCATATTATATTTTTCAGAAAACTACACTTTTGTAGTTCAAGCCAAATGGCGCATACATGCGCCATTTGGCTTACTAGCGTGAATACTGCCCCGAGGGCATTTAAAGAAAGTGGATTTTCTCCATGATTTCGGCATTTTCAACATTCAATATGAGCATTTTGGAACTCAGCGTGATTTTATACATCGGAAACCAACGCTGACAAAATTTGTGTAGCGGACCCCATTCCAATGTCCAAGAAGCATAAGTTCAGCTTTCTCTCGCTAGGTAGCAGCACGGTCTTGGTATTACCGCATTGAATAAGGAATGAATGTCAGATTGAACGCTGAAGCATAGGTAACAATATTTATCGGTAGATGGCAGGATGATGCTATTGAATACGAGCTCGTTGTGTGCCTGTATTGTTAGCGTTTCATAGCTTGACAATCGGCTGCCGTCCCGTGGGAAACTGATATGCAGAGTAGTGGCGGATAGAGAGGACGCACACATTGTTCGGACCTATTTGTATCTGAGCTTACGGTTGGCTTAAAATGTTAGATGCACTGTGATACTCTCGCAATATTTACATTGTATCCACTTGCAATATGGCGGCTGGCCATTCCCTGGTGACGCCATTGACTAGCAGCCTGGGAAGGACTGAGAAAACGCAGCGTCTGTGGCGCTCCAAATTTGCTCCCGTCACGCTGGCAATGATTCTGCAGCGGGAGCGTTTTCTCAGCGCCCTGCGGCGCTGCCGTAGCTATCGCCCATGCTGAGGCGGATGAGATCGTCATGTACTGATATCATTGTGCGGCAGTTCCGGCATCATTTTCATCACCATGCGTAAGGTGACTTGCCGTTGTTGGGCCTACTGCATGTTATTAATAGTAGCATTGTGAACATCATTACATCATTACAGTAGTGCCGATAGATAAAGGCGACGATGCTAAGCGGTGCAACTATCGACCAATATCGATATTGCTGGTCGTGACTAGGCTTTGTGCGCTTACAGTATGTACAAAACTGACGCAATACGTACTTAGTCTGCATATTATATCCCGGCAACAATATGGCTTCCGCCCTGACCTATCGACGAAGGCGGCAGTGCTTGCTTGAGCTGTAGTATATGCGACTAGCAATGTTGACAAGGACATGATGATTTCACTGGTCACGGCAGACACCTCAAAAGCATTCGACAGTGTTGAGCACTGCCTCGTGGAGAAGCTAGGGTGGTACTGCATCGACAACCAGTGGTTCGCCGCATGGTTTAGCAATGGCATGCAGTATGTCGATCATTCTTAGGCCCTATGGGTGACACGTCCACGTTCAAATTATTCACGTTCATCCACGTCCAAATGGACTCCAGACAAGGTTCGAATTCTGAACTCACACGGTGTCGAGAATAACCCCTCTTATCATGGCATGGCGCTTTTGTCTTACAACACAACATTACGCATTTCATCGAGTGGCAATTTATGGAGGTGTCCAGACGTGTGAAAATGCTATGTAGCTTGACAATAAGTATGAAACAAATAGATGAAACGAAAGTGTTTTTGAATATAGACAATAAAAATGCTATTCAAGTTTACCAACAATGTTGGTATGATCTAGCACACATGTTGAATACTGTATTTTTCGCAAATACTGCCCTTTTAGCTTCAATTAATTACCGACAAGTAATGAGTACATGATACATGATGGTTATCTGAAGAACTGGATACAAGAACTCATACATGACTATATGAGAGATATTGGCTAGTAAAACACCTCTCGAAGCCAAAACTGCATACAGAGCAGTGGTCACCCCTGAATTGTCTCCGCTTTCATTCACACCGATGTCTTGTCGATCCAGCGAATTCGACCAGTGGGCATTTGGTCGCTGTCATACGCGTCGTAGATAATTCGCGATGCAACGCATGTACCGTACGTAGGCTTCGGTTGTGAACAATATGGGTTATAAAAATATAACTGATATACCTCGTGAAGGAAATGTGGATTTCAGCACACTATAATCAGATTGGACACGTCGAAATCCAAGCTATCTTTACACACGAAATGCATTATTTTCCGGTGAAGAACAGAGCATGGGACATGGCACAGAGAACGGAGTCGGAAAGGAGAGCGCGAGTGACGGCTTTCAATTGTCCAAATCTGCGACAAGTGACATTTATTAAGCTGACTTCGGAATCCAACACTAATCCAGCACCGGCGAATTAGACAACACATGTCAGACTGTTGCAAGCAGCTCACCACTGCTTAATCCATGATTTCGACGGAGGGAGGGTGGGCAGGTCAAAACGAAGTGTCATAGATTAGGAATCAAATTGTGAGGCACTGAAAATTAGCACTAAAAATAGGCACTAAAAATTAGTAACGGAGTACCATCTAAGCATACATGGGGGGAAAATATAACTTGCAATGTCTTCATAACCATCGAAGGGTTTTTAAAATGAATTACTAATATTTCAAGAAATTTCCAAGGTTTCGGATTTCGCGATCAGTTGCTGGGATACGGTGATTGTATTCCTTGTATTGGTACCAAGAGACACTCAGCATCAAATGTCAAAACGCTAAAAAATGGGGTGGGACAGGAGGCTACTGAAACATTAAGAAACACACGCATACAATACTCAAACATTATCACGTACAGGTCTTCTCAGCGCCTCCTTCAGCTTAAACTTAAAAGCCCGTCGCATATTCTCGGCCCTAACTTCCTCGGGGAGGCCGTTCCAAAGAACTGCAGCACGGTACATAAAAGAGCGTTGTGCAAAAGAAGTTTTCAGGCGTGGGCGCTCTACTGAAAACGGTGTTGATCGCGTAGATCGAGAGCTGACATCACTTCCCAATGTCACAAGGTCACGCAGGGTTTTAGGTGCTCCCGAGTGATGCACTGCAAGATGAACCAGTGAGCAATCCCTAATGTCGACAAAGCGCTGAAAGCCAGGCCAGCCCAACCGCTCGATAACATGCGATATATGGCTAGTTCCTAGTTATGATCCTAGCCGCCCTCATTATGACTTTTTGGATTCGAGCGCGTTCGGTGTCACAGGCAGCAGACCAGATTGAGCAACAGTACATTACATGGGGGAAAACCAGTGCAAGCACTAACTTCGACAGCGTTTCTTCAGTAAGAGAACGTACATGCTTGGCTAGAGGAAAGATAATGCGGTTACATTTCTTAGCAATATCGCCAATTTGTTCACTCCACGTTAACGATTCGTCCATGGTCACGCCCAGGTTCTTGATAGATGAGACACGTGAAATATCAGATCCAAGAACAGAGAGGCTGATGCTAGGTAGCCGCGCGATCATCTGGCGAGAACCAAAAATCACAAATTGCGTTTTAGATGGGTTGAGCTTCAGAAGATTTACATGGTACCACGACCCCCCCCCCCCCGATGAGGCATCACCTTTCCGTGGTGGGGGGGATTGCGTGCCTCAAGGATCCGGCGGCCAGACCACCAGGCGGCCGGGGAGAGGTCAGACTAAGAGTGCCTCACTCGTCCTTCCATCCATGCGCCCCTATTCCAATGCCCATCTCATCCCAATCCTTGTCCTTCACCTAACCCTACAACACTAACTATCCCTACTATGAGCAGGCAGGGCAACTTCCCCGGTCCTGCCCACCAGCTCGGTTTTATCGGGGTAGCCGCGCCCCCTTGGCCTGTCCCCTGGGGTTGACGGAGTCCTGGAGGCTGGGGTCCCCCGTCGCACGGTGCTAGTTGTGACGGGGGACCAACACACCTCTTTGGTCCCGATATCCCAGAGGGGCGGGCGGGCCCGTGGGGCCTCACGCGGGTCAAGTGGCAGGTCGCCTCGGGCTGGGGGCCTGGGTTTCCCAGTGCCTGCCGGCCCGGTCGGCCGGGGTCAAGGGGTGGGCGGCGCTGGATCCTGGTCGGGGTGGTGAGTCTCTCTCTCCCGGCCGGGCGAAAGCGCCGCCTGCCCCGTATAGCTCATCTGGTGTCTGACGACCTCCCGTCCGCGGGACACAGGCGTCCCCCCAGTAGGGCCCCTCTGAGGTGGGGCACCGTATGAGCAGAACAAAACATACAACACATGGCATCTACTAAACAAAAACACTTTCCTGGTCCCTCCCGTGAGGGCCAGACCAACGCCTACTGCGGCCGAGATCGGTACACCTCTGCGGAGGGCACCCCGGTACCTCGTGTTCTTGTGTTCCGAGGGAGGAACAAAAGCCTCACGTCCCTGTCCCCCTTTCAAAGGCGGAACGCATGTGACAGACTTGGCGAGATCGTTCGATGCGAGAGATTGAAAGATGGTGGACTCGAAGTCGAGTTTGCGATACCGGAGCAGGCGGAAAGGGCGTTAAGTTGTTCCGAGCTAGTTTACAGTGTGCGCAAAGGAAACGAAACTCAGAACGTGGAAATTCCAATTACAGTTGAACCACATAAAACAAAGAACACTTCGAGAGAACTGATTAACTGCTTTGATCTGAGGGATGCACCTGAAGATGAGATAGTGGATGGGTTGTCAGAATTTGGAGTGACTGAGGCGAAGAAGATGAAAGTGAGAAGAGGTGGAGAACTTATTTGGACCAACAATGTCATTGTGACCTTCAGTAGGACGGACTTGCCCTCTCAGGTACGTGTGGGTTACATTTGTGTTAAGGTGCGACCTTTCATCCCCAACCCTATGCGATGCTTCAAATGTCAGAGATACGGCCACACAAGCAAATTTTGTCGGAACCGCCCCGCGTGTGGCAGGTGTGCTTCTTTCGACCACACAGGCGAGCAGTGCACCACCGAAATACCATTCTGTGTGAACTGTGGCAGAGGACAGGATCCCCATACTTCGTTTGACCGCACCTGTCCTAGTTACTGGAAGGAAAAAGAAATTATTTCCATCAAGTACTTGCAAAAGGTTACGTTCCGCGAAGCTCGGGATCTATATGAAAAATCCCACCCGAAAGTATCATACGCCTCGACAGTTAAAAATACATCAGTCAAACAGGTTCCAGCAACAACAGGCAACACTGAACAACTTATCGCACAGCTGAGTGCTCTTCTCCGCTCTCTTGACGTACTTGTCCCCGCCCAAACGAGGCAATCTCAGCGTACACCCCCTTCCGAGGATGCGGAACGCGGTGCTTCACCAACACGGGCCCCTCAAGCGACTGCACCGGAGCCAGCCACAGGGCGAGCTCAGGAAGAGTGGAGTCTTGTCCAGCGGACCAAGCGGCCCGGCAAGCACTCCAACGCCAACCTGCAATCCTTACCATCAACCTCCACCAGCACCACCACCACTCAATCCATCCCCGAACCTTCCGAAACCACCTCTACCCGTCAACCGTCGCCAGTTACTTCAAGAGGAACCGGTGCGACTTCCCGTCGGGTACCAGTCGTGGCACCTTCGGTGACCAGACCAGGGCCCAGTGTTCAGGTCCACCCGAGAGCTCCCGACATGGGGGCGTCTGGCAGAGCAGCTCGGTCTGGGTCCAGGGACCCCTCGCCGAGCGCGCGAGCCGGACAGTCGCCCACGGCGACACCCCCGCCATCACCAACTTCGCATGCCAGTCACACGCTAACGGCAGAGACAGGGAAGGTGATGGGCCCACCCCCCATACTACCCCGCGGGGGTGAGATGAGAGACCTGCCTACCCCGGCAACTGGACGCAAGCGGCCATCCCCGTGGACGCCATCGCCACCAGGCGTGGGAGGCCCAAGATCTTGTCAGAGGTCACCGGGTGAGAGGACACCTGCTTTACCTTCATAGTACGGTACGTTCATGTTTGCATTTTCTGGACTGTTTTACAATGGACATCTGGACGACGAGAGTGTCTAGCTGTGATATCGTCTATGGTACTGTTCCATACCTATTTTAACCCGTTCTAAATGGTTCGACCGCGGACAATCTTACAATGGAACTGTAGGGGCTGAGGACCAGCGAAGAAGACCTCCAGGTGCTGTCAAACCGCCACTGTCCGGCGGCCATCTGTCTCCAAGAAACGAAGGTGACGCCGAACTACTCATATAACCTAAAATGCTACTCAGTATTTCGTAACGACACTCCCTCAGACACCGTAGCACACGGTGGAGTGTTGCTGGCTGTCCACCATAGTGTGACTGCACAGAGATTGGTGCTACACGCCAAGTTGCAGGCCGTTGCTGTAAGAGTGCATTTTAATAATCGTCCTATATCGATCTGCTCACTGTACCTGCCACCCGGTGTTGGATTCCCTTCTACTGAGCTGCGGCGCCTGATGTCAGAGTTGCCACCGCCGGTATTACTACTAGGTGATTTTAACGCTCACCACACAGTATGGGGATGCGACGACGTTGATGCACGGGGTCGGTGTTTGGAGTCTTTGATGCACGATGCATCCTTGTGCATTCTTAATTCTGGAACACCGACGCACCTTACGCTGCCCTCTGGCCATGCCTCTGCCCTAGATCTTAGTTTGTGCAGCCCTGAGCTCGCACAACTTTTACCTGGTCTGTGGCCGACGACCCTCTGGGGAGTGACCACTTTCCGGTGTGGCTGGGTTACGAGGATGGCGCGGTACTCGGGACCAGACCATGCCGGTGGAATTTTAAGAAGGCAGACTGGGGAGGATATGAGACGCGACTAGAGGAGACTTTGAGGCCTGGTGTCACCCCCATGTCTGTGGAATCGCTCACCAACCTGCTTGTGCAGACCGCGACTGAGTTTATCCCTCGCACATCTGGCACTCCCCGTCGCGCACCAGTTCCATGGTGGACGGAAGAGTGCCGTCAGGCAATTCGGGCAAGGCGACGCGCCTTTAGAGCTTTCGACCGAAGGAGTAGTACGGAAAACCTCATCGCCTTCCGGCAGGCTCCAGCCAATGCTAGACGCACTATCCAGGACGCTAAGAGGGTCTCATGGAGGAATTATGTGGACAAACTGAATCGCTCCACACCCATATCTCAGGTCTGGTCTCGGCTTAAGCGTATTGCCGGTAAATACAGCTCCACACCTCTGCCATTACTACGAGTTGCCGGCCGAGACATCACCCAGCCGGTCGACGTGGCAAACGAGATGGCTCGCACCATATCGAACAGATGTAGGTGCTACAGTGATGACGACCTGTTCACACGTCACAAAGCCACTTGCGAGAGACAGCCACTTAACTTTTTTACTTCTGAACGTATAAGTTACAACGAGCCATTCACGCTAGCTGAGCTTCGTTCCGCTATTGCGACCCTTCGGAGCGTATCCGAAGGCGACGACCAAATACACAACGACATGCTCAAACATCTTCCATCATGTGCACTTGATGCCGTACTGGCAACGCTGAACCGACTGTGGAAGAAAGGAGATTTCCCACCCACTTGGCGTGAGACCATTATGATCCCAATATTAAAGCCCGGAAAAGACAGCATAGACCCGGGAAACTACCGACCAATATCACTCACATCATCACTCTGTAAGCTCATGGAGAAGATGGTGAACGTGCGTCTGACCTGGTTTCTTGAACGACATGGCATTTTAAACAACGCACAGTGTGGTTTTAGGAAAAACCGCAGCACCATTGACCATCTTTTAGCCCTTGATACAGTGGTACGTGCAGCGTTCCAGCAAAACCGTCACATTGGTGCAGTGTTTTTCGACATCCACGGACCGTATGACACCACCTGGCGCTACGGCATACTGATGAAGGTCTTCAAATGTGGAATTCGTGGATCCATGGGCCTCTTCCTCCAGAACTTTCTGTCGAGGCGTTTTTTTCGTGTTCGGATCGGAAGCTGTATGTCGGATCGGTACCCACAAACGGAAGGGGTACCACAGGGAAGTGTGTTGAGCGTGGCGTTGTTCGCCATCATGATCAACGATATCTGCGAGTCCATTCCGCGTAATATCGGTAGATAACTGTTCGTGGACGACTTCGCAATTTGGTGCTGCACATCCACTGCACCGGCAATGGCACGGCAGCTTCAGTTGGCGGTATCATGCTTGGAGAGGTGGAGCTCCAAGAACGGGTTTCGGTTTTCTGTCTCAAAAACTGTAGGGATGCATTTCTGCCGGCGCCGCAGAAGCTGCCCAGACCCTGCTCTCCAGCTGTATGGGCAACCAGTTCCCTTCCAGCGCGCTGCTAGGTTTCTGGGAGTTACTTTTGACGTTCGTCTCAGTTACAAGGAACATTTTAAATCACTCCGAGAGAAGTGTTTTACATCGCTCAACCTTCTGAAGATGGTTGCGCGCACGTCCTACGGAGGAGACAGGAAAACTATGCTTCTACTGTACCGTTCTCTCGTTCGTTCAAAACTCGACTACGCATGTTTTATATATGACAGCGCTTGCACAACGAGCAAGCGATCACTGGATGTGGTACACCATTCGGCGCTCCGAATCGTGACCGGAGCTTTCCGCACTTCACCTTCTGTGAGCCTTCTGGCTGAAGCCCACGAGCCACCACTCTCGCTCCGTCGCGAAATGCTCGGGATGCGCTACGCGTGTAAAGTGCGCCAATTCCCAGATCATCCTGCGTATACTTACATATTCTCCCACCGCCTGATTGCAACATTCGAACGAGCACGCGTCACACATGGCACCCCGTTTTGCGTCAGAATGCGCAGACTCTTCCTGGATAGCGATATTCGACTGCGGGGAATTATGCGGGTCGGTTTTCCACAAACACCGCCTTGGCAGGCGGGCCATCCAACGATTGACATGTCGCTATCCGTGATGAAGAAAGCACATGCTCCACCGCACGACCGTTTGTCACATGCCCTAGAACACATAGCCTCTTTTGACGGATACGTCCAAATTTATACAGACGGATCAAAGTCAGATACTGGCGTTGGCAGTGCATTTGTAATTGGTCCAGTGTCGAGATCTTTTTCACTGCCACCCCATGCAACGGTATATGTTTCAGAGTTGGTTGCCATCATCAAGGCCCTCAGTTATATCGAAGTAGGACCGGAAGACTCGCATGTTATTTTTACTGATTCCCTCAGTAGTCTCTGGGCGCTAAACCAGTTCAATTAATACTAGTTCAATACCAGTCTTACGGCTTCTCAGATCACTAACACATGCTGGAAAATCAGTTTCCTTCTGTTGGATTCCAAGCCATGTCGGCATCGTGGGAAACGAGGCAGCGGATGCTGCTGCGAAACGTGCAGCCCAAGCCCCATACCAGCGATTTATGCCGCTCCCAGCGAGAGAATATCGGCGTACAATCATGACCTTTATTTCTAAAAAATGGCAGTATACCTGGGACATGTTGCTGGATAATAAACTACGAGCGATAAAACCATGCCTCGGAGAATGGACTTCATCCTACCGCCGGACGAGACGTGAAGAGGTCGCGCTCTGCCGTCTTCGGCTCGGACACACTCACCCAACACACCACCATCTACTCTGTGAGGAAGACAGGCCAAGTTGCCCTCGATGTCGCGCACCACTGTCTGTGCGTCACGTCTTGGTCTCGTGCCCTCTGCTCGCCAATGACCGAAGACGATTTTTTGGAGCCGCACAGTCGCTGTCACTCCGCGACCTCCTTTGTGACCGCTCGCGCGCGATAACTTCTGGACAACTGTTTCGCTTTTTATCAGATGTTAACTTCAGAGCGATTTACACACCTCTCTGACGTGTAGCACTAAACGCTCGGAACCGCGACATGTCACTCCAACTGATTTTCGCTTGCACTTGATCTTGCTGTTCCACTGTTTCACTGATGTTCCTCCCGTTTCACTGTTCCACTGATGTTTCCTCGCGGTTGCTCTTTCTGTTTCACTGTTTCACTGATGTTACTCCCGTTTCACTGTTCCACTGATGTTTGCTCGCGCTTGCTCGTTCTGCTTCACTGTTCCACTGATGTAATTTCACTATTCCACAGATTTTGCTCACGCTTGCTCTTTCTGTTTCTGTTTCACTGGTGCTACTCCCGCTTCACTGTTTCACTGATGTTACTCCCGTTTCACTGTTTCACCAATGTTTTCTTGCGCTTGCTCTTTATCTTTCATTGTTTCGCTGAAGATATCTGCATGTGTTCTGAATGGTCGTGCACTACTGTTGGCACTAATCATCCCAAGCTATCAAGCTAACATTGTTATGGGCGCTGCATGACCGAAGCAGTCAATGCGCCCCTAAGCCCAAATAACCAACCATGGTACCACGAGCTCATAGTTTCCAAGCACGATTCGAGACGACGTTTTGCATACATTATGTCCTCCAATTTCGATGACAACATTGCCTGTGTGTCGTCAGCGTAAGCAACGACTTTAAAGACATCACCTATGTGCGAGAGAAGATCATTTGTGTGCAACAAAAACAAAATTGGACCGCACAAACTTCCTTGTGGAACACCACAGGATACGTTGCATACAAGTTTTCCGGGCCTAACTACCTGTCTGCGATTTGAAAGGTAAGATCTAAACCAAGAGCTGTCGATGCCGTACCACTCTAATTTGGTTAAAAGTCGGCTATGAGACACACAATCGAAGGCACTAGACAAATCTACTGATGCGAGCAGACAAACACGGCGCCTTTCGATGCAATTTGTGATATAAGCTACTACATCAGCAAGGGCAGTTTCAGTAGAGTGAAGTGGTCGATAGGCATGTTGCGAGTTGTTAAGAAGACAATTTCGGTGGAGATACGCAGTGAGCTGGTTGACTATTATCTTCTCGCACAGTTTTGACACATTACTCAAGATCGAGATGGGCCTATAACACTTGGGATCGTCAGGGCAGCCTTTCTTGAAGATTGGTACGATTTCAGCCAACTTCCACAGTTCCAGAAAAGTACATGACGATAAACTGAAGTTGATTATGTGTAAAATATGAACACACACCGAAGGAAACGATATATTGAGCAATTTCAGGGACACCTTGTCGGTAACACGAGCACTGGTAGGATTTAAATCACGCAGGGCATGAGAGAGTTCGGGAAGAGTCGCGGGCTTCAGCTTGAATGCTGAGCTAACAACGCGCGGAGGGCGAGGTTGATGCACTGTATTTGGGCCTAAATCCCCTAAATAATGCAAAGCAGCAGCCACGCGCTTGCCAGTTGAAGAAAAATACCGGTTTTGGTCGTCAGCGAACAACTCTTTCTCTTGGTTGGAACGTGATGGTTCAGTTGATGGTGGAGTTGTCTTCTTCTGAAAGAGATGACGTCGAACGTGCGGCCAGACGTTGTCATTTTCTTTCAAAGTCCTATCGAAGAAACGGCTTTTGGCGACCACGAGCTCAGTGGAGGTCCGTTGATTTAGCTCATGGTAGAGTCGCCAATCCTCGTCACTCCCGGATCGGTCCGCTTGGCTGTGAGCCCAGTCACGTCGGAGGGTCAGGGCGCGGAGGTCAGCATTCTCAGCGGTCCAGGGTGGCACTGAGCGGCGTTTGACGAACTTCGTGACGGTAGGTTATGTTAGATTATGTCGGAAGCACGAGGCGTCGGCAATCTAGTGGAGCAATATAACTTTTGAATATACAGTCGAAGAACGTAGCTTACAATCGTCTATGAAACATAAACTGATCCACCTTAAACTTTACTTCAATTACTCATAGTTCCTCAGTTGGACACGGTCATGTCGTGTGCGTTGGTAGACGCACACCGGCAGATGTTACGCCAGACGTTCAGCAATGACACCATCATTGGAGGGCCCCCGAGCCTTGAGGTTTCAGTCGGCGCGATTTTTGATCCGGTGCATCCATTGTAAGCCTCAAAGCATATTTTTATAAATTCTGCTCGATATTTCAAGCGTCCCCTTGTTTTTTATTGATATAAACTGAACCATTCCGGGACCCTGTGCAAGCTTTGAGGCCACGGTGCAATTTTTCCGCTTCCATCGCGATTTTTCGGGAGGATGGGTCCGACGATTTTTGGGTTCTGGTACGATTGTCTTAGGCTGCGGCGCGATTTGTTTGGAGCCCAGCAAGGTTTGTTTGAGCACTCACTATCGCCGTTGTGGGGTCGGGTGATATTTTTTAGGGGGATTTCCAGCGTCTTTGTTTTGAGGTGGGGGCTTAGGGCCGCATCGACTGCAGTGGACTGAGCTTTGTTTTGAGGCGAATGGCTCACTTAACCTAACCACAAGACACCGTCTCAGTCTCCGTAACACCCAACCCTACATCTTGTATCGCAATGTTTTGCAATGTCCTTTTCGCAGCGTTTTAAAAATAGATTGTGATGCCTATGATTATGAAAGTACTGAAGCCAATGTATTACGAGTCGCTACACGCCATGGCCGAAGAGGATCCAAATGGCACAGTCCAGGTGACAGTTTGCGAGGTTGTCATGTAAACACATGAAATAAACGTGACAACAGTAGTAGGGGAGACCGGGTTTAGTTGATGCACGGGATTCTTGATACAACACCATTATCTCCAAAAGCATGAAGCCGGTTGTCATTGCTACTGTTGCACATGTTGCTACTGACACCCTCATCTCGCGCAAAAACAAACCCGAGTCCTTTCTACTTCTGCCTGCGGAATGGTGACGATGTGACACATTTGTGGACCGAAAGTAAAGTTTAAATCCCTTTGCTTCACCCTTAATTTATAATTTGTCACCCACTTGTTCATTTTTTAAGTATCGGCTATCATTTATGTTGTTATTACTATGTTGTTATTGCTATGTTCTCTCAACTTTGCGACTGCGAAATGCGTTTAAATTCATGATTAAAATGGACTGAAAGTAAACATTAAATCCCTGATATATTATTCAAATTTTATTCCATTATATAAATTTAATCCAAGTTCTTGCTGGGGTTGCTTTATGAGGCAGGGCCAGTGTTGGATTTTCACTTCCCGGTCTTGGATTCGGAGTGTATAATTTTTTGGCTTGCCAAAGTATGGAGTGTATAATCTTGAGAAGCACTATGTTATGGGGTGTATAATTTCCCAGTTTGCCAAATTATGGGGTGTATGTTGAAGCACCAAGTAACGGAGTATATACATTTGATATATAACGAAGTGTATAAATTTTGAAAAATGCAGTGATGTCTCCTGGAATGAAGAATAAAAAACCAGGGGCCTCGGTAGCTTGGATGGTGGAGCGTGGGACTCGAATCTCGCGGCCGGCGGCATTTGCAGAGTCCACCCACGACCAATCGGTGTGATATAGGGTGGCGGCGCTATGCAACCTTGCGGTTGAATGCGTCGTAAAATAACCCGATAATTCTTCTTCCTCAAGAATAAAACGCCTTTAAGTCATTTGTTAGGTTATTATCCTAGTGTCTCACAGACAACCAGATGGGGTCCACCACACATCGTCGTCTGAAGTCATCCACGTTACGTGAATGACTTATAAGGCAACTTCCTGAGCAATGGTAGAGAAAATGATCACAAAAGTATACTTAATCGATGTCAACCAAGTTTATATATCAATACCTGCCACTCCTAGCATAGGTACCAACACCGCACAACTAATACAAATGCACAACATACCTCGAGAGCAGGACGTTCGTGCACCGCTGGGTCTAAAATGTGATGGTCTAAAATGTTACTTCGGGATATGGGTTTCGGAATATATAATGGTTGAAGGAAAGTTATACTAAAACAATCCGTCTAAAATATTTTATTCTCTCCACGATTTAATTTTCTTTTTTCAAATGAGAAAGCTGAAAGAAAAATATTGAAGTCAATCCTTATTAATATTAAATGTATTTCAATGCACTTTTTAGTTCATGTCTGGAATATTTAGTAGAAGCAAGGAATGCTTTGGAAGGATGAAAAGCGACTAGACGGGCGGGCAAATTGCTGCTGTAAAACAGACTATCGTCACGGACGAGCGGAAATTAGCGTCTCATTTCGCGCCATGATTGCTATGAAATACCAAAAAAATGAAAATAAGTTAGAGAAAACTGCCAAGAGAATTACAGTGAACCTTTTTCTCAATTAATAATAATCAGGACTGTGGGAAGAAATTAATCATTGGATCAGAATGAGGCTTATAAGAGTGTAGAGGATTAGGTCAACACACGTAAATCTGAATTTGTCCCGAGTGGGGAAACCTCGCGGGCGGAGTGGCATGAATACAACTATTCCCGCTTGTTGATGAAATTCGGAAACAATATAAGTCATGAAATCGAAAGAAGGTGAAATTTCTGGTTCTATGGGTCTTCATTTTGGAGCAAAGTGTTAGCAGGTTTTAGAAACGTTTTGGTACCATTCAGGCAATTTTCATGGGGAAAATCCTTCCGATATCTTTTATGTATATCGCTCCTGACTGCTTCATAATATAAATATGAATGGTTTTATCCATCCCAATTGATGCAGAACATATCATTCTCCAAGAAACCAAGAAGAAATGCATTATCCATGGCTTTTCGTGGCAATGGTTCAAATAGCTCCGGCCGGAGTGGGAGATGGAGAGCGGTGAATTCATTGAATCCAAGAACGCGGTCGGGCTGGTGGAGGTGAATTCCTATATTTGGTTAGCGGAGCGTAGTGTTTTTTTTTATTCAACGAAGGATTTTCTTTAAAGCTCTTCGCTGCTATTCGGAGGGAATTGACTGCGTGTTTGGCTCGAGGTTTGAGAGGTTGTATTAACTGACTATGTAGGTACCTACCTATTTACCTATATCAAATATCTTCGCGGTAATTCGAGTTATTGATCTGGATAAACCAAAGCTGTAAGCTTGTGTTGTGTGACGGGATATCTTCAGATAATACAAGGAGCAGGACATGATAATATTAATTGCTGCGATGTTTTGCTGACAAGCCTAGAAATGAACAAAACTGATTGCTTTGCTTTTGCCTGGAAAATCTTGTTTTCACTTACCATATTTTGAAGCGTGAATGTTTTTCTTTCAAAATTGGGGCTGGGCCTCTTCAGTGCACATTGACTGCAGATATTATAGATATGCATGCATTCAAGCATTATTTGTGCATTCATGAAATGTTCAGGAATTATTAGGTGCATCCTGTCCCCATTCTCCATTGAATACCATTATACTTTTTAACATTTCTGGTCTGTGACTTTCTGAATGGACAAATTTGCAGTTTAAGGTGATTTGATTTCTTGAAATTTATTTTTTGTTCAATGATTATGAATGTGTTCATAATGTAGGTACTTACATGATATGACCACACATTTTTTGGCAAGTGCAGTTGGGTAGCAAAATGACACCAAAAAAGTGGCTCGGGTTTGGTTGGGAAATATACCATGAAATGTGATGTTAAAAATGAAGAAAAAGCTGCAGCCTAACTGGATGCAAGAAAGCCTTTTTTAATAAAAATTTTCTAAGCAATTTTTTTCTTTAACAAATTAAAAGTAAATGGTCTATTCTAACCAAACAGCCTATGCTAGCCCGAGTGTTTTTTTAAATTAAAAAACTTTTTTTTTATATAATACTGAATGATTCTGAAAGGAATTTCAAAAATGGATAGCTTACAAAAAAATAATCTAGCATAACTTAGCCAAACCTAATACCTTTGTATGCTTCATGGAGGCAAAATGTGTGTAAAACATGTGTGGAAAAGTAATAGCGCCCATGACAATTCCTATGCTGTAGCAAAACATGGCTCATATCCACCAGTATTTTGGAGATTTGGGGGAAGTGCTACACTTTGTGGCTTACCAGTTGTGTGGATGCCACTCTAGCTCTTGGTGTTCATCCATACATTCTTCTGGGCACATCTGGACTCTTCTGAGGTTTGTTCACAAATGGAGAACATACACATGAATGCATTGGTGGCTGTTTATTAATTCACCTGCACCTCACCAGAAATCGCACATGCACAAATGGAATGTTATGGAATGATATGGAAGATGAAATGTTGTGAAATATGGAATGTTCAGTGGCATTCAGATCATATTCAGACTGCAGTGATCCATATTTTGCCATCCATTGACATATGTTGCACTTGTGCATGCTAGCAAACTGATATTCTTCCAATCTGGCTGGCATCTCATTTTCGGCTCCACTCCTGCCTCCTCTTTGAATGTGCCTACAGATGACCAGAAATAACAAATGTGTATTATCCTCAATTATACTGGAAACTTTATGTGGTAAGGGACCCAGTATGACTGAATCTTCCTCTCCACCCAAGTTATCACTATTGTATAATGACATCTAGCTGTCTTGCTAGTTAAGTATGTCTTAACCCAGCAATGCGAGGAGTGTATTTTTTCCGGAGTGTATAATTCTTTGGATTGCAAAAGTTCCAAAAAAGGGCCACTTTTCCAACGCTGGGCAGGGCTCTGTTGCTAAGCAGAGCTCGTTGCGTGAACCATAACCTCAACACCCGATCAATGAATCCTAGTTCAAGAATCCAGGTTTGAATTGCCGTCAATGCACTGACACGGCCGCCCGGTAGCTCGTCCCAGGCCTTATCGGGCCGGCTGCCAACTGACATCTCCTCGCTACGTCTCCAAAGTGATGAATTATGTTGAGTTTCGCCAAAGTTGTGTCAACTTGATTCGGTTTCCCCCGCCCAATGATTGCAACAATGACGTCTTTACAGTTTGCTTCACCTCAAGCGTAACAATTGTTGCTCTTGAGGTGAGAAGGCTGTAGCGAGAGAGAAGGACATGAGCTTATCACGCGACGTCACCAGATAAGTACAGTAGATGCTATCCTAAAGTACGCCCATACATCCGAGAAATTAACCTGACTTCGGCCGGTTTGCTTTACGGGGTATTTTTAAAACATTTTTCCCAACTGTAAAATCAAGCATGTATTTGGAAGTTGAGAGGGCCCTGCCTTCCCAACTTTCAAGTTGGAGTGCCAGTTTCACATACTGGCATCACAGTACCTACACAATGATGCATTTCACCTCATTAAACTTAAACATTCAATAAGTAGTACTGATATCAGATTACTTCCTGAACGATCGCCACAGCTTGAATGAGCTAATTCTTGCTTTATTTGTGGTTAATAAGATGTATTTCAGGGCATAAATATACATAATTATTGTTCTAATTGTTCTGACTATGGAATGTCCACAAGAAAGTGAACGCGGCACGGAGATGAGTATTTTTTCGTATAACGCGCCACGGAAATGAGTCGCGATTTTTGTTTTCACCGTGAAAATACACGAAATCCGTTCCCGAAAATCACTCTTGGGGGACAGGATTTCAGCCCACACTGAATTCGAAGTTACTAACGTCTGGCAAGCGTTTTCAGGGGACGGCAAATGCTACTCTGCGCTATTTAAAGTAGAAATTCGAATTATCACGGCCCATACAAAATGGGTAGCTGATTACATGAGTTGGCTTAGATGTTCTACTAGCTGCATGTGCATGCGAGCAGCATGATTTCAAGCTTAATAGTCCATACATTTTACATATCGTTCAGCACCTTGCCAATAGACATATGTGTATCGACCTTCAACCAGTTAACCACATCGACCATTGAATAAGCCGACCATCCGCTGGCGTCAGTTCCCGCAGCCCAGCCCCAAGCCGGCGTGGGAAGACCACGCATCATCTACCCCTCCCCTCCCCGACGACCGCACAATACAGTGCCTCACCCTCGCCGTACAGAGTGAGATGTGCACGTTGCCAGTGGCGTCTTCAGCTTGATCTCTAAGGACACTTACACATGACAGTGGCAGGGAACAGATAATGTACCAACGGCGCAGCAGCATACAGATCTGAAGATACTGGACACGTTGACAAAATGATGACCAGTTCAACAGCTGTGTCCGCCACTGCAGTCGTCCGTTTCCCAGCCTGCATGGCTAAGCGCCCGACGTCCCAGCCCGGTTCATATTTCCCAGAGGAGGCGAGCTGGCCGCGATCTGAACGGCCAGCCTGCGTCTAAAGCAGAGCTGATCTAGAAATGGCCAACTAATGGCGATCTTGCAATTTCTAATGGAGCACTGAATCGATACAAAATAAACGAGTGTTTCATATCAGTGATAAAAAGGCGTAAAATAACCTTATGCTCATAATAAAACAAAGACATAGATCCAAATTCCAACTGTATCTATTTCTGTCACAGGCTTTCCTCAACAGGAAACATTTTGCTTTAAAAATCACAAAAACACACGCCGCACGCCTTTATTTTATATGTAACAATATCTACCTACTCGTAAAATACATACAATTTATGATCCGTGTGTGTATTATGTATGTGTCAACTGCGGCTGCGGTTGTATTGCATGTGTGCTTTCCTCAGGTGGTGTAAGGAACCGGGTTTTCTGAGGGTCCACGATGCTGTCATTGTGTCTTTTGACGTCCGTGAAGTTAGCGACTTATTCAGCGACGGATTCAGATTTGCTTCAAAACCGGTGTATAGGTCAAATATAGCACGCTGAGCACGAATATGACCTTCATTTGGCCGGTCAAGGTCAAATTCGAGGTCAAATTCAAGGTCAAAGGAAGGGGTACCGCATAACGTCCCGAATTTACCGCACGATTGTCTCTAAATTGGTGCCAGATGATGCCAGGCCTGATATCTTGCGTCCGTCAAGGTGACCTGACCCATGACCTTTGACATTGGGGTCAAATTCAAGGTCAAAGGACGGGGTACCGCATAACGTCCCGAATTTACCGCACGATCGTCTCTAAATTAGTGTCAGATGATAGCCAGGCCTGATGTCTAGCGTCCGTCAAGGTGACCTGACCAATGACCTTTGACCTTGGGGGTCATATTCAGGGTCAAAGTACGGGGTACCGCATAACGTCCCGAACGTACCGCACGATCGTCTCTAAATTGATGCCAGATGATAGCCAGGCCTGATGTCTAGCGTCCGTCAAGGTGACCTGACCCATGTCCTTTGACCTTGGGGGTCAAATTCAAGGTCAAAGGACGGGGTACCGCATAACGTCCCGAATTTACCGCACGATCGTCTCTAAATTAGTGTCAGATGATAGCCAGGCCTGATGTCTAGCGTCCGTCAAGGTGACCTGACCAATGACCTTTGACCTTGGGGGTCATATTCAGGGTCAAAGTACGGGGTACCGCATAACGTCCCGAACGTACCGCACGATCGTCTCTAAATTGGTGCCAGATGATAGCCAGGCCTGATGTCTAGCGTCCGTCAAGGTGACCTGACCCATGTCCTTTGACCTTGGGGGTCAAATTCAAGGTCAAAGGACGGGGTACCGCATAACGTCCCGAATTTACCGCACGATCGTCTCTAAATTGGTGCCAGATGATAGCCAGGCCTGATGTCTAGCGTCCGTCAAGGTGACCTGACCCATGTCCTTTGACCTTGGGGGTCAAATTCAAGGTCAAAGGACGGGGTACCGCATAACGTCCCGAATTTACCGCACGATTGTCTCTAAATTGGTGCCAGATGATGCCAGGCCTGATATCTTGCGTCCGTCAAGGTGACCTGACCCATGACATTTGACATTTGGGGTCAAATTCAAGGTCAAAGGACGGGGTACCGCATAACGTCCCGAATTTACCGCACGATCGTCTCTAAATTAGTGCCAGATGATAGCCAGGCCTGATGTCTAGTGTCCGTCAAGGTGACCTGACCCATGACCTTTGACCTTGGAGGTCAAATGCAAGGTCAAAGGACGGGGTACCGCATAACGTCCCGAATTTACCGCACGATCGTCTCTAAATTGGTTCCAGATGATAGCCAGGCCTGATGTTTAGCGTCCATCAAGGTGACCTGACCCATGACCTTTGACCTTAGGGGTAAAATTCGTTAGCGACTTATTCAGCGACGGATTCAGCGACGGATTCAGATTTCCTTCAAAACCGGTGTATAGGTAAAATATAGCACGCTGAGCACGAATATGACCTTCATTTGGCCGGTCAAGGTCAAATTGGAGGTCAAATTCAAGGTCAAAGGAAGGGGTACCGCATAACGTCCCGAATTTACCGCACGATTGTCTCTAAATTGGTGCCAGATGATAGCCAGGCCTGATGTCTTGCGTCCGTCAAGGTGACCTGACCCATGACCTTTGACCTTGGTGGTGAAATTCAAGGTCAAAGGACGGGGTACCGCATAACTTCCAGAATTTACCGAATTATCTGTTTTTCGGTTGCGATATAAATATTCGATTCTTGATATAGGACCATGTGACTTTCGTAAGTAAAAAACTTGTTTCGTAAGTGCACTTCGAGCTGAATTCCTCCGATCTGAACATGCCATGCCATTTTGAATTATCACAAACAAGTCACATCGCACCGGTGTAACCTGTTACGTGACAAAGCATGGAAAAACTACAACCGCTCTGTTCATGTCTCCGTCTAGAACGCGAGTTACCATCACGTGTCTTCGCTCTGGTTTGACCACCATCATTGACTCACTCTTTCTTTCATACTAATTGACGCGCCTGTCGTCATATTAATCATCAACTTGTTTGGTAATTGTACAGTATACTTCGAGTTGAATTCTTCCGATCTGAACATGCAATGTCATTTTTTATTATAAAAAAAAACAAGTCACATCGCACCAGTGTAACCTGTCACACGACAAAGCATTGAAAAACTACAGCCACTCCGTTCATGTCTCCGTCTAGAACGCGAGTTACCATCACGTGTATACGCTCTGGTTTGTCCACCATCATTGACTCACTCTTCATTTCATACTAATGATAACTTTAGCTCCAAAAATAGTCTTCCTCGATGGAATAATGATGACCCTTTCACTCGTGTCAGAAGACTGTGACTTCGAAGGCATTTCACTATACGAAAGGGATCCCTTCACAGTGCGACGTAAGTCTAAATTATCCAGCCTGGGAATGGACTCCCATCACTGGCCGTCAGGGAACACCTTGTATGGGTTCATGATGGCGTTTGGGTTCAACATATTCTTCACCGTCCTCATCAGCTTCATCTCCACCGGGTCCTTGCAGTGCGCGCCCAGGTTCCTGAAGACGGGAGGAAGGAGTGAATGTACGAAACAGGAGGACCGGTCATTCTCACCACAGCCAGGTCTTGCCATCACAAAGTGGGTCCCACCCAAATGAGACTCGTTATTGCTAAGGCAGGCTTACTCGGGGGCCTCTGCTAGCTCACTGGATCCCTTAATGGGCGCTACATTGGATAATGCGTACGCCGCTCATATAGGTTGTAGGCATTATGACGACAGGCGCGTCCCCTTTCGCCCCGACGGCTACCCCCCCCGCCTCCCTTCTCCTTTGTCTTGTTCTGGTCCGCGCTTCATGCCACCTCAATACAACGGTCTTTCCGATCACCGGGGCGAAGAACTCTCTCTCTCTCTCCCTGCAACCCATCAGAGACCTCGCGAGGTACCGCTGCGTCGGCGGACTTTGTCCTGCCGTACTCCCCGGACCCAGGGAGTGGTTGTAACTGGAGCACTCTGTGCCACTGTGACAAATGACGGCTCCGTCCCAGAGAGGGGCTCCGATGACGGTCATTTGAGGCCGGGTCCGGCCTAAGCGGGGGACCGAGTGAACACCGTGTAGAAACCGGGCACCCGCCGTGAACTGAACCCGAGTCGCGCGCGCTGAAGGCGAGCATGCTACCAACCGCGCCACGACGTCCCCCTAGGGGCGAAAAACTCCCCCCTCCTCAAAAAAAACCAATGCATACTTAGATGCGAACAACACGGCCGTTCTTACGTCATCAGAAGCTGGCAAACAGTTTGATACGTCTGTCACCTTTCCTTCCCTCCCACATCCTCCCATGTGTTACCTGCTCTTGAATCCGCAGCTGAGTTCGGCAGAGACGGCTCCTCCTGCGGCTGTGACCTCGTCTGTGATGAGCCGGTCAGCTTGTCCAAGGTGGCTGCGCTTAAGGACGGAGACTGCAACGCCACGTGCATGCTTCCATCCAACAGGTGCCCGAAGCTTGCCACCTGGAGATGGCAAGGAATGGTGATGAGTCGTTGTACCGTACTCCTTACCCCATCATTTCCACCTCAATGTTTCTACTTGTCTATGACTGTGTCGGTAAGCCACTGACCAGGCTCTGTGCTGTCAAGGTCACAAATGTGAAGAGCGACGTTTCCCACGCACCAGCATTTCTCTACGGAACTCGTTGACACATCGACTCCCACTGCACCTTCTGCTTCGTCGTCAACGATGATCACCCCTTGCGAAAGCTCGGCGTCTGCAGTCTCATGCGGGGAACGGGTGGTGGTGGTAGCTCCCCCATCCGGTTGAGTGTTTGGTGGCGTGCTTCTCCTTTTAGGATCAACTTGTGTCTGAGTCGTCGACACTGATGTAGCTCCTAAAATGCGGGGAGCAACCCTTTCCTTATAGGTTCGGCGCTTCCTCTTTGGTCCCCACCTCTCCTCTTCTACACCAGCTGAATTGCAGTCGTCACGTTGCCTTTTCTTGGGCTTGGATGCATGTTTGGCGCCCTTTGCTAGCCTTTCTTTCTTTACCATCACATCTTCTTTGACGCACGCGGAGATGTCGCTCAGTATCACTCTCACACAGTCACCAGCCTGTAGCCCAGTCTTGCCTCGTAGGATGTTTACCTTCAGCTTCTTAAAATAACTCTCCACAGCCGCATGGGAGTGCGGTCGAACACTGTCAGAGGCCACAAGGCCCCAGAATGGGACCAGCGGGAGGATGTTGGTCTGGAGTATTTTCAGAAGGTGCGGGCAGTAGAACCGGTTTGACACATCTCCGTCCTGACTTAACCCACACCGAACTGACTCGGCGGTCTGGACAAAGTACCTTCCGAATGGGGTGCTGTCGCGTAGTGGCCCCTTTACCGAACACATCGGTTCTTCATCTGTGGTATCCTCCTCTTTCTCTTCTTCTTGTTCATCGTCATCGGTGGTCTCCATCGATATTTGAACATCAACTTGCTCATGAGACAGGGCGAGTTTGCAGATGTTGGTGTACGTTTCGGTCACCTCCTCCATGTTCCGGCAGTGCGCCAACCTGGTCAACATCCACATATACCCGTGCCCCACTGCCCTGTCTCTTACTTCCTTCTTCAGCAACGTTGCCCAATTCTTGGCGACATGAGCGATGCACAGTCGAAACTGCACGCTTGTTTGGTCAGCATTCTGCGGGCTGTTGACGGCCACCCACACTTTCTGAAGGTATTCTCTTACGTTGCTCTGGGCGTAACATGTGATAGACGCGTGCATCAATGGCCAACTGAAGTCTGTGACGATCACCGGCGGGAAAACTGGCGCGTTGAAAACGATCTTGAAGGCTTCGAACAGCCGCATGAGGAAATGAGTGATGGTTGCTGTTGTGTGGCCATTCGCAAGCATAACAGCCAGTGGGTATCCTTTGCCATCACTGCCTGCTGCAACCACGGCATAACAAAAGACCTTCTTGCCATTAACATCTCTGACGATGGATCCAGTCGCATCGAAATGTAGAGCTGTCGGTTGTGCCTTGTACTTCCTCAGCATGGTTTCCACATAGATGTGGACCAAAAAGGGCTCGTAAGAATGACTGTGAATCGCGCCCATGAGTTTCTCAGACTGTGTGTCACACGCCACTGAGGCAAGCGCGGTGGTGCCTATATCCACATGAAGGTCTTCGCTGAATCTTGATTTCTTTGCTTCCTCAGACGCCGCTTTGCGAAGCACGTCGATGCGACTCCAGAAAAAATCACCCTCTTTTAGTGCATCTTCAGTGGCCTTGTTTAGAAAATCTCTTCTCACGTTGTACGCTCCCACACTGATCGTTGCCTCTGCTGCCTTCTTTCGGTTCAGGCCCGCCAGATGACGACTGGCGGGGGGTCCTTCATGGTTCGGCAGTCCCATCCGGACAACATGGATCACAACGTCAATGTCTTGTATTGATGGTACATCTTTGATAATCAGTCTTAAATTACACGCACATCCGTCGCGTTTGCAGCTGGCATACGGCCGGAAGTAACTTCCGCGTTTCCGTCCCTCTTGTGTCGTGACACTTGTATGGCTGAATGTCCACGTGCATGGAGGGGCGACAACACTCTGCAGTTTCGCGGACATTGCGCCCGTCCACCCTGGGCACATTTTAGTGCCGGTTGGTGAAAGAAACTCCCTCCATTCGTCAGTTGATAGCGTTACTGATGTTTCTAGTCGCATATTCTCCGAGGGCTCGGGATCTGATGCGGATTTTCTTGGTCGATGGACGAGTCCAAATGCCAATCTGGAGATACGTGATCAGGACCTTGTGGAGGACTTTCCCCCACCACACTGGATGAGCGGCGTCCAAAATAACCTTCCTCGCTCGGAGAGACCGGCACATTCGGAGAGATGTGGTCGGAATCTGGTAAATCATCACTGAATGCGCCGAAATCAACAATCGGAGAGAAGCGCTCGGAATCTGGTGGATCTTCTTTGCCGCTGGATGATCCCAAAGACACATCCGGCGAGACGTTTTCGGTATCTGGTGGGTCTTCTTTGTCGCTGGACGATCCAAACGACATATTCGGATTGACGTGGTCGGAATCTGGTGAATCTTCTTTCTCGCTGGACGATCCTAACGACATATTCCGAGAGAAGTGGTCAGAATCTGGCGGGTCTTCCCTGTCGCTGGACGATCCCAACGACATATTCGGATAAACGTGGTCGGGATCTGGTGGATCTTTGTCGCTGGATGAACTCATCAGCACATCCGGAGAGACGTGGTCGGAATCTGGTGTAACTTCTTTGTCGCTGGACGACCCCAACGACACATAGAGAGGGGTATGGCCAGCATCTGGTAGATGAGTGATACGTTGCCCTCGAACAAAGTGATGCTGTGCTGTTAGGAGTTCGTTGGCGAAATCTGTGTTCGTGGTAAACTCGCGGAGCGCGCGACGAGCGAAGTTGTGCACGATTCTCCGTTGCTTCCCTCCCCGGAACGGGAATGTGTCGCAGAGCAATGTCTTCCAAAATGATAAGGATGAAGGTTGATGAAGTCTCAGCGACCGCCTCAGGCAGGATAGGTAGGTCTGGAACGAGAAAGGAAAACGAGTAGGTATCAATATTTAATAGTGTAATAGTAATAGTGTATCAATATTTAATAGTAATAGTATTTAATCGTATTTTCTCTGACAGATCGACCAAGCCATAACATCCTATATCTTAGATTTCAATGAAACTTTGTCTAAGGGGTTATCTGGAGCGTAGACTCATGCTGTAGTGGCACAAATTCGGTACAGGCAACGGTTTCCGACTTATTGCCTGAGGAAATGTTCGGAGTTGCCTCAAAACACAAATCTTAACACGGCAATGTCTCCGAGATGGAATATGCGAACCCATATATACCATATATCATACAAACCCATATACCATTCGAATGCTCATGAGCCATAGATTGGTGCTATAATTATCAAAATAACAATTTTGAGAATTCGATTGAAAAGGCAAATTGGCAAAAAATATCACAATATGACCAGTATACAAAATATTTTATTTGTATTTTTTGCCCATAATAATCTTCCATGCACTGGCTTCCGATGGGGGAATTCATAAAAATGTGTTATTTTGCTATTTTTCAATTTTTTTATACACTCTACTCTACTACTCTCTACTCTACTACACTCCACTCTACTCTACTACACTACTCTACTACACTCCACTCTACTACACTCTACTTTACTACACTCTCTACTACACTCCACTACACACTACTCTACTATTATATTCTACGATACTCTACTCTACTACACTGCACTCTACTACACTCCACTACACACTACTCTACTACACTCTACTCAACTACATTCTACTATACTATACTCTACTCTACTACCCTCTACTCAACTACACTCTACTCCAAATCATGTACAAATAGAGAAATAACACATTTTAAATAATGTTCCAGTTTGTAAACTTTAAGTTAAACAAACTCTTTAGCCATGTTTCGGTCACGCAAAAAAAACTGACCATTTTATCCATGATCTGAAAAATATATTTATCAAATCATCTAATTTATTTTTGATCGATCTGACATTAAGATGTAGAACCGTGAAATCCTAAATAGTGTCTACAGACAATGGTAGACCATAATAACAACATACATTCGTTATTTTCACCAAGGCTGACTCGATATCATCATTTTCATGGAATGTAAAGGCACATGGAAGTAGGTGAATTTAATCGCGTTGGAGGTGGTTCAGTCTAATTGGACAAGGTTGATATCAGCGCCCGGACGTGCGTGCATTACGAGCAACATAATTTGCCAATTACAAACCTTCACAAATGTGTGTCTGTCACCAATCCGTGACTGGAAGAAGTTCACAGTGATCGGTATGGCGCTGTCCAGATCACAACTCCATTCCTCCATCATGCCGCAGTGAGCACCTGAAATGACAATGCTAGATTTACTATTAAAGCGAAAACCATAAAACGTACAAATGTACCGCGCAAAATTTTCAGCACCAGCACCCAGCCCGCCGAGAGCATTGCAAACACCTCAATGGTAGCAATGCAAAAACCTACAGCGGAAAATGAAGCGCAGCAATCGGCACTATATGAAGTCAACTTACGTTCGTTGGCGTAATTTTCTCTTTATTAAACTACAACTAAGACCACTGCCCACGACAGCCAGGCACGCCCCCTCCCCAAGGTAGGCATTTTCGGTTTGTCTTACTGGGTTTTTGGCTCCAAGACAATTTATTATCCTGGATTATGGCTGGAGAAAATAAATATTTTTATTCCCAGGAAAAAAACGAACCCCTCATTAGGAATGCCTCACCAGGAGGCATAATTGTTATTTCACATGGAGTAGTCCTTGTTCAAATCATCAAATCAAAATCATATGTTAACGGGGGAGGTGGAGCGCTTGAAGTGTTTGGTGGCGGGACCCATCATGGGAGGTGCCAGCCAGGCAACTCGGGTGCCCGAGCGGAGGACTGATGGGAGTTCGGATGGCTTGGTCCGGGATGGTGGCAGTTGGAAGGTGGCAAGGCGCCATAGCACCCGACTGGCGCTAAGGAAGGTGGACATGGGCGTCCCAATTAAAAATAGGTTTGATGCACTGGAGGAGAGGGAAGGTAATGATGAGAGGGACGGAGGTGGGGATGACCAGATGGCTGAAGATAGAGATGGAGAGAGAGAGGTTTTAGTCATAGGGGATTCCAGGGTTCGGTACATGGACCGAACATTTTGTAGCAAGAATCCCAGCAGACGGATGCGTGTTTGCTACCCGGGAGCGCAGGTGAAAGATGTTAGGGATAGGCTGGAGGGAGTAATGAGGGGAAGTGGAGAGGGTGCAACGGTAATTGTGCAGGTTGGAGTTAACGATGTAGGAAAAAATAATACAGAGGAAACAATGAAAGCCTATAGGGCTTTGATAGGTAGTTTAGCAGGAAGTAGGAAAAGAGGAGTGGTGACATCCATCCTCCCTATGGTCCATGCAAGCATGGAGTGGTATTCGAGGGCCATTGGGCTCAATACCAGGGTGGCCAACATTTGTAAGGAGCTTGGGGTGCAGTTCTTGGATTTGTGGGGGGAGTTTTGGGGGAGGACGGAGATGTTTGCTTTAGATGGATTACATCTGAGCAAGAGAGGAGTGGAATTGCTCAGCAATAGGTATGAGGAGGCTCTCAACAGGAAACAGGGAAACTAGGCAGGACATGGGGGGATGTAGCTGATAAAGAGAGAAGCATAGCAAGCAATGGAAGGAATAATTTATCATGTTTTTATGTCAATGCCAGAAGTGTTAGGAACAAAATTGGGGAACTGCATGCATATATGTTGTCTGAACAGCTAGATTTGGTGTGCATAACAGAAGCATGGGTTAACGAAAGCATGTTTGGAGACAACTTGCAAGAATTTGAATTGACAGGCTACAACATGCATGCCTATCAAAGAGAGGCAAGGATAGGAGGTGGCATTCTCTTGTATGTTAGGCAAGTAATGAAATGTCATTCCATAGAGGATGGAGTACATAGTGCAGGAGTAGAATCTTTGTGGTTAGATATAATTCTGAAGAATGGAACAAAATTTAGGATTGGGGCATTCTATAGACCTCCAGGCCAGAATGAAAACACTGACAGGCTGATGCAGGAAGAGATAAGTAGGAGAGTACAGGAGAGAACTATTTTGTTGGGGGATTTCAACATAGCAGGATTGGGAAACAAAACAATAGGTGTAAGCAAATCAGAAAGATGTTTCATGGCTTGTTTTGAGGACAATTTCTTCTTTCAAATGATACACGAGCCTACAAGGGAAAATAAAATATTAGATCTAGTGCTTACTAATGAGGAAAATTTTGTGCAAAATGTTAACGTAGGAGAGACCTTTGGTAATAGTGATCACAACATTATACGCTTCTCATTATATGTTGGAAGGGTAGCAACCAACAGAACATTGATTCCGAATTTTACAAAAGGGAATTACAGTGAGTTCAGGAGCTTCCTAAGTGAAATTAATTGGGAAGACATATTGAATGGCTTAGATGCTTATGAAATGTGGACAATGATAAAAGATAAGCTATTTCAGGGTCAGGATAGGTTCATTCCCAGTAGGCAAATTAGATCAAACAGGGTTAAGCACCCTTCGTGGCTGACTAGGGAAGTTAAGCAATTACTGGACTCAAAGAAACAAGCATTCAAGAAACTAAAAGATACTAACTCTGGGTTAAACCTAGAATCATATAGAATAGCTAGAAATAAAGTTAGGAGGTGTGTTAGAGCATCTAAAAGACTTGCTGAAATCAACTTTGCTCGAGAATGTTCAGCAGGTAATGCTAAGAGATTCTTTAGCTTCTATAAATTTAAGGCTAAAAAGTGTAGTGTAGGACCACTGGAGGTAGATGGGGAAATAGTGGTTGATGATTGCGACATTGTGGAATCCCTAAGCAAGCAATTCTCATCAGTCTTCACTAAAGATAATTCTGGTACAATAGGAACATCTGTAGGTCATGCCATGGCAGATGATATGCTGGAGGATCTTACAATAACTACAGAAGCCGTAGAGAAGCAGTTGCAGAATATAAAACCTAATAAAGCTTCCGGACCAGATGAAATATATGCTAGGATCTTAGTAGAGTGTGCTAAAGCTTTAGCAACTCCCCTAGGTATCATTTTCAGGCGATCTATGGAGTATTCAGAAGTACCTGAAGATTGGAGAAATGCAAGTGTAGTACCAATTTTCAAAAAGGGAAATAGGAAGAGTGTAGGAAACTACAGGCCAGTCAGTTTGACCTCATTAGTTTGCAAAGTACTAGAAAAGCTGGTTAAACAGAATGTTCAGATTCATCTTGATAGGCACAACCTTTTAAGGGATACTCAACATGGATTTCGATCTCAAAGGTCTTGTTTAACTAACCTATTGGAGTTCATTGAGTATGTTACCAAAGAAGTAGACAATGAAAGCAGGATGGATGTTGTGTACTTGGACTTTAGCAAAGCTTTTGATAAAGTTCCACATGGAAGGTTAATTCATCAATTACAACAACATGGGATTGTAGGAAAAGTTCTACATTGGATTGAAGCATGGTTGCAGGGAAGGAAACAAAGGGTAGTATTGAATGGATGTAAATCTGGTTGGAAAGATGTTCTGAGTGGAGTGCCACAGGGCTCTGTTCTAGGGCCCCTCCTCTTTATCATCTTTGTGAACAACATTGAAGTAGGGCTGAGGAATAGAGTGTTCAAATTTGCTGATGACATCAAGCTGGTAGGAGTGGCTAACAGCAGAGATCAATCTAGTAATATTCAACTAGATTTGGACGACCTAAAAGAGTGGGCTGATCAATGGCAGATGACTTTCAACTATGATAAGTGTAAGGTTATGCATATAGGGTCTGCAGGCGAGACATTCAGTTATAAAATGGGAGGGAGGGAACTGGATGTTATTGAAGAGGAAAGGGACTTAGGTGTGTTGGTCTCAAAAGACCTTAAAGCAGAAAAACAATGTATCTCAGCTAGAAATAGGGCACTCAGAATGCTGGGACTCATTAATAGAAGTGTGAAATATAAGAGCAGGGAAGTCATGAAAAAGCTGTACTTAGCATATGTGCGGCCCCACTTGGAGTACTCTGTACAAGCATGGAGCCCCTACCTAGAAAAGGATATAGATATGTTAGAAAGAGTCCAGCGCAAAGCCACTAGACTCGTCAGTGGATTAAGTAACTTAGAATATGGAGAAAGGCTTAATGCATTAGATATGTACTCACTCAAGTATAGGAGATTAAGGGGAGACATGATTGAAATGTACAAAATTGTTAGAGGGCTAGATCAGGTCAATTTGAATGATGCTCTGCAGTTTAGAGTATCCCATAGGGGTCATCAATTCAGGTTAGACAAAATGAGGTGCAGGACAGTTAAACGACAACAGGTCTTCAGTCAAAGGGTTGTTGACCAATGGAATAGGCTGCCTGCTGATGCAGTGGGGAGTCCCTCATTGAATGTCTTTAAAAGTAGGGTGGATAAATTTTTAGACAGGAAAATGTTGTTTTTGAATTCTAACTTGTGATGCATGGGATATTGGCAACTTCCTTTGCGATGTCATACTGATGAGATTGGCTGTGGTGGCACAGGTGGAGGGATTGCATGGGTTTGGAATTGATAGGTGTGAACATGTACTTTCTAATATCTTCTAGACAGGCTTGACCCAGATGGGCCCTTGTGGCCCTTATTAAGCCTTAACACTTTATGACTTTATGACTTTATGACTTTAAATCAATTACCTCAAAACGTGTTCTGAAATGCCTTTATGTGAGAATCAGATACAATGAATTGTCAACACCTATATGATACAATGAATCATATATTGAAAACGTGTGCATTTAGTCTCCAAACTATTCCCACAATTTCTGGCACATATTCCTCCAATTTGCTTTGGAGTACAGCGGGTAAGCTAACCTATTGTGTATTTTTTTTATAAAAGCACCAATTTTGGCACAGAGGTAGACCGATATATTATGAGCAAATTTGGATGTGGAGCCATCACCCAACTGTCCCCTGGACAGGGGGGGGATTGATCGCCCCCCCCTCGAACTCAGCCGTTGTGCAAGTTACGATATATATAAAAACGTATACTGTTGGATAGCTCGTGGAAATACATGACGAAATTACTTCGCTCATTTTTTTGGCTCTGAGCAATATTAAAGTCACCATAGGTGTGATTGCAAAGCCGGTGAGAAAAGCTAACTCTGTACTACCTCCAGAGCGTGAGCCAGCCCATCGCAGACCGCCCCCGGCTCCCGCCGGAACCCGCGGGCGTGGGGCCGCTCATTGGGCCACGTGGCCGTCAGCTGAGCGTCCCGGAGCCCCGCCCTCGATTGCGCCACCCTACCCTTGTGAAGGTCATGCGGCGCCGCCGACGTCACGCCCCTGCCCGAGCGGCGGTCGTGACTCACATGTCATTACACCACAATAGGTAAAGAAGGTCAAATGGGCTACTACGGGATTGGGAGGTTTTCGGCGAATAACGTTTGAGTAAATACAGATAGAGCAATGAAACCAGTTCCCTTATGATTGCCTCGTTGAGACGCTTCGAATGACATCACATGACATAGTTAGGTCAACATTTGACCTTAACCTCAGGTCAAGGTCAAATGACCAAACAAAATGATGTAGTGATAAAATACTGGGCTTACTCCACTGGAAAATAATATTATGGCTCGGACCGCTTTCGGTTATATTGTAACAACCGTTATCGGCGAGTTCGTATCATGAGCAGAGCATATGGCAAAATGGAGCTGGGTCAAGTGAGGTCAAGTGCAAATCTTAAGTGGAGTAAGCCCAGTATTTTATCACTACATCATACTCTCCACATATAATGTCGTCATATAATGGTCACCTTGACGGACGCTAGACATCAGGCCTGGCTATCATCTGGCACCAATCTAGAGACAATCGTGCGGTAAATTCGGGACGTTATGCGGTACCCCGTCCTTTGACCTTGAATTTGACCCCTAATGTCAAAGGTCATGGGTCAGGTCACCTTGACGGACGCAAGACATCAGGCCTGGCATCATCTGGTACAAATTTAGAGACAATCGTGCGGTAAATTCGGGACGTTATGCGGTATCCCGTCCTTTGACCCTGAATATGACCCCCAAGGTTAAAGGTCATGGGTCAGGTCACCTTGACGGACGCTAGACATCAGGCCTGGCTATCATCTGACACTAATTTAGAGACGATCGTGCGGTAAATTCGGGACGTTATGCGCTACCCCGTACTTTAACCCTGAATATGACCCCCAAGGTTAAAGGTCATGGGTCAGGTCACCTTGACGGACGCTAGACATCAGGCCTGGCTATCATCTGACACTAATTTAGAGACGATCGTGCGGTAAATTCGGGACGTTATGCGGTACCCCGTCCTTTGACCTTGAATTTGACTCCCAAGGTCAAAGGTCATGGGTCAGGTCACCTTGACGGACGCTAGACATCAGGCCTGGCTATCATCTGGCATCAATTTAGAGACAATCGTGCGGTAAATTCGGGACGTTATGCGGTACCCCTTCCTTTGACCTTGAATTTGACCTCGAATTTGACCTTGACCGGCCAAATGAAGGTCATATTCGTGCTCAGCGTGCTATGTTTGACCTATACACCGGTTTTGAAGGAAATCTGAATCCGTCGCTGAATCCGTCGCTGAATAAGTCGCTAACTTCACGGACGTGGTCTTTTGGCCCTAATTTCCATTGGTTCGGTGATTTTGAGCTCTGCTATATCTTTGCAGACTTGCAGAGTTGATATGCTGAGTGTTTTAGAGTCCAAAGTGCTGCTCCCATGAGCGATTGTGAAGTGTTCGCCAAATGGGATATTAGCGGTTGTATTTTTAGCGTCTCTAAGTGCGCATTAAGTCTGTCCCTGACAATACTTTTTGTTTACCCTATATACGTCATGTCCCATGGTAGGCATAGCTGGCATGTTATAAGGCAGACGCTGTTCCGTGTGTTGCATCTGCTTTGAAGTCCTGCGAGACAACGGTGACACTTTTTTTTCTCCCAGCAGGACACGGGTGTTAGTTGAGAGCGGACTTGGTCAAAGTTTCTGAAAGTGTTTTGCCACTCTGCAATGCCACACGTATTGATAGTTTTAAGGTTTTGATTGCCGCTGTTATTTTTTGATGAGCTCAATATCTATGTAGGGGAGGCTGACGAAAGTTGTGTTGTCTTTGGGGTCTGAACGTCGCGTTTGTGTATGTGCACTTCTCATGGGGTGTGCTACCTGAAACATTGCTCTTTTGATCATGCGAGGTGGTTTGCCAGAAACAAAGTGTCGATTTTTTGCATGCCATGATTCCAGGCATTAGCATTAGGTCCGAGACGCTTCGATCTCAATGTCTGTGCATACAAAACTGCTCTTTTTGTTTGGATGGGGTGTGCCGAGGGCGCCGCCATCGGTTTTATGTATAGCTCGGTCATGTGAGAATCGTCCTTGTTGATGGTCAGAAGTGTTTCAGGAAAGGTACTTGTTGTTTACTAGAATGGTCACTTCGCTCCATGGATAGTTTTATGGAGGGACGGAAGTTGTTCAGAAAATTGAATAATCGTCGAGTGCTTTTGATCCGTGTGTCCAAATACCCAGTACATTATCAATGTAGTGCATATATGTTATGGGCTGGTGTTGATTTGACGTCAGGAGGAGTGTCTCAACTGCGTTCAAGAACATGATGGCCAGTGGTGGAGCAATCCGACTCCCCATAGATGCATCATGCATACACATACGGATCATACACTTTCAGGTGGTCAATGAGCAGATCACGACCGCGCCCCCCCCCCCCCTCTCCATGATAGGTTGTGGGCCCCAACAATTGCGCCTCGGTGCGAAAGAATTGCGTCACGCTCCCTAAAAATCATGTTGGTGTCCCTTACAATCGCAAAGGGGCCCACACAAATCAATGGGTCCGCCAAAAAGTCGCCAAAAAGTCGCACAGGAGTCCCTAAAAAGAGGCTGGAGCCTCTCAAAATCACACCAAGCCCCCTAACAATCGCATTGAAGACCTCAAAAATCGTCCCGGGACCCTAAAAATGAAGTTGATAGCCCCAAAATGTGGGACCGGACTCGCGAAAATACTGTTGGAAGTCGCGCCGGGACACCGATAAGTCACGCCAGTGCTACATGAAATTACGCAAAGGCTTTAAAAGGTGTGATTGGGACTCTGAATCTCGCCGAGGGCCAAAAAGTTTATCCGTGGCCCCGAAAATGACGCTGGACCCGAAAAATACTGTTCGGGCCCTCGAAATCACACTGGGTCCAAGAACGTCGGGCCGTGACCTCTGATAATCGCACTGGGGGCAAACACAGTTGGATCGGGCCCCTGAAAACCACGCTGGGAGGAGAAAACGTCGCACTGTGGTCCTTGAAAATCACGATGGTGACCGCTCGCATGCCAACAAGCTTGCACCGAACCAGACAATTTGTGCCGGGAGAGCCAAATTAACACTTGGACCCAGATAAGTGCAACACGATTTGAGAACTAGCGCCAAATCCCCCTCAAAAACATATCGCGCTTTGGCGCACTTTGGACCAAAAATTCATGTCGCTAGTCATATAAATCATGGTCGGGTCATCAAAAATTCCCCTCAGGGCTCCCAAAAGGTTGCGTCGGCGGTCCCAGCTAAGCAGAGCATGGCCCCAAGATCGCATCGAAACCCGACAAAGATCAAGCCGGATCCCTTCAAAAAGAGATTTAGAAAAATGTATGTCCGAGCCAGGAAAATCGCTCCTTAGCTCAAACATACCACCAGATGCCTTGACATATCGCATACGGCACCTAAAAACGTACCGGAGGTTAAAAAATCGCCATGTGACCCCCCCCCCCCCCACACACACACACAAATATGTCGCCGGTGGCCCGAAAAATCAGGCCGTGACTCGGACTTTGCATAATTCAGGAGAAGTCAACAAAAATTGTGTCGAGCCTAGAGAACTGACATCGGATTCCCCCGGAACCATGCGCCTGGACCTGAAATGTCGCAGGGGGACTCCAGGACTGGAGCCCCCAATATCGTCTTGGGATCCCACAAAATGTGAGCGAGGAACCACAAATAAGCACAGGGGGATCCCAAGAGCGCAACTGGAGAACACAAATGCACCTCGCCCTCCAAAGCGTACCGACTCTGGTAAAAAGTGGCGAGGCCTTCAGAGCCATGTACATTTCCAAAAAATATACACGAACACTATTCAATTATGTTAGCCTGCCAACATTTGTCTGCCAGATACCGAATAAAGAATGTTCAGCCAGCGATCACCCGTCTTTTCTGCTTTTAATCCTTTCCATTTATGCCTCCCCCACACACATGCACTTAGCGGAAGTTGAAGAAATTTTGATTAAACAGCAATAGTAATGGTTTCACTCGCACCAAGGAGATAAACCTAGTATAAAAAAATCATCCATCAGTCGTGAAAAGAGTTCTAAGTCCAGCAAGAAGTGTGAATTTGAAAGTACTTGTGTTGTGATGATAGTCTCTTTTTCAACATCACATGCTGCTGTTAGTCGCCTACCTCCATCTCCCTTAACGGCGAAAGTTGTATGTTCGCTATTGAAATGCTCGGGTTATCTATCCAAATGTGCTCATTTGCGGTATTTTGCGAGATTCCTGGGTGCCACCCTGCTGTTGACTCTGGCCCTTCCACTTTTTGAGACGTTCCTACACCTATGATGACTTGCAGCATATTTATTTGTAATTAAAGAATAATTGAGCAGGTCTCCACATCAGCTATTGTGCACAGATGCGGTACCTACATAGGGAAGGGCATAAGATTAAGAAGCAAATAATTCTGAGGTGTTTTGATAAACTTGACCCAGGTTGTCCCTATTTAGGAATCGTAAGCATGTGCTAAGATTACAATAATCTTATATATTACCTCAAGATTTCAATTCGTTGCCATTTCCAACTGGTATATGGTCAGCAAAACTACTGTTGTCAGATATGCGATACAAATAAATTAAGATTTCCCATCCCTGCAATTGATTGAATCTATCATATCAAAGACCATATAACTGATGGCGGCCACCTTGAAAATGTCCGCCATTTTTGTCAAAGGTCGAATCTGAGATGCCCATATAGCAAAAAAAAATCATCATTGAGACGTAGCCTAGCTGTGCGCAAAATTTCGTGGCGGTATCATCTAACCCACGATACTTTCATATATTGACAGTACCACTATGTCGAGAAGGGTAAAATCCCGCACCATCTATGACTCTTGGCCGGACCCTGGAATTAGAGGAAAAGATGCAGGGCTATAACCTGGCGTTGCAAAGCTGTACTTTGTCCCCAGAGACTCAAAGAATCAATCAAATTATTACAACTTGTGCCCTGCACAAAATGATGGTTCCACTGCAATGCATGCGGCTTCGGAGTTACCGTGTCGCAGGCGACATGTACCATGCAATCCCGGGTGAAAACTTTGGAACATGTGACTGCGCTACGTTGAAAGATATCGTAAACATACGCCCTTGCTCAAAATCTACACATGTGCACTGCACCACGCAAGACAAGATGGCCTTGCTACTTCGATTCTGCTATTAGTGCTTACTACGATAACATTATCGCTGTGCTTAGTTCCCAGTTAATGTCAGATGTGCTCTGCTACAGATCAAGTAGAACACGAAGAGATGTGTCCCAGAACCAAGTAATCGCTAGATCATAATGGTGACAAGTGGTAATTCTCTACTCCACTAATGCCATGTTCACTCGTGATGTAATATTGCTCGTTATGAGACGGAGCATCAGATTTAGCTGCTCCCCAGTATCCTGAAATCCTAATGTGGAAACCATTGCCTGCTTTATCCTCCAACGAACAGACTTCTTGAATTTATTTCTATGAAGCATAACATCCGATGAATGTTGTGAACTCTGAAGTGAAGAGTACATGTGTTTTCATCAGTTGTTTTGGTAAAGTGTCTTCTCAGCGTGACAAAAACAACCGATGTGTGCGCCATTACTGTCATCGCACTGCAATGCATACCTCCAGACTTCTCTGTAATATTCGGCTGCTGATGTCGATCACCGGACCTCTCGTGTGCCGCCGCATAGTCGTCCATCCAGCACGTCTCAACTCGTGTTCTAGATAGCTGTGTTCATCTTGATTGATAGGTAGCTCGTGCAACAGTTCTACTACTTCAAAGGCAGGCAGGACTACAACATGGCGAAATATGGTATCTGCACTTGAAGACCAGACTAAACTGAAACCGTAGGTTCTGATAGATTCTTATCGATATAGTTCGGACACCGGGAAGCCCAGAAACCATAATTTATGACCTGTTTTCGAAATGGTACTTAGGCATCGTCCCAACATAACTCTGACCAGATCTTTATCATTGTATTCAAGAGTGCTATGCATAAACAGACGTATATGTGTGAAATATTTGTGCGTATATTGAAACAATGTTCACGTTCCTATTTTAGTGACATATGCACTATATTTCGACACATGTGTACAGTCATAAGCACATGTTTGAAGACAACCTTGCATAAATTAAAGTCTATAGAGCTCTCACGTCGAGACGCGATGCCAGGCACAAGTTATCTTTGCCCATAGCCTTCCCTTTCTGAAGCTGTCTATCTGTCGCTGTCGCTGATAACCCACACCTTACTGATAATCACACCGGGGAAACATCCTTGGTCGTCCGGGTCCAATCAGCAGTGCACTGGGTTTCGGGGAAGCTTTGGACATCAAGACTGGCTAATGGCAGATTGAAATTATGAGATTTAACCTGGGTTTCGGGCTAGAGATAAGGTACAGAGAGACATGATCGGCGACCGATGGACCGGCGCGTTTCCGAAGGCCCGGTGTGTTTATTTACTGTCTCGGCGTACTTTTTATGATGGTGTTACTTTGCGGGCCCCGGGGTTCTTTGGGTTCTCATGACGTCTGCAGCTCCTGTGCGGTTTGAAGGCCCGGGTGCGTTTTGTCCCCGGTGTGTTTGGGCTCCTAGTACGCTAATATAGTACGGTTCCAGCGCATCTGTATCAGCTCTATACAGCGCTGTAACTCTGAACTGCAACTGTGTAACTTTTCTCCTTGACTCGCTGCGTTTTGGAGGCTCCCGGGATTTTGTTGGGTTTCCGGTGACTGAGGGCACTGCTATGATTATCTATAGCCCCCGATGGGATATTTGGTGTCCTCAATACAAATTTATGCTGCCCCAGTTCGACTTTTGTGACATATTTTGAATACACTTCATGGCATGTTATGATAGAAGAACCATGACGGTGAAGATTGGTACGATGAATTGAATTCTCATATTTTTTGGTTGGGTGTAGGGTTACATGCGAATATAGGAGGTGTACAGTAATTTTTGGGATTATTTTCTGTTCGCCGAGGAAATGTCATCGTGTAATGGTAATGGTAAATATTGTATCAAGGTAGAAATTTATCAGGAAAAATACAATAGCTGAATGTCAGTCCATCTTATCCCCAAGCAATGGGTGGATCGATGAATTATTAGGGAGGCACATGTCCAGAAGGGAACCACTTAGCCTTTCAGGGGTTTCCTTCAAAGGGGGAGGGATACCCCTCTTATAGGGCCTTCTCCTATGGGGACATATCTGATTCTAGGACATATCTGATTCTAGGACATATCTGATTCTAGGACATATCTGATTCTAGGACATATCTGATTCTAGGACATATCTGATTCTAGGACATATCTGATTCTAGGACATATCTGATTCTAGGACATATCTGATTCTAGGACATATCTGATTCTAGGACATATCTGATTCTAGGACATATCTGATTCTAGGACATATCTGATTCTAGGACATATCTGATTCTAGGACATATCTGATTCTAGGACATATCTGATTCTAGGACATATCTGATTCTAGGACATATCTGATTCTAGGACATATCTGATTCTAGGACATATCTGATTCTAGGACATATCTGATTCTAGGACATATCTGATTCTAGGACATATCTGATTCTAGGACATATCTGATTCTAGGACATATCTGATTCTAGGACATATCTGATTCTAGGACATATCTGATTCTAGGACATATCTGATTCTAGGACAAGTGTACGTATGGCAGATGTACGTAAGCAAATGCACTTAAGCTCAGATGTACGTATGGCAATTGTACGTAAGCGCAGATCACGTATGGAAAATGTACGTATGCGGAAGTGCACGTAAGTGCAAAAGTACGTGTACGCAAATGTGCGTAAGCGCAAATGTAAATTGTATCCGTGCCTGCAGATAATCGCATTTGAACTACAAACAATCGCTCTAGGGCCACCAATATTCCCGTCACGCCCCCCCCGCAAAAAATAACCTCCCAGTCAGTGCCGCTCGTTTTACGCCCACAGGCAATGCTCGACTCATGATGACGGGAGGTCACGGTTCACAATGCTACTATTAATGGCATGCACTAGGTGTGGTCCAATAACAGCAAAAGCACATTGAGCATAGTGATTCTGATCCCGTCTGCACTGCACGCGCGTGACGATCCGCCAACAACGCCGATACACAACGAGTGCTTGTTCAATGGCATCATCCTGCTATCTAGCGAGAAATATTGTTACCTATGCTTCAGCGTTCAATCTGATGACATTCATTCCTTATTCAATGCCGTAATACCAAGACCGTGCTGCTACCTAGCGAGAGAAAGCTGAACTTATGCTTCCTGGACATCACAATTGAGAGTAGATCTTCTGAACAATCCAGTCCCGAAAGTAGATCCTCTGAACATACCGGACCAAGAGTAGATCCTCTGAACATTTCCAGGAGTAGATCTTCTGAACATTTCCAGCAGTAGATCTTCTGAACAACTAAGGCCTATTTGTAGATCCTCTGAACAATCCGGTCGTGAGAGTAGGCCTTGTTAAAAAAATTCTCCTGAAAGTAGATCCAGTGAACCCTTTCGTCTTTGAGTAGATCTTCTGAACAAACCAGTCCCGAGAGTAGATCTTGTGAACACTTCCAGCTTTCAGTAGATCCTCTCAACATTTGCATTCGGCAGTAAATCTTCTGAACACTTGAGGCCTATTTGTAGATCCTCTGAACAATTCAGTCCTGGGAGTAGATCTTGTGAACATTTCCTCCTCCAAGTAGGTCTTGTGAACAGACCTTCTGAAAGTAAGTCTTCTGAAAATAGATATTCTGAACGTAGATCTACTGAAAATAGATCTCCTGAAAGTAGGTCTTATGAGCCTCACCCATACCTTCCACTTTTCTTCTTTCCTTGAACAGAATTTCCGTTCGAGACAGGGTACATCCGAAAGCTGACCTGGATGTGATGTAAGGCCTCTCAAAGGTGTGTTACAAGAAAAGCTAGATATTTTGGACGCGTGCATATCGACTCATGAGTTGATTTACACCTGCCTGCTTCTCGGTGTAAAGCCACTCGTGAGTCGATTTACACAGGGCTGTGTATATCCACTCAGATCTGTCGTGATTTACACAGAGGCGCCGTCTGGTGTAAAACCACTCATGAGTCGATTTAAGCAGATGGCGCTGCCTGTGGATATCGACTCAGATCTGTCGTGATTTACACAGAGATGCTCTTCTGTGTAAATGACGATTTGTCGTGATTTACACAGAAGCGGCGTCTGGTGTAAAAACCACTCATGAGCCGATTTAAGCAGGGAGCGCTGCCTGTGTGTATCGACTAAGTTCTATCGTTATTTACACAGACCTGCTATACTGCGTAAATGACGACACATCGTGATTTACGTTGAAGTGCCGTTTGGTGTAGAACCACTCGCAGTCGATTTAAACTGGTGACGCTGCCTGTGTAAATCAACTCAAACTATCGTGATGTGTACGGGCAGGCGTGCGACTTCGCGGACTTTTTTTTGAAGTGTTGAGTATCCTGAAAGTCCCCCCAAATAATTTGAGCGTTTAGTATGGGATCACATGCAATTAATCCAGGGAGGGATCCAACAACTGGGCGCGAGGGAATTAAAAAGTTTCTCTCCTTTAGAAATAAGTCATGTCAGAATACCTAAAGTCGTTCAGTCTCTGACCTAATATTCATGTCCTCATATGTTCTTAGATTTCGATAAAATGACATCTTAGTGCGCAATTTCGACAAAAATTGGCTCCTTAAGCGGGGGGGGGGACCTAGTTAACCCTCCTTTTGGTCCGCAAGTAAATAGGTATCCAATGGTCCTTCAAATTACCTTCATATATATACCCTTCCAACCGATCATTTTGCTAAGAGTCCACGGTGTTTTGGAAGGGTCCATGAGCATCGTCTCGCCAGGTCGCCAGTGTAGCATATGTGAGTAATGCATGGCGGTTGAGGATTTCGACTCAGAACGGGACCGGCGAAGTAATCATAACTCATGACAGTCCATCATGTAGTATGGGGCGGCGGTGTTACGCAGACGTACGGTGAAACCGGTGATGTCGGGAGGATGTCATTAGAACGATAGTACGGGTATGATGGTGTAATTAGCATAAAGCTGGGCAACAGCGGGCTTCGATATCTGAAGTTTATTGGGAGGAGGGTACAATGCATGAAAACATTGGACGAGCCAAATTGATTCGGGGGCACACTCCATATAAAGGTTTGCATTACGGAGGGGGGGGGGGCAACCAGCATAGAGACTTCCCCCTCAAAAGTGCATAAACCAGCATGGTGTCCGAGAGATTGGATTGGCAGTATAAGGAAGCATAGCATAACTGAGTAGCGTCGGGAAATTTGACCGACGATGGCAGTATCAGGATGGATACGCCTTGCCAGGTGAAGGTGAAGGGTGGCGTGAAGGTGAAGTGAAGGACCTACCTTGCCTCGCATATAGGTAGAACCTGCGGCGTTGTAATCAGGGACGGATCGAGGAATTTTCGTCGGGGAGGGAGCACATTTCCTAAGATGAACATCTTCAGCGGGATTTTCGTTGAGGGGGAGCAAATGAAGCATACTGTAGGGACGCATTTTTTGTCTGAAAGGTGCTAATTTAATTTTGTGAAACAGACGTTTTAGGCCGAAAGACCGCGAAGCTTCTGTTGCGCCTTTAGATTCTTCCCGTGAGATAGTATGACTAGATTTCAGCATGCTGGATCCGCTCTAGCCAAAAGGGGCAAATTTCCCTCCATTTGATATGGACTCTTGGTTGCACTATTGGGGTCTTGCCAATTGAAACCAGCCGTAAGGAAATACTGCCAGGCCTAGATTATGCGGCCTTTCCGGACAGTCAGAAGTATGTGGGGTTCTAGGTGTCCTTGACCAAAGCATTGCCATTCGGGACCCATTTTCGGGTTGTAAGAGCTCTGCCGTTGTAATTGGGAACGAAGTCTCCTACTTATTAAATGCCTACCAGCCTCCTATCGACATGATTGTAGGGTCTCCAGCCCAACTGTTACGTCTGTCAGTTTCAGCGCTTTTCCGTGGTCTGGTGGGGCCTAGGACTTGGATGAGAGGGTTGGGATGAATTTGGAGGGTGCCCGTCCTGCCATTATTTTTGGTTTAATAGCAATGCTGGAAAATCCACTGCAGTATACACTCACCATGGCCTATGCGAAATTATTTCGGCATCAGCAACAGGCTTACCTTTGTTCAAGGAAAAACATCGAAAAAGGATCAACAAGTTGGGAATCTTTTACATGTTAAGCTAGAACCATTAAACCAGTTGCATATTTGTTGTATTCCCACTCTTTCTACAGTGCAAAAACCCTGACATGCTATTTACCTGACACAATAGCAGCTAATCAAATCAAATCAAAGAAGATAATCATTATTGAGAAAATTGTTAACGTGAACTTACTTGAAGTAACAGCAAGCAAGCTGATCTCAGTCTCATTAGGGTGGTGCAACTCTGGATCTCAGCAGGCAGAGGCTGGGCTGGAGCCGACTTCTGGTGCAGGCAGAAGATCGAGACAGGAGAGGTTGGAGACAGAAGGTACCCCTTTAGGAGAAGGTTGAGATGGAGAATCCAGACTGAAAATATGGACAGACATATACTTCAATATGCACCTTTGAGTTCACAACATTTTATTCCTAGACTTCTTAGTTGAGACAATTATTTTGCCACAGCAAGAACAACAAAGTTTTCCATGTATCAAAATATCTCATTTGATTATCAATCCATAATGGGAGGTTAGGCTAGGTTAGCACGCGCCCTGAGGGAGGGGAGGGGCAAAATCCGCCCACCCCTTTGTTTTTTTCGCACATATCCAAATTTTACCGGCCGATTTACGCCATTCTTTGCGTACCTGCTTAGAAATCACCGGTGCGTTGCTTAAAGCCAGAAAAACGGAAATCGGCGCTGATGCGCTTCCCGTATATTGGCAGAAGGGAAGTGTTCCTGGTGACAAGAGCGAATTATTTTATGTACATTGCTATACTGTATAGTTTCAAAGTCGTGTTTGGTCACTGATGTCAAGTCAGATCAAGTTCATGACAGGCTAATGGAACCAAACTTGGTTAACTGGCATGTTGTCATAAATGCAAATGACCACCATGATATTTATATCACTTTGGATGTTGCTCCCTACACATCTGAAAAAATACGGTGTGTCACTATGTGCCGAAGCGTTTCAATACTTTACTCATGTATTTCACTCCTTTCTTTGCGAAGCCGATTGCGCCGAGCCGCCCAGCGGAGCAGTCGGATGGGCGGCCCGGTTCCGGTAAATGGAGCAAGTAATGACCTAATAAAGTGTTGCTATATAGGTAACCCCAGGTTAGATGCCTGATCTGGAGATATAAAAACATAAAGACGTAAAAGATGAGTGCAACTGTGAGCCACAAGGCCCCTTCTTGGTTGCACTCTGTACACTGAACCAGATGCCCACCAAATCCGTCAATCAGCCCTCCCTGTAATACTGAAAAGCAAGCCCTCTATTCTTATAATGATTGCCTACGCTGTTTTTTAAAGATGTTCAATGTGCTGCTACTGACAATGGTTTCTGGCAGCTGGTTCCAGTGTTCTACTACCCTGTTGGTGAAGAAAGACTGTTTTAACCTTTTCCTGCTATGGTTGAATTTAATTTTGAATTGATGAACTCTAATTGCTTAATTTCTGTTAAATTCAAATATTTCCCTAAGACATCCCTTCTCCAGACCATGGACAACTTTAAGGACCTCGATGAGATCTCCTGTCAGCTTTCTATATCCAATTGAAAACATATTCAATTGCTTCAATCATTCCTCATATGCCAGGTCGCGTATTGGGTCATCTGCATTGTCTAGCAACTGTATTGGATCACTAGTAATGTCCAAAACATATTCGATGCCAATTTTGAAGCATTTAAGCACAATCACAGCGATCCATAACAATGACAAGCCAATCCACGCAAAACTAGAAAATTGTGACATTCTGACCTCATTTGCCCTTGGAGATATTGACCTAAGGTCATCCAATTTGCATACAATAGAGTTCACTACCATACCCATCCACCCTTTGAATTTCGTTGTTCCAACCTTAATAGGAGTCGAGATCTTAGGGGGGCAGAACCCCTCCATCAGAGGTGAAAAAATGGTCGCAAATTCCACCAACGAAATTTTCCGCCATAATTTTTCCACCACTCCAAAGATAGTGTCCCGGGAAGTTCTTTGTTTTAGCCCACTTTAGTTCCATGTTTTGCAGTATTTTTGCAGGGTTTTTATTTTAAGCGAAAAACGGTTTTACCACCGTGGTGAGCTCTTCCGCCCGCATTTCGGGAGACAAAGACAAAACATGCTGCAAACCGTATCTTTATATTTGCAAATTCATGAAACACGAGCCGCTACATGGTGTCATAAACTCAGCACCAACTTCGTTGTTGGTCTCAACAACCAACGAGTTAAAACGTGCACTAATAGGCTAACCAGTCGGCAGCGGAGCAAACAGGCGGTAATAATAATAATAATTTTTATTGTGTCAATTAAAGACGATTTCAATTGATATGGTTATATCGCGTCGGCAACTATAACGCCGTGCCCGCGAGTGGAGAAGCCCATTGGTCGACAGAGCGGCTCGAACCCTTGTTATGCGAGATAGACGCTCTAACCAACTGAGCTATCCTTCCCACGCAAACAGGCGGTCGTAACTGACTGGCTCCATCGGCATGGCTCGAGGGGAAGGATAGCCCAGTTGGTAAATGCGTCTGTCTCACACGGCAAAGGTCATGGGTTCGACCCGCGCTGCCAACCGATGAGCTTCTCCCCTCACGGCGCGGACACGGCATCACAGACGCTGACGCGGAATACCTATAGGAGTTGAAAGGGTTTTTAAATAACAAATAATTATTAATGATTATTATTTGTCCTTTCTCGGATCGGATCGATGCATGGCTTGATCGGCAATTGGGCACAGAGAACTGCTCGCGTACAGAACTGGAACGTTAGCTTCTTGAAATAGTCACAGATGCGCTGTTAAACTGGACCACAAGAACATGGATGACATTTTTGACGGTGTTATTCGCAAGAACTAGCACAAACTTCCAAACCCCTACGCAAGCTTGGTCACTTCCTTGCACGCACGCACGCGCACGTCTGGAACTCTTATTAGAAGACAGCTGATCTGCGGCACACTTTGGAATTGTGGCGTCTGATCACGGTGCCCTGTAGCTCTGTCCTGATGTCAACTGACTGCCTGATGAAGTTGTTATTAAATTTGCGTTGTACTGCATGAATTAAGGCCTCAGCATGATGAACATCAGGCCCGTTCCAGCCTATCATAAGCTCGTACTCAGCGTTTCGGTGGTCCAGCTGCCGATGAGCGCCAAATATGCCTCCCACCACACTCCCCATGCTCTCAACAACAGATTCGGGCGAGCTTAACAGCCATATCCTTATGACCAGATGAGCGTACTGCTTCAGCACGTGGCTCTGGGCCGACTTCATTTGCAGGATACGCAGAAGCTGTTGGTTGCACATGCCGGATGGCTGGCTGGACAGACACATGTAGGCTGCCTTGACAACCTCCCTCTCCACAGCTGCAGTCGGCGGTATCAAACGCTGACTGACCAACTTCGCGATGCTGTCGTGGACGATCTCAAGGCATTCGACATGCCTCACCTGCTGAAGAACCTTCAAATCACTGACGACCTTTATGTCAGTCACAAAATACTGCAGCTTGCCGTTCATGGCACCTTTGCTGCTGGCCCTGGCGTCTAGTCCGCGGCCGCGCTCTGTCGCCTTGTCATGAAGAGGTCATGGTGAATCGGAGCACCGCTGGAAGCTGGAAAGCAAAGTCATCCAGGTCAGAGCAGATAGACGAGTTACTGCGCAACCAAAAGATGATCCCGTGCTGATCACGAACCCTTCGGATCGTGTTTCGCCTGTTTCCGACATTCCGACCTAAACACAAATTAACGCGATCTCACACGAAGACGCGCCATTAAAAATCTGGCAAAACAATATAGCCACAATATGTAAGATGATAATCTACAAAGGTCAAAATATAGAATATCTACAAGCAGCAGCATCAATTTATAGGTACATATTATTTAGTAACCAAGGCCTTGAAGCAAAATAAAAGAAATCTGACCCAACGAGAGATAACAGATAAACGAAGCACTATAGCCATTCCAACGTGCAACGTGCAACACACGTAACAGCTGCAGCAGAATAAAATCATAAAAGGAACGACTGGAGATGATGCAACGGGAAGGGACACGGAATGGTACTGTTACTAAAACATATGCTGCTTCCGCTTTCCATCACCTGAATTCGCAAAACAATATATATATACATATTATATACATACATACATATACATACATATATACATGTATGTATATATGTATATGTATGCATGTATGTGTATGTGTGTGTGTGTATGTGTGTGTGTGTGTGTGTATGTGTGTGTGTGTGTGTGTGTGTGTGTGTGTGTGTGTGTGTGTGTATGTGTATGTGTGTTTGTGTTTGTGTCTGTGTGTGTGTGTGTGTGTGTGTGTGTGTGTGTGTGTGTGTGTGTGTGTGTGTGTGTGTGTGTCTGTGTGTGTGTGTGTGTGTGCGTGTGTGTGTGTGTGTGTGTGTGTCTGTGTGTGTCTGTGTGTCTGTGTGTCTGTGTGTCTGTGTGTCTGTGTGTCTGTGTGTATGTGTGCATGTGTGCATGTGTGCATGTGTGTCTGTGTGTCTGTGTGTCTGTGTGCCTGTGTGTCTGTGTGTCTGTGTGTGTGTGTGTGTGTGTGTGTGTGTGTGTGTGTGTGTGTGTGTGTGTGTGTGTGTGTGTGTGTGTGTGTGTGTGTGTGTGTGTGTGTGTGTGTGTGTGTGTGTGTGTGTGTGTGTGTTTGTGTGTGTGGATAGATATGAATATTATATGCATGTGTATCTACACAGACTTTATAGGGGGAAACGAAGCAAGAACAAAATATAATACTAAACTAACCTGGTCGTAGGCGGTGGCAGGAAGTGATGACAGCATGGGCCAGCGCTCCGTCATTAGCTCTATGTCCTCGTTCTCCAAAGCGTCCTGCATCTCAGCGAGCTTGCACACCATGTTGTCAAACATGCGCTGTCGTTCCCAAGGCGGGAGCTGAAGATTTTGAAACGACTTGCTACCCTCGGCGAGCACGTCATACAGGTCCAAGAGGGCTGCCAGCTGAGTGGTGAACTTCGGATCTGAAGAATCAGTGAGGTCGGTCGGTAGGGGATGAGTCGTGGGAACAGTTATAGACTGAAGCGTCGCTAACATGGCATGGCCAGGCTGCAAGTTGGGGAATAGCAATGCTTGCATAGCAAAGCTGTACTTCGCAATAAAAAGGAAAATAATATACATTGCTGTATTTAACTTTAGTTATACTCCTGTGCCATTATAACTGTTAAAAAAGTAATGCTAAGCTAAACCAGAGCCTATACCTGCGCAATATATCCATTAGCACGTGTTCTTGTGGTGGTCAATGCGACACCACAGCCGAGCAAAGCTTTTTCGTGAATAACTCTGGAACGCTATGGCGCCGACTCACCACGTTTGGCTATACTCCTCGCAATTGGTCGGCGGATATTTTGGTATACAATTGATAGAAATGGCGTTGTGGGTCATTGGGCGAGATCAGTCAGGCCGTGATTTCCAAAAAGAAATCACTTTAGTGAAGATTTCAGTGACGTGCTAGGAATGTATTCAAACCAGCCCTCGATTTGTGGAAGCGGAAGCATTGCGGAAGAGGATACCCAACTTCGCTGAAAACTACGTTGACATTATGGTTTTACTTGCCTCGAGACAATCTTAGGTTACTTGTCCCAAACGCAGTTTTTCCACAATGACTTCCCCCATCCACCCAAGCGTGCTGGGATTTGCCGTATTTAACCGGGCGCGTGTTTAAAGGACAAACAGAAACTGCAGAATAGCAATATGTTAATCACCAGTCATTTGCCACATGATAATTTAGCCAAAAATAGTGTCTGGATATTGTGAATGTCCATGTGTCTAGACTCGTACAACACCTCCCAGAAATATTCATATTCTGAACTAACCTCGCAGCAGTCGGAGATCTCGCTGTTCACTGTTATCCGCCTCTCCTGTTCTGATCCGCTGCTGCAGGACATCCACCATCGTATCCGCATTGCGGAGGAACACTTGCAAAGCTTTTGAGGCATATGGCGCGAACCGCGTGCCAGACCAGAGCTTGGGCCGCAGTACCGTCTCGCCACGCTCTTCTCCGGCGCCCAGCAGGATTTCCAAGCCCTTACCTATGGTGTAGCGCTTGGTGATTCTGGTCATGGACGAGATGGCCTGGCCCACCCATTCGCACCTGTCGGAACGCCGCGCGTCTTCGTCCGCCAAGTTTAGCAAATGAGCGCCGTCCCAGAGCACTACCACAAACGGAGCTGTCTGGAAGCGGGGATCGCTGGCACTCATTTTATGGAGCAACTTTTCTGGCACTTTGTTGTGATGGTATTGGCCATCCATGCCCACTGCTGCCAGCTTGTCAGGGTGGGTTACACCGACGTTCGCCAGGGATCGACACAGTTCTTCTGCTAGTCCATTGGCACTGTGCTCTTGAGCCACTGGTGCAGCGATAACAAACGACTGTATCATGCTGTCCGCCGGCGTTTCGGTGACCACAGCCACCACGGCGGTGATGTCGATAGTCCGCGTCGCCACAGTAATCTTGTTTGCGCACGTCGAGATGCAGGGCTGGTGTGCAATAAACTTCTGTAGCATGCTGCTGGTGGTAGAGGAGAACTGCAAGCGTATGGTCGGTACAAACATGCTGGAGTGGTTGAGGCTACCCACTTCCGTGCCGTTTTGGTGCTGCAGAACGACCAAGTCCTCAAACGATGCCCGCGACAGAGAGCGCTTCAGCACGTAATGCCCTGTCCGAAGAACGTGGCGCGCAGCATCCTTGTTTGTCGCAAACCGGCCTTTCGCCAGTTGTTCTGCTGTTTGCTTGGCAGTCACAGCCTTCTGGTGATGCAGGCCACAAAAGTGGTTCTTCACCGAGATTCTCAGTAGTCGGAACTGCTTTGGCAGCACTTGGCCCTCCTTGGAGGTGTCCCCCAAACCGAAGTCATATTTGAAGACCCCTCTCGTGCTTGCATCGGCCGCAGAGCAGGACACAGGTACGCAGATAGAGCAGTATAACACGCCAACTTCTGGAGAAGCGGTAAGATGGTGGCCGGTTGCCACTTCCAGAGCGGCGACGCTTCTGCCAGATCGCGGTTTCAGAACCTCTATTCTCTTCATTTTGTCCCTTCTTGCTGCCATTCATACTTATACTCAGAAGAATCTTAATGATCTGGTCGAGTTTTGACCCGTTCCGTTTCACGCACTAGTTGATATCCTTCACCTTTGATAGAAGTGCGTTGTTATCACTTGTGGCACCAGGTTCAGGACGGATGTCTTGTGCTGAGTCGCCAGCGATGGGAGACGGCTACATCAGCTTCCGAACGACCAGCACCACCAGAGGTAGACGAGGACGAGACACGATCCATATTTTCGCTCACTACAGGGTCCGGTTCTCCCCCAGCCTGCAGAGGTTCCGCATTGGTCTGAAAGAGGTGACATCGGTAAATCCGCATGAATGCAAATACGTATTTTGAACCAGTAACCAGAACGGCTTCCGCTCTGGTTTTTTAGGAAAAAAAAACAGACGGAAAAACGAGCAAAAGAATTGGACTTGGCTAGAAACTGTAATGGAGATGGCAAAAAGTTCTTTAGTTTTTACAAGCGGAGTAAAGTTTCTAGCACAGTGGGTCCACTGGAGGTGAATGGCACTGTATTAAGTGAGGATGTTGAGATGATTGAGGAGCTGAGGAAGCAGTTTAAATCATCGTTTACAGTGGAAGATATAACCAATCTGCCAACCGTAGATTATGGGTCAATGACAGGGGATATGATAAATGATGTTGACTTGATTGATAGTGATGTTGTTCTCAATCATATTAGAAAAAGAAAACCAAACAAGACAGTAGGACCTGATGAAATGTATGCTAGGCTACTGCCTGAAGCTAAAAATGAACTGACAATTCCACTTAGTATAGTATTTTATAGATCACAAAGTGAACTTCCAGAAGACCGGAAGAGGGCAAATGTAGTTCACATTTTCAAGAAAGACAAAAGAGGGAAAGTTGAAAACTACAGGCCTGTAAGCCTCACATCCCTAGTCTGCAAGGTACTTGAATCAATTATCAAGGATAGAATAGTTAGTTTTCTGGAGTGGCATAATGATTAGAGCGCGTCATTGGTCAGAGATCTTTGCTGTGATTGGTTGTGCAGATCTACCTAGATCTGAACGGGCTGAGGAATTTTTTCTAGCGCTTTCCGGAGATAAACCTAGTAAGTGGGCGTGATTTAAGTGACTTAAGGTCCATTAAGTTTATATTCTTTTTGGGGGGCGTGGCATTTTATAACTGCATATTTTAGCATCAGGCCTTAGGTGGTGTGTTTTATGAATGGCCTCAAAATAGATACTGACTAAATATGCGCACCAAGTAAGCACAGTCTGTAAGTCCAAGAAACATAAACTGGAACATAAAAGTTACACGGCTATTGCTACGGTTGGGACATGGAAGAGGTAGTGTCTATGACATGATGAGGTTTCTATGGCGATGGCCTCTGGCACTAAGCCCAACTAGGGACATTGCTTCATTGAGTCCAGACCATGAATCATGATCATGGATGTGACATACACATGCGGAAAGAAGGCTTCCTCTTGACTGTACTGTTCGTATATTTGTACTGATCTACCAAGTTTTGTAGTATTTTGCATGGCCGCAGAGGTGGATTCAGTCTATGGATTTGCCATCAGTTAGTAGATATGTAATTGTCCACAGATGACGCGAAGACATTTATTGATTGATTATTTTGGCTTAGGGGTGCATCAACTGCTACTGGTTATAAAGACATAAAGACATAAAATATTACTGCAACTATGAGCCACAGGGGCCCTTCTTGGTTGCACTCTGTACAATCAACCAGTTGCCCACCAGATCAGTTGATGAGCACTCCCTGGAATACTGGAAAGTAAGCCTTCTATTCTTATCAGGAGTGCCTATGCTGTTTTTACAGATGTTCAATGTGCTGCTACTAACAATGATTCCTGGCAGCTGGTTCCAGTGTTCTACTACCCTGTTGGTGAAGAAAGACTGTCTTAACCTCGTCCTGCTGCGTTTAACTTTAATTTTGAATTGATGACTTCTAATCGCATCATTTCTGTTCAATTAAAACATTTCCCAAGATATCCCTTCTCCAGACCATGGACAAATTCAAAGACCTCTATGAGATCTCCTCTCGGCCTTCTATCTCTAAGTGAAAACATATTTAATTACTTCAATCTTTCCTCATATACCAGGTTGCTTATACCATTAACCATTTTTGTAACCCTCTTTTGTACTCTCTAAAACCCAACAATCCTTTTCACAGCTAGTAGCCCAAGCTTGGATGCAGTACTTCAAACGTAGCCTGACATTTGCACAGTAAAGCTTCGTGATGACTTCCTCATTTCTGTATGATGCATTCCTATTTATTTCCCCAAGCATTCTCAATGCCTTCTTCCTGGCTTCCTTGGTCTGTTCTGATGCCCCCAATTTTTATGTTTAGAATAACACCTAAATCCTTCTCCTGTTGAGTCACTGATAATACTTGGCCACCTATCAAGTGTGGTTATGTAGCACCTATTGATATAAAGACATAAAAGATAAGTGCAACTATGAACCACAGGAGCCCTTCTTGGCTCCACGGTGTGGAAACAATACACTAGTTATCCATTAATTAGCTCTCCCTGGAATGCTGATGATTTTATAAGATTAAGATGATTTTAATAAAAAAGTATCAACCACCATATGTGTAAGGTGGATCAGTGTTCTAAATATTTTAGCTGGCTCAATGCTGAATGCTGCTGGACAAATGCTTGCTGGACAAATGCTGAATGCTGCTGCTGACATGTTGAAGATTTCACCCCATTGAAAGCACTGACATTTTGCCTCCAGGCATAGATGATGAGCGGTAAAGCGGTGATACACGGTAAGCGGGTTAGAACAACGCGGACATACGGGACGGTCATTACCGGCCAACATATAGCTATGTGTTGCAAAGGTATGGCCTATTCTCAATCGACAAAGTATTACTTCTTCCCGACGTTTGGTTCGGTGAGAGGATAGCCATTTTCCTAGTGTCGGTTTTAAAACCCTGAGCTTACTATGCTTCGAATTCCAGGATCGTTGCCATTCTGACTGTATACTTGACAATATAGTATGGTATATATCTCTTGCAGGGAGCCGTAGATGGACCACACGGCCATTGCTAATGACGTCTTTGGCGGTTATGTCAGCAGCTTCGTTTTCCGCGAGTCCAATATGGCTAGCAATCCAGCAGAACACGATATTTCTTCCGATGTCATGTAAGGATTGTACTATTTTCATAATCCTCCGAACAAGTCGGTTATCCTGGTTAAAGATGTTCAGTGACTGAAGATTACTCAGAGAGTCTGTGAAAACCACATGCTTTGTGGACCGGTCTTTCTGTATAAAATAGAGGGCTTGCAGAATGGCATACAGTTCGGCAGTAAAAATCGAGGCTTGCATCGGTAAACAAAAAGATCGAACACCTTGCCGACTTACGTAAGCACACCCGACACCAGATACCGACTTTGAGCCGTCTGTGTAAATGCGCGAAAAGTCGTGATATTCATGTATCTTTTCCAATGCTAACATGCGGAGTTCCTCTGGGTTTACCTGTCCTTTCTTTGAGCAGGTCAAAGTCACGTCAATCTTCACTGGGACAGCATGCCAAGGGGGAGTGCTCGGTGTGATTACACGTGCTATGGAACGCGGCCGGATATTACATTCTCGAAGAATCGAAGACATACGAGTGGAAAACAGTAATCCACGCTTAGCCCTGTGACGTGCTCTTGATGTCTCTGAAAATATCCACCGATAGGCAGGATTGTTCCGGTCTTGTGCGACATTGCATGCGTATCTCTCGCCCAATAACTTACGGCGTAGTGCAAGAGGTGGCTCGTCTACTTCTACCATTACACTAGCAGCCGATGAGGTGCGAAAGGCTCCAGTAGAATTGCGAAGAGCTGCATTGTGAATCACATCAAGGCGACGCTTGGCTGTGGCTCACGCTCCGTCATAAATGAAACATCAATAGTCAATTTTAGAACGCACGAGCGATCGATACATAAGAAGCAAGATATATCTATATGCCCCATGCGAACATCTAGAGACTGTACGTATTACCTGTAGTCGCTTTGCACATTTTTGCGCAAGATCGTTCATGTGGGTGATGTATGTCAGTCGGCGATCCATCCACACACCCAGAAACGTGGCAACTGGCTTGAATGGTATATGGCGTCCATTGAGCATAATCACGGGGTCAGTACAGAAGCGTTTGCGGCAGAAGTGGATAGCGGTGGTTTTCGATGTAGACATAACGAAACCGGTTTTGTTGCACCAATCCTGCACCTTTCGAACAGGCATCTGGAGTTGTCTCTCAACCGTGTGCACAGAGCGTGAAGAGGACCATATGACGAAATCATCCACGAAAAGCGCTCTCCCTACGGAAGTTGACAGCGATGTACCCACGTCATTAATTGAAATAGCAAGCAATGCAACGCTTAGTACGCTTCCCTCCGGGACTCTGCTAACTTGTGAAAAAGTCCCAGATAGGGAGTTTCCTATTCTGACACGAAACGTTCTGAAAGACAGAAAATTGGACAAGAAGACACCCATGGGACCTCTGATTCCCATATTGTGCAGCTTCATCAGGATCCCGTGACGCCACGCCGTATCATATGAACCGTCGATGTCAAAAAATATTACCGCTGTATGGTGGCGTTTCATAAACCCAGGGCGCACAACCGAGTCGAGTGTTAAAATGTGGTCAAGTGTGCTACGGCGTTTTAGGAATCCACTCTGTGTCACAGTAAGGAGATTGTTACGTTCTAAGGAACACATCAATTGGACATTCACCATTTTTTTCCAACAATTTACACAGGGAGCAGGTCACTGTGATGGGACGGTAATGTAATGGATCCGTGCAGGATTTACTTGGTTTATGTATGGGCCAGGGGCGTCGCCACCGGGGGGCAGCGGTGGCAATTGCCCCCCTGCCGTGAGACTGGGGGCCCCGTCCCACCTGAAATTTGAGGAGGCCCCAGGACGAAAAGGAGGCCCCCAGGACGAAAAGGATGCTCACAGGACGAAAAGGTGGCCCTCCAGGACGAATAGGAGGCCCCCAAGACGAAAAGAAGGCTCCCCAGGACGAAAGGAGACCCTCCAGGACGAAAAGGAGGCCCTCCAGGACGAAAAAGATGCCCCCAGGACGAACAGGAGGCCCTTAGGACGAACAGGAGATCCCCAGGACGAAAAGGAATACCCAGGGCGAAAAGAAGGCCCCATGACGAAAAGGAGGCCTCAAGACGAAAAAGAAGTTCTACAAATTAGGGGCCTCCAGGAGGAGGCACATAATTTGAAAAAGAAGTCACCTATGAGAGGGTAGGAGGCCCCAGAAATCAAGAGAGTGCCACATATTCACACGGAGGTCCCCAGGACGAAAAGGAGGCCCATAGGACGGCAGGAGGCCCTCAGGACGAATAGAAGGTCACCAGGACGAAAAGGAGGACCCCATGATGAATAGGAGGCCCCCAGGATGAAAAGGAGGCCCTCCAGGACGAAAAGGAGGCCCTCCACGACGAAAATGATGCCTCCAGGACGAAACGGAAAACCCCAGGACGAAAAGTAGACCCTCAGTACGAAAAGGAGGCCCTCCAGGACAAAAGGGAGGCGCCCAGGACGAAAAGGAGGCCGTCCAGGACGAAAAGGAGACCCCTAGTACAAAAAGAAAGCCCCAGGACGAAAAGGAGGCCACAAAGACAAAAAGAGATTCTAGAAATTAGGGAACTCCAGGAGGGGCCCATAATTTGAAAAAGATGTCACCTAGGGGGAGGGTAGGAGGTCCCAAAAATCAAGAGAGTGCCAGAAATTGGCGCGGAGGCCCCCAACATTGCAAAGGAGTCTCAATACGGGAAGGGAGGACCCATAAAATGAGAGGAGGCCCTAAGCCGGAAAAGAATGCCAGTGTATATGAGATGAGGTTTCGGAGCAGGGACGTCGCTACGGGTGTGAGGGCAGCGGGGGCAATCGTCTCCATCCCTTGCCTTGAGACTTGGGGGTGGGGCGCCACCTGTAATTTGAGGAGACCACTATCCGGAAATGCATAAGACAACAAGGTGAGCAAGGAGGCCGACGGGACAGAAGATGATGCTGTCAGGGTGGATCCAAGACTGACAACGAGGTATCTAGGAAATATAATCAGGTTCTCATAAGAGACATAGAACAGAGATTGTTAGGAGGCCCCAGGACCAAAAGGAGACCCCGCAGGACGAAAAAGAGACCTACAGGACGAAAATGATGCCACCGAGACGGGCAAGAAGCCACCCAGGATTATACGAGGCTTCCTGTGAATGGCAAGATATTCTTGATTTGGAAAACGAGGCACCCAAGATGGAAGAGAAGGACCCTACAAGATAAAATAAGGATAATAAATATTTATTCGGACGCAACAGGGGCCCGAAGATGGGTAACAAGGTCCCCTAGGAAGGGGAGAAGGCCACTGAGACCGGCCAGATGAGGCTCACATTTTAGAAGACCCTAGAAGAGAAGATTTAGGACTATGACGAAAAAGCAACCTGCTAAGAGGATAATGATGCTCCAAACACAGATGAGGATTCCTCCTAGATGTGAAAGGAGTCCCATGATTTTAAAAAGGAGTTACCTAGGAGAGGGTAGGAGGCCCCAGAAATCAAGAGAGTGCCAGAAATTGTCATGGAGCCCCCAGAATTGCAAAGGAGACCCCAATACGGGAAGGGAGGCCCCAGAAAGTGAGAGGAGGCCCTAAGACGGAAAAGAAAGCCAGTGGATATGATATGAGGTTTCGGAGACGCAAAAATAGGCACCAAAACGAGTAAGGTTCCACCAAAATAGAAAGGGATGATCCAGAGACATGGCAGGAGGCACCTAATTCGGAAGAGGAAGACAAAATGTTGGAAATAAGACTCTATGATGAACGAGGAGGCCCTAAAATTTGAGAGAAAGGCCATTGGATAAGAGAGAAGCCTTCATGGCGGAAAAGAAAGCTCGTAGATGGGCAAGAAGGTCTCCGGGAAATAACAAGGCCACTGAGATACGAAAGGTTGTGTATAATTCGGAAGAGGAGGAACCTAGGAGAGAAGAGGAGTCCACCAGGAGATAAGATATCACCCTTAAGATGGGCGAAGTTCAAATCAAAACGCAGAGCAAGAGGTACCCAAGACGTGAGAGGAGGCACCTAACTTGAAAAAGGACTCTAGAAGAGAAATGAGGGCCCTGCCGGACTCGAGAGGAGTCCCCCAGAATGGAGTAGGTCTACATGACTGAATGAGGCCCCGAAGACCAGAAAGATTTACAAGAAAATGAGAGGAGGCCCTGAAGATGGAAGTGGTAACAGGTATGAAGGGGTGTGAGGTTTCCAAAATTGAAGATGCCCCAAGACTGGTAAGGCTTTGCCAGGGTAAGGGAGGAGGCCCAGTGGGCGTGGCAGGAGGCCCCTAATTTGGCAGATAATGCCCCTGGGACATGAGAGGAAGCCCCATGCCATGGTAAAGGGCCCCAGGATGTAAGAGACGGCCCTTCAAGACGAGAGAGGAGGACATTGAATATGGAGGAGGGTAGGACATAAGACGTTGAAAACCGGTAAAGAGGCTGCAGGAAATGGGACGAGATACTTATGACGCAAGATGAGGCCTATAATTTGCAAGAAACCGCTAAAAGATGGTACAAGTCGTGCCTGGGTGTTTCAAATTTACGGCATAGGCGACAAGAAATCCGGCCGGGGACCCTGAAAATCACGGTGAGCCTGGGTATACCAAAAATTTACGACCGGACCGTGAAAATAAATATAGTGGAAAGACGTGTCGTACCATTCCACAGCAGTCTCATTGGGACCAAAACAAATGAAGCCAGAGCAACGAAAAACACTCAGGACATGAGTCCAACTCTGAAAAAAAAACCACTCACAAAACACAAAAAGAAACACAAAAACACTCCCAGCACTCAACAATGACGACAACAATGGCCCAACAATGACGCCAAAAAAAACTTCAAACGTTCGTTAGTTAGTTATTTGGGCTTAGGGGCGCTTCGACTGCTTCGGTCATACAGCGCCCATAACAATTCTTCAAACGTTCTGGACCCAAAAGTGTCGAGGTAGCTAAAGCTCGCGCTAGGGATCCAAGAAGATGACGTCTGGGCCCAAAAGATCACATTGTACTATATATAAACAAAATCGCGTCGCAGCCCTTGAAAATCACCCTGGAGGCTCCGAAGGGTGCGCCGGGCCCCAACAGTTGCAGCTGCTCCAAAAATAAATTCTTAACCGGAATGTCACTCTGGGACAAAAATATACTCCTTCAGTGGCCGCAATGGCATATCATAGGGGCAAATGCTCCCTCTATCCTGAGAGGCATGAGCTTCCAAGAATCGTGCCGGGGCTCCAAAACTCGCGCTAGGGTCACCAAAATTCGCGTCGGTCCACCAGAATTCGCACAGGGGTCTCCAAATAAGTACTTCGGGCCCCCGAAAACTCGTTTCGAGGCTCGAAAACTTGCAATAGGAACCGCCAAAATCGCGTTGAGGCAAAAGCTAAGTACAACGCCTCCCACAAACTCAAATCTGTCCCCAAAGATATCGAGCTTGGGACCCACAATTCCCATCGGTAGTCCCGTCGAAGCTCCACAAAGTTGGGGTTTAGGCCCACACGTGTGACCACAGTGTGACCACGGAACCGAAATCGGTGTCGGAAAAAATGAAGCTGAAGCCTTCCAAAGTAAGAATTGATTTAACAAAATAAATGTTCTGTTGAAGAACATGGCTCTGGAGCGCCGAACAAGCAACCAGATGCCTTCACAAATTGCGTACGGCACTGAAAAACATACCGTATCTTTAAAAAAAAACGGGGTGATATACAAAAACGTGGCACCAGGGACTCGAAAAGTCAGGCCGAGATTCTGGATTTACAATAACAAAAATCCACAAAAATCTCGTTGAGCCAAGAAAACCCAGAACCCAGCCGATAAATCGCGCTGGGACTAAGAAGCACCGCACCGAAGCCACAACATCGTACTGGAGCACCACAAATATGCGTCAGAAGCCCCCAAAATACAACAGGAACCTAAGAGCATAACGGAGGCCGGCAATACAACTGGCTCTCCAAAACGCACATAGTCTCCCAAAAAGCGACAGGCCCATAACATACCTGAACCTCTAAAAAGATGCACAAGAAGCCCTTATGGCACACAGAGGTCATACCGGCGCACCAGGGCCTGAAAAAAGTCTGGGGCCGCAAATGGCAGCATGGTTCCAAAACGAACAAAACACCGAGCGTTAAATGAAGACATCGGGATCTTCGAAACCGCCCCGACACGTTAAAAAATTCATCGGTGCCCAAAAAAGCAACAACACAATGAAACGAGGAGCGGTTTCGAAAATGCATTAGGCCGCTGCGCAGAAAGACGCAGCGAGACCAACAAAGAACATTGAGGAAGGGCCTCGGTTCGACAGCCATTCTGAAAGGATGGCAGCAAAGATATCAGGTGAGTCAAAGCTGAACGGAATCTGCACCTCATAACTACCAGAAAATGTGGGAGGTAGGGAATCAATGGTCGGATCTAATTATTCAACTTTTCGCAGCGAGCGCCCATACTAAGCATTGCAGCACATCAAATATGGCGCAAGTTTATCATGTGACAGTAATTTGCAAAAGGCAGAAGGCCTAGCAGAAACCGAAGCATCGCACGAAGTGTTGCGAATGCGCCGAATGCGCCCACGTGCACGGACTTTGGCGTTGTGGCGACCGGATGACATGAACTGGAATGCCTAAATTGGGAAATTTTACACTTCAAAGTGACGGGTAATATATTTTAAATTCAAGTTAGGGGTTTAATACATTTACTAAACTCCTGCTCGTTTTAGGGTTTTGTTGTTTTTATGCACCGATAATATTTTTACGTGTCAGGGCGATTCGAAAATCCCGATGTGCTTATTTAACCCCTGGTCCTTTGGTTCGATTTGGAACCATTTTGCATTTTGTGGTTCCAGACACTTTTCAGACCCTTGTGCGTTAGCATGGTCCCTGTGTGCCTTGAGACCTTCCAGTGTATTTTTTTAGAGCTCCATGTATGTTTATTTAGGGCTGCAACTTATGTTTGGAGGGCCTGTCGCTTTTTGGGAGATTGTGTGCTTTAGAGCGTCGGTTGTATTCTCGGCCCCCGTTGTGCTCTTGGGGTCCCGCTGTGTTTATTTGTGGCTTCTAACGCACATTCGTGGGACCTAGTACGATTGTGGGATTCGTGGGACCTAGTACGATTTTTCTGTGTCCCAGCCTGACTTCCCGCTCCCAGGCGCGTGGTTCCGGTTACCCAACGCCAGTTTTCTGGGCTCAATGCTATTTTTGCGGATCTTTTCTGATTTTGTTTTCTCTCTCAAAAGCCCGAATTCCAGCCTGACATTTCGAGACCCTGTCGCCAAGTATTTGTATCCCGTCTTGATTTTTCGAGATTCGGTATTTTTCGGCGGCGTACACAATTTGTGAGGGCATCTGGTAATATGTTCTGTGCTCCAGAGCCATTTTACCGACTCTGCCATTTATTTTTTGGGAATCCCTCCTTTTATTGGAGGGCTCAAGCTTGACATTTTCGGATACCAGATTTTTCGATATTTTCGTATTTTCGGAGAAAGGAGAAAAAAGAAGAAACGTGGAGTGGGAGAAGAAATGAGTTCGTACTTTTACTTTGAAAATCAATGTGATTTCTGAACAGTTTAATAGAATACCGCACGACACGTCGAATGACTCCACTTGATGAATTTTGAAGACATAGCAACGAGGCGCGAGGACTTCGAACTATTTAAGCTGACCTTCGGTCTTGTGGTTTGACATGCCCCGGTTTGAAATGTTACTCGAGGTGTACCACGGGCTATTGTTTGGTACCAGATGTGGGTAGGCTATGGAGAAGAAAAATGCGACGCGACCAAAGAAATCAGATTAATATTTGACATTAGTTCTATTTGGCGGCATTATAATACGGCACAAGCCACGTGGAGCGACACCCACTTGGTGAAAATTGAACCGATAGCGATGAGCCGCGAGGACTTTCCCATATAGTTGCACAGCAATTCCCCAACCATGAGACATGGTGACTTCGTTCACCGCATGTACTCAATTAATCCTTGCACCACAATTTTAGGTGTAAAATTACGTGGTATCATGAGACACATTTGAGCGAGAGGTAGTACATGCGCATGGTGTTTCCCCAGTATCTGATAGTATTGTATAATATATGTATCGTTGTTGGATCAAACATACAAATACGTTGATTGATCGGTATATTTCTTATTAAACCTGTAGAATGCGGAGCCCAACAATGACACAGCATAGCAAGTGGAAAGAAACGTCAATTTATTCCGCAGTTTTATAGCCTCTTAAATCATCATTATTCTGTATTCGCCCATGGTGGTTGCACGCGCCAGCATTGAACAACCTTACGTGCAAGGCTCGTCGGAATGTTAGTCGTAAGTACGAAAATATATCAAACTATAGCAAAAATCGATTACGTCAATATAATGTGACTCGGGACAGAATCGAAAAGTTTCATGTCAGAACAGGCCGTATTTTCGTGAAGTGCCACTTGTGATTTCTAATTTTAAAGACGATGGTGGCATTCGATAGTTTTTTTAATCCCTAAGTTATTTAATTAATTCAAAAAATCGGTTCAGGAAGCCAGACTAGGGGATGGGATCATGGTCCATTTGCCCCCCACCCCGACCGTCACAGGATCGCCCTGGCCGTTGTGCGACAATTGCCTTCTGTTGTGTTCCTGATGGCCATTTTGATTGGATATTGTATTTTGGAATAACGACACAATGGCAATAGTACTGCAAACAGAAACAAACACACAACACTGGCGGCGAACACAGCACCGGCAGTGCTGCACAATGTACCGACCAATACGTCACTCCTAACCTACACCAGAACAATGTACACTGGGTCGTAAACGTACTGAAAACAGGACACGGAGGAATACTCTCGCGGTTGTTCTAACGCATCGCAGCTTCATCAACGTGTGACAAGAAAGACCTGCTATGCGCAATATGATACAAAGTACGGCACACACAAGCTCGAAACGACGCTTTGTACGCTTCCGCGGGCGAACCCAGTTGGCCCATTTCATGGCACAGACGGCGGTCGGCACGGCAGACTGATGTCACGTGCTCTGGTCAGAGCACACTTGGCGGCCGGGGCCGTCGAGGTCGGTCAGCGAGTTACAGATGCGAAGCCGGAGAGGTCGCCTGCTGCGCCTCAATATCTCCAGATTACGTTAACGTGGCGAGACCCCGGGAGCCGTTGGGGTCGGCCAGCGAGTCACAGACGTGAAGCCGGATAGAGAGGTTGCCTGGTTGGTTGGTTGGTTATTTGAGTTTTAGGACGCATCGACCAGGTTTGGCCATTTAGTGCTCGGAGGTCGCCTGATGCGCCCCAATATCTCCAGGGCACGGCGACGTGGCGTGTCGGTGTCCGAAACAGTGCGCACTGCGCACAGCTCCCATCTTACTGCCGTGGCTGGACTTGCCGGGCGTCGCCGAAGATATATGGTCGCCCGCGACTGTCTGGAGGAGGGGTATCCTGCATATGCTCTAAACCTCCCGCGCGATCTAAAAATACAAATTACAACGGATATACTTGATGCGATGATCGGTTGGTTGCGTAGTGTGAACGACCAACAGGCAGACATACAAGTTCAGATTACCTGACAAATTGCGAACATTTTTCAGGAAGCTGTTACAACTCATGAGACTAACATCAACAGGATTATCAACCACTAGACACATGCTAGAAGTCAATAAGATTAAATTCCGATGAGAAGGGCGTCAGAAGCTCAGAGGTTAAGCTGAACATTTGGCATGTCATAGGTACGGTGTTCCTCGCAATACCCGCCCTTCCTGTCAGGGTGAGAGTCAAGCGATGCAATATGGCCTCAGTTTATGAGTGTGTCGAAAGGCCACAAGCAGTCACATTCTGATGAGATGCATCCCACAAGATATGCATCCCACGGCAAACCACTGGGACTTTTATATATATATATATATATATATATATATATATATATATATATATATATATATATATATATATATTACGGAATGCCGCAATATATATGTGCATCGCAGGTGTCTAATTCAAACCATAACACAGGGCATACATTTCCGGCTGCACCCAAGGGTACGTAGTTCAGGCTATAGCACAGGGCATAGGTTTCCGGCTGCACTAGAGGGTATGTAACCTAGGCGATACCACAGGGCCATGTCAAGTTGTACCAAGGGATATTTATTTCCGGCCATATGAGAGCCGGGATCATCGAGGTCAACTTCGATTTTCGCTGGGCCACGCCAACAGACGAATTTTCCGGACTCGACTAAAGCGAAGACATTGGGAAATTCAACGAGCATTGACTGCATCACGTCGTATGTTACCGTACCACACAATACTGGTGCTCGACAATAAAACACCATGATATTCAAGACGAAGCGAATTCTACCTTTGACGAAATGTTATCTGGAATTAGTCCACCGGTAGGATGAGACTGTTGCTTATATAGATCACCTAACAGTGACCGAACGAAGTGACTATAATATGCATTACAGTATATTCAATCCCTATTTCGAGGACTGCACCAGGAATGCATTACTTTTCTTTAAATACAAAAATTGCAGTGAATTTATTGTATGTGTGTGCAGCCCTTTTTCAAAATGACTTTTCACAGCGGCTTCTGTGCCTTCAACTTGGCGCCACCTCGGTCTGGGCGAAGGCACCAGGTTAAAAACACTCGGATATCCGGCTGGCAGGGAACACTCGGGAGACGCGGTTGGGGAGAACACTCGGATATCCGACTGGCAGATAACATTCGGGAGACGTAGTTGGGGAGAACATTCGAGAGACCCGGCTGGGGAGAACATTCGATAGACTCGACTGGGGAGAATCCGGGGCAGGCTGGCTGCTAGCTCCACATCAGATTGGGCTTTACGTGTATCGAGACTAAAACTTGCATCTCAAATAGCTGAAACAGTGGTTAATTCTGCGAGTAGTGTTAAGCCAGGAACTGCTACAAGGATGATAATTGTGCGCTATTCTACGCACTTAATTTCCAAACAATGTAAGCATAGACGATTGCAGTACAACATTGCAATCATGATGACCTTCGTGTAAAACATTTTGCGTGTGTGCAAAACAGTTCTAATAAGAAATTATCCCGAAAAGCAATGTCAGCTAAGGCCGTCCACAACGTAATTACCGGATTGGAAAGGGAGCTGCGAAAACTTCAGTACCACTTTTGAACGGCTTGCCTACGAGATTCGCTGAAGGATCGGCAGGAGAATTAGGGATTAGGTTGAATTCCCTTTGATCTTATGGAATCGATGATTGGATTGTATCACTTTTGGACCAGAGGATTGTGGATTGGATTTAAATCCCCTTGATAAGATTATAATCAACACTGCCATCCAGAAGTACGGTGTTATATACGTTCGAGGTGGCAAGCGCCCCTTCAAGCCTGGCTTTGCCCCCCAATAATTTAAACTACTAACATGGAACCCTATGGAGTATGCCCCTATCAACTTGGGCTGCTCATTGCCTTTATGCACTTTGCCACCCCAATAACTTTCAGAAATCAACACCAGTGCTGCCATCATATCAGAATGCAGACACGCCACATGTCACCTTCATCACAGCATGTTAAAGTCATGACAAACACGAAAATATGCATATGAAAAATAAATCATGGTTTTAATCGCATGTTTTCTAGCGGTATCTTGCGCATTTGTTTAAAGATACTGCTGATTTGGGCTCACTAGCGGCAGAAGTTCGAGTGTGATCAGGCAAGGGGTCGCAGGCCAGAGGGAATCAACCTTTCCCACCCAGTGAGTCGCAGGCTGAACCTTCACCATTCAGTTCTGTGACATGACATTCAACACCACTTGGTTTTCAAAAGGTCCTCAATTTTCAAGGGAATTGGGAGAGTGAACTGCCCAGCGAGCCAAGCCAGCGGAGGTGTATACATCCTCGAGGCAGCTGCTTTTCTGTGCTCCACGGTGCGACCTCATACCAGACAACTTGTCGCCTAACGTGCCTGATAACACCATGGCCTGCTTCACGTGGTTCCCTCTCCCTCATGAGGTGGCCCCAGCCGTCTCTGGCAAACTAGCTGAGGAGACGACCCCTCATGAGGCGGCTCCAGCCGTCTCCGGCGGACTGGCCGAGGAGACGACCCCTCAAGAGGTGGCTCCAGCCGTCTCTGGCAGACTAGCAGAGACGACCTCTCACGAGGTGGCTCCAGCCGTCTCTGGCAGACTAGCTGAGACGACCTCTCACGAGGTGGCTCCAGCCGTCTCTGGCATACTAGCTGAGGAGACGATCCCTCATGAGGCGGCTCCAGCCGTCTCCGGCGGGCTGGCCGAGGAGACGACCCATCACGAGGTGGCTCCAGCCGTCTCTGGCGGATCGGCCGAGGAGACGACCCCTCATGAGGTGGCTCCAGCCGTCTCTGGCGGACTGGCCGAAGAGACACGCCGCTGCTGTCGCTTCACCATGTCCACCAGCGAATCGAGTCGCAGCGGCTCGGACGTCTGCAGCACCATGTTGGCCTCGTCCAGGATCTGGATGGCGTGTTGCGCGTCCGTCACAGACAGGTGGTGTTCGCGCGTCACGTGCGCGCACCACTCGTCGTGCGTAGGCAGCACCTTCCAGCACCACTTGCACTTGAGTGTCGGCCCAGACGTGTGGAACGCCTTGATGTGGCGGCGACGGAAGCCCCACGAGGTGTACGACTTCTCGCAGAACGGACACGGAAATGGGTAGCTTGTGTGTGCTGGAATGAGTCATGGCGAGGTCAGAGAGCAGCATCTGCAAAGGCTTGAGGTTCGTGTGGCAGAGCGGGATGCTGATCTGATCCACCTTCGGACGCAGGGACGTCCGAATCCCGAGTTGGGACATTTCCAAGACTATATTCTGTGCACACGCATGTAACACATAGACACCCACACATACACCACCAGAGCTTCGACAAACATTATTCTTGTGGTAATATGCTAAATGAGTAATAATTCTGAACTTTCGGGCGGGAAGGCGTAAAATGTATTATAAAAGACCAGAGTAGGTTACGTAAGCTGAAAATGATCGTAACGAGATCAGCATGGTAAGGCAAGGGATAACAGCATAACCGGTGAAAATGCAAAGAGTGGCAGATAATGAATCACGATCATCACCTACGCTACGAAATACCTTCGATTTGCCGAGAAATACCAGTCATAAAGCATAACAGTGGAAGAACTTAAGTTCCCAGCTTATGCAAGCTAAACTTGGACTGAAACATGATTGATTACCTGCGTTTAAAGGCGCCTTAACTGCTAACCGTCATCTAGCGCACATTAAACTGAAGCAGCGGAACTCGATCTTCCAGAGGAAAAGCTCATCTGCTGAAGAGTTAAGTGGAAAGAGTTTACTTTCATGGTGCAGAGTCGAATTTTTTCCTTGAAGCCGGGGCATAATATTGTGAAGTGTATGTTCCGGGAAGGGTGTGGGTGTATAGAGCCATTCCAGGTCTTGTGATTATGCCACATGATCAGCGATGTGTTATCATAAAATCCATTGGTTGATTATTTGCGTCACACAAGCTTTGACGCCACTGAACTTCGTGTCGACAGATTGGGAACTAGCCTTCAGAACGGAACAACAATTGCGTGGAACGAAGAACGCGCCGCCGAGCCATAGAGCCATCCAAGACAGACGAGCCGTGCCGCTCTGGGCCGAGCTGTGGTGGTGCCCACGTACAAAGTGTGCTGTGTAAGCCGCCGTCAGAATACGTACGCCAGCTGTCACCAGTTGCAGCATAAGTTCCATGGAACATTACTTTTGTATCATGCCCTTGCGAAGTGCCTACTTTCAACAATACGTGCTTTATTTCAAATTCAAATACTGACATCCTTTTTGGCCCACCGTGCGGAGTGCGAACAGTTTCCAGACATAAAATATCTTTCAAACCTGCTATAATTCTTACTCTGCTGAAGAGTATCATGTTCTAGGTGCAGTGTTAAAATAATGGCTTTTCGTTAGGTGTGAGATGTCGAAACGAGAATAGTATGATGTCGAAATGTGCCGCGTAAGCGATACCGCTGAACACGATTTTCAACCAAATTCTGATTCAACGGCGTACTCATACGTGTACCATTTTCGCTTGCTGCCAGATACCTAATTCAGGGATAACGATAACGATGCAAAATACCTATGCTTACCAACTGATATTGCATGGCCGACCACAGAACAGGCAAACCACTTGCCTGGAATTGTGAGAAGAGATGTTCGTTTATCATGATCCGCAATGATGGGGATAAACATGGTGCTTATCAACGAGACACTGTTAGAAATTAGATATGAAAACGTCGTAGACTCATCAAGAAATACGATGTCGATACTTCGTTGGAAGGGATGCCGATTCAGTATTCAGAAAGTGGCATATTCCACCATATTTCACGAATAATTTATTCCCGTCTAGATGAGATATTCAGAATTGATCTGTTCTCCAGCCCTGATAAAGATTCACGACATCCTAGACAAATGCACCTAGCAGTATTTACCTTCAGCTTCAGGTTCGTGTGGTGTTGTTGGAAACTGCACTGAAAAAAACGGTACTTAAGTGCATACAAATTGTGCATGCATAACCAACATTATCTACATCTCTGACACCAAACATTTGGTGGTCCAACTACATCTGACGCCCAGCTGGAAATGAATTTGAGCATGCCAACAGTATCAGGCTGCCACTCACTGAAGACGTAGTCGGGGTCGGAAGAAGAGCCTTGCGACGACAAAGGTAATGCCGACCCAAGGTTCTTGCTCTTTTCAATCGGGTCTATTGTGACTGCGGACACAGACAACACACATCCGTAAGCCATCACATGCCCACCCGGTTGCCGTAGTGTATGGGTTACAGGCGCCCCAGCAGCCCCCTGACGTACACGTCACGCTGGCAAATAGAACCGCAACAAGGGGACAGCTGTCCCCGCCACCGGTTCGGTTCAACAGTCCTCGCCGTGTTGGGAGTTCAGAACCTCGCTCGTGCCTCTGTACAGACACCTGGCACGAGACGACAGCTACGCACTATGTGAATCGTCACCAGCGACCTTTCCCGCACCTAAATCGTCACCGTCGACCTTTCCCAACGCCTAAATGCACATGCAGGGCAGAACGAGTCGCCAAACCATTCCTGGCTCACGCAAAGCTCACCCCGCACGTCTATGGCGTTAATCACATGTGACCGTGCGACACGCAGCCGGTGACGACGGCTCCGAGTTGACAGACTATTGCCTTGACCGCCACGGACAGACTATTGGCTGTATGACGCCCTAACTGTGCGGTTGCATAGCGTCGCAAATCTCTCACGCCGTCTGATGGCGAACGAATAGTAGCGACGGATGGGGCCCGAACTCACGACCTTTTGGTTGGGATACTCGCCCTTGCCCCCGACCGCATGTCCGGGTCGATGTACCGCCGCGCAAAGGGGGGGGGAGGGGTGGCAGCACTCACCGCTGGCGGCCGAGTGTGTGACCAGCAGGCGGGCCGGCGCGGCGGCTGACGTGGCGGGAGCAGCCGGTGGAGGGCTGGGCGGCTCGTCCGACACGGGACTGGTTGGCTCCTCCTTGATGCACGGCTCGACCGATGGCGACTGGACGCGTTGCCGCTTGGGCGCCGGCGGCGGCGGCGGCGCTGGCGGCGGGGTGAGTCGGGAGGCAGACCCGGCTCGCTTGGCGGCCAGTCGTGTGTCCAGCAGCGGCGGCGGCGGCGGCGGCGGCGGAGGCGGGACGGTCCCACCCAGCGGCTGGACGCACGGACCGTCGTCAGTCACACCGCCCGGACCCGCCAGCCGACCCACCAGGGCGGCGGCGGAGGCGGGACGGTCCCACCCAGCGGCTGGACGCACGGACCGTCGTCAGTCACACCGCCCGGACCCGCCAGCCGACCCACCAGGGCGGCGGCGGAGGCGGGGCGGTCCCACCCAGCGGCTGGACGCATGGCTCCCTCGCTCGGATGCTTCTCTGGCGAGATCGTTGTGAGCAAACCAGCGCCAGCCCGATACAACATTATAACGGAGAGCCTGACCGTGGTAATGATGATGAATTGGGGTTTAGGGGCGAGTCGACTACCATGGTCATTTTGCGCCCATAACTGTGTTTTTAGGCTATCTAGTATGCTCCTACAGTAGGCAGTAAAACAAAATAGTCAGGGACGACGATAGATGACATCAAAATTTGCTTGTCGAAGGAAGGTAAAAATGTCCCCAGACGACACAACCTCAGAGTCATCCTTTAGCAGCATACGCAAAGTGTCGCTGTTTACACGTCCTAAAATCTGGTGTCGTACAGGTTCTAATGTTAAACAGCCTATTAAAACATGATAAACGGTAAGCGGGTCAGAACACCGTGGGCATAAAGGTCGGTCATCACCGGTCAGTATATAGCTGTGTGTCACGAAGACATGCCCTATCCTCAATCGACAAAGCGTCACTTCCTCTCGTCGCGAGGTTCGGTGTGAGGACTGCCCAGCTCTGGTTCTATAACTCTCAGTTTACTGGGCTTGGAGTTCCAGGCTCGTTGCCGTTCAGATCGTATATGTGGTAAAATGGGAGGATACATATCTCTTGGTGGAAGGGCTAGGCGAATTTCACAGCCATTACTAGTAGGGTGCTTGGCGGCCATATCGGCAACATCATTTCCAGCAAGTCCAACATGACTAGGGATCCAGCAGAATACGACATTTTTGTCGAGGACAGTTAGGGATTTGACGATGCGAAGAATCCTTTGGACAAGCCGGCTATCTGGGTTGAAAGACTTCATTGCCAGCAGACTGCTTAAGGAGTCGGTAAAAACCACGTGATTTGTGGACTGGTCATCCTGTATATAGTAAAGAGATTGCAGAATGGCATCTAGTTCAGCAGTAAAAATGGACGCCTGCTTCGGTAAGCGGAAATATCCAATACCGCGTCGACCGACGCACGCGCATCCCACTCCCGACGAGGACTTTGAGCCGTCTGTGTATATGCGATAGATTAACGGTACTGGGGTATTTTCTCCAATGCCAACATGCGGAATTCTTCAGGGTTGACACTCCCCTTATTTGAGCAGGACAGAGCAAGGTCTGTCTGGATTGGGACAACCTGCCAAGGGGGAGACTCGGAGTGACAGCGCGTGCCACAGGACCTGGTTTGATATTGCACTTACGAAATGGCGGGGCCATGCGTCCATAAAAAGGTAGGACACGCTGATTACTGAGTGGACGGAGCGGCGGCGATGGTCTTGAAAATATCCATTTGTATGCTGAGTGCTTCCGGTTCTGTGCGACCTTACATGAGTATATCGCTCCCAGTAGTGTACGGCGTAACGCAAGAGGAAGTTCATCAGTCTCGGTCATTAAGCTACCAACCGGTGAAGTACGGAAAGCTCCAGTGGCAATACGAAGGGCTGTATTGTGGATAACGTCCAGACGGCGTTTCGTTGTAACGCACGCCCCATCATATATAAAACATCTATAGTCGATTATAGAGCGTACGATCAGTCGGTACATAAGAAGCAAAATACTTCCGTCTGCTCCATACGAACACCTGGAGACAGTCCTCATCACCTGCAGCCTCTTAGTGCATTTCTGCGCAAGATCTTTCATGTGGGTGTTATACGTTAGTCGGCGGTCCATCCATATACCTAGGAACTTGACGGCAGGCTTGAATGGAATATGGTGCCCATTGAGCATAATAATGGGGTCGGTGCACAAGTGCCTGCGGCAGGAGTGCACAGCGATGGTTTTAGACGTGGACACAACAAAGCCTGTTTCATCACACCAACCCTGAACCTTCCGGACAGCCAGCTGGAGTTGTCTCTGCACCGTGCGAACAGAGCGCGAAGAACACCATACGGCGAGATCATCTACAAATAGCGCCTTGCCTACGAAAGTCGGCAGTGATGTAGCCACATCATTGATAGCGACAGCAAACAATGCTACACTTAATATGCTTCCCTGCGGGACTCCGTTAAGTTGCGGAAAAGCGCCAGATAGTGTGCGGCCTATTCTAACACGAAACGTTCTGGAAGCTAAAAAGTTTGTCAGAAAGAACCCCATGGAGCCCCTGACACCCATACTATGTAACTTCATCAGTATACCGTCACGCCATGTCGTGTCATAAGTGTCATCAATGTCGAAAAATAATGCAGCTGTAGGTTGGCGCTTCATAAACCCAGAGCGCATGATTGAGTCAAGTGTTAGAATATGGTCAAGTGTGGTACGGTGTTTTCGCAAGCCACTCTGTATCATGGTAAGACAATTGTTACGTTCTAGAAACCACATCAATCGGACATTAACCATTTTCTCAACCAGTTTGCATAGCGAGCAGGTAAGCGAGATGGGGCGGTAGTGTAGTGGGTCCTCCCCGGATTTATTTGGTTTCCGTATAGGCACAACAATTGCTTCCCGCCACGAAGATGGAAATGTGGCTAATTTCCACATTTCATTGATGGCTGCCATGAGTATTTCTATAACAGTCGCTGGTATATGTTTCATTATACCATTATGCAATGTGTCCGGGCCCTCTGCCACACTCCTGAGTGTGCTAATTGTTGCAGTTAATTCAGAGATCGAGAATGGTACGTTGTAGTCGAGGATATCTGAAGTGGAAAAATCAAGGGAGCGCTCATCGCACCGAGCCTTATGTCGTAGAAACAGTTCGTTACTAGTATTTTCCGAGCGTGCGGACAACGCACATCCTATGTTGTCGGCCACTTCTACTGGGTCAATAATATCTTGTCCGGCCATGTGTAAGACGGGGAGAGGAACTGGAGCGTGTCTTCCAAAGAAGCACTTAATTCGAGACCATACAGTTGATAAAGATGTGGAGCGATTTAACGTGTTGACGTACGCCTTCCATGAGTTTCGTTTCGCCTCGGCGATGGTTCGTCTAGCGAGCGCTCGTGCTTTGCGAAAGGCTATAAGATTGTGTGTGCAACTATTGTTATTAAATGTACGAAATGCCCTCTTCCTGGCACGGACTGCCTCTCGACACTTCTCAGACCACTATGGGACTGGTACTCTAATCGACGTTCCCGATGATCGTAGGATGTGTCGCCGAGCAATCTCCAGAGTCAACGTAGTGAATTCCTCCAAGGACATAACCGATTCTACCGAATGGTTGCCGAGTGTTCTTTCCAGGTTCGATTGGAATCCCTCCCAGTCGGCTCGGTGAAGTATCCATTTTGAGGGTTGTCGGCCTACCGTAACATGACTAATGAAATGGGAGAAAACAGAAATGGTCGCTGCTGTGTGGATCATCGTCTACAGACCACTGCTAAATCTGCAATTTCTGGGCTGCAGAGGGTAAGGTCCAGTACTGAGGTTTGTCCAGTCGGTAATGTAAAATGTGTTGGTGTTCCCGTGTTAAGAATGCAGAGAGGAAAATCCATTATGAAACGCTCCATTGCACGCCCACGGCTACAAATCATGGTTGAGCGCCAAAGAGAGTGGTGAGCATTAAAATCGCCACACACCATCACCGGTGGGGTAAGTTGAGCCACAGTTTTAGAGAGCTCAGAAAGTGGGAACGGTCCAGTACAGGGTCTTAACATTGCACTTCCATTAACTGTGAGGATGAAAAATGAAGTTGCTTTGGAATACTGAAACATGGGAACAAAACAAGGGATAGTCACTCAAGGATGACAAATCAGGGTACACCATCTACTTTAATCACCTGCATTTCACACTTCAGGAAGGTACATGACTGTGATCATACTTGCTGTGCAGGAACATCATGCAAATTTAAGACAAGGATGGAATATTATGGTTCCATTAACTGTGCATTTCCAGGTAATATAGATAATTATTTTACACTGGTCCGGTAGGTGGGAGTTAAATGCCGCATATAGTAATGGCTCGGCGATTTATTATGACACGAGCAACGACACCTTGAATACTTGAGAGAGGTGTATGTGTGAATGCTACAGAATTGTGTACGGCAATTAGCACACTGCCATGAGCCACCGTGCGAGGAGTAGCATCCTTACGCAGTAGCGAGTAATTTTTCAATTGAAATTGTGCACCAGGGGAAGCTTAGTCTCTTGGAGACAAACTACTGATGGTACTCGGGAGTGTAAAATGGTCTGGAGGTCGTGGATACTGGTTCTCAAACCTCTGCAATTCCATTGCAGAATAAAACTCATATGTCAAAAATATAAAGGTGGAAGTAGTTAGCTAAAGACGTGGGTAACTAAGACAAGTAAAAAGCAGTTAAAACTCTGGTTCTGTCCTCCGCCCAAGAGAGGGAGCCTCTCGCAAACCGGGAGTTTCCGCCCGACCCGGTCCTAGGGACTGAGTCTTTGGGCGGGACCTTGGCGACTCACCCCCTGGTGGAGAGCCTGATGGTGGTAGGCCTCGTTTTTGGGGGCCAGACGGGGCAGAGGCGGGGGAGGGCCCATCTCATTGGCGGATGTAGCCGGTCCTTCCACTCGCCGTCGTGGCGATGGGGTGGCCGGCCTCCGAGGAGGAGCCTTCTCGGCTCCTTGGTGGCTCCTCTCGAGGGCCCTTTCCATCTCGATAAGCCGCGCTTTTTTCTTCTTCTTTTTTTAAATAAAATTTGATCGGAGTTGTTGCTGGGGTGGGTTGAGGTGCCAGGGTTTCATGGCTAAGCAGAGCTCGTTGCGTGAACCCTGGCCCCACCGCCCGATCCATGAATTCCAGTTCAACGGCAGAATTTAGACCGAAAGTTTAACGTGCCGCCAATGCACCGACACGGCCGCCCGGTAGCTCGTCCCCGGCCTTATCGGGCCAGCTGCCAACTGACACTCCCGGCTGAGGGTTAAATGTGAGCACGCGAGGCGACTCGAACCCTGTGTTGCCAGTACAGGGGAGACCAGTGCAGGCCAGCGCTCTAACCAACTGAGCTACCGGGGCGGCAACTTTTGCCTCTCGGCTTCCTGATAGTGGATGTTCGGGATTTTGATTGGTCGTCGGGACGGAGATGTAGGCGCGGAAGTGGGAGCCGAGGGTGGGGGCGAGGCCTGGCTCACGGGAAGGGGAGGAGGTTCGGGTAGGGAGGAAGTAGAGAGGAGGGATTTTGGGGTGGTGCTGGGGATTGAGGGGGCGAGGGGGCGAGGGGGCGATGAGGGGTTGGTGGGACATGGGAAGTGGGGATTTCAAGGTAGGTGATGAGGTACATGGGGACCTCGGAGTTGGTTGGGTGGACTGAGGGGGCCTCCTGGACCGTTGGACCAGAGTCCACTCCCCACCCTCGATGATTGATATGTGAGGGGCCTCAGATGGGCGAGCGGGGAATCCACTCGTGGTGGGTGGAATCTCGATCGCCTCGTCGTATTGGATTGGCTTCCTCTGTTTCTCAGGCGACAACAGGGACATTCCAAAAGACCGCAAAAGGGTCATGAGCTGAGCTGCTAGCTCGGAGGCCATGTTGGGCTGTATGTATGTATGGCCAGCGAGATGTTTAGTGCGAGTCTGTTGTGTGGTTGCAAAGTTCGGTTGAGCCATTCTGCATATGATATCCTTGGGTGGGCTGCCTCATATAACTCGCATGCTTCCCGAAATGTGATCTTTTTGGAAAATTTGATCGCGACTATCCCCTTCTCTCTTACAAAAATCGGACAAGACCGGTCATATGCAGTGCGAGGTTTTTGGTTGGGGCCACAGTTAGAGCACTTTGGGCATTCCGCTTCGCATTTGTCCCTGATATGCTCTGTTGCACCACATCTTCCGCACGTCTCGCGATTTCTGCAGCGCTGTGACGTGTGACCATAACGTGAATATCTGAAGCATCGCATTGGGTCGGGGACAAATACACGAACTTTTACGCGAACGTATCCGGCAAAGATGAACTCGAGAAGGTTCGTTGGGTGGAATGTTAATATGAAGTTGTCAGTTCTTTGGGTTTCTTGTCCTTTCCTGATCGTGATTCTGCTTGCCTCTACCACACCCCATTCTGCCAATCCATCCACAATGTCAGGGTCCCACACATCTCTTAGGTCATAGCAACTGATCACGCCATTTAGATAATTTTTTTTTGTATCATGGGGAAAGACCTTGATATTTACGGTGACCGTTCGCCCGCTGCTTTCATCTCGTATAGTGTACTTTAGTTCCGTTGTTTCCATCGCTCTCCTTGCGTCATCTGTAGATTTAAATTCAACCTCTAGGTCACCTTCTCTAAGATTTTGGCACCTCAGTACCTCCCCCATCCTGTTGCACGCTTCTTTTCGTTGGAATGGTGTAAGCGAGGTCAAATTTTTGCCTTCTTCTGCCGACTTGATGAGAATACGGGGTGCGGGAAGATTAAAATTTCTGGTGGTCTGTCCCCTCCTAGAGGGAACAGGTGAGTTTTTTTGTGTTGCCATGTAGTATGTTTATGTCTCGGCTCCGCGGACGTACCACCACACTGGGGCCCTACTGGGGGGCGCCTGTGCCCCAACAATGGAAGGACACCAGACGTTCGTGGAGCTATACGGGGCAGGCGACGCCATCATCCGGCCGGGAGAGAGAGAGAGACTCACCCCGACCGCAATCCAGCGCCGCCCACCCCTTGACCCCAGCCGGCCGGGCCAGCGGGCACCGGGAAGTCCCAGGCCCACGGTCCGAGGCGACCAGCCACTTGGTCCGCGTGAGGCCCCGCGAGCCCGCCCGCCCCTCCGGGATATCAGGACCAAAGAGGTGTGTTGGTCCCCCGTCACAACTAGCGCCGTACGACGGGGGACCTCAACCTCCAGGACTCCGTCAACCCCGGGGGACGGGCCGAGGGGGCGCGGCTACCCCGATAAAACTGAGCTGGTGGGCAAGACCGGGGAAGTTGCCCTGCCTGCGCATAGCTGGGATAGTTGGTGTCACAGGGCCAGGTGAAGGACATGCATGTTGGGATGAGATGGGCATTGGAATGGGAGCGTATCGATGGAAGGACGAGTGAGGCACTCTTAGTCTGACTTCTCCCCGGCTGCCTGATGGTCTGGCCGCCGGATCCTTGAGGCACGCAATCCCCACCACTACGTACAGGTGATGCCTCGTCGGGGGGGGGGGGGTGTGTTCTTCTGTGTATGCTGGGCACGCCATCAGCACGTGGTGCACAGTCGGCGCGGCATTACACCTAGCACATTTCGGCCTGTCGTCCCCGCACAATAAATGCCTGTGTCGCATGAGTGTGACCAATCTTGAAACGACAGACGGCTACCTCGTCCCTTCTAGTCTTGCTGAAGGACGAGGGCTACGGAGCCAAGTATAGTTTGATTTGTTTGAATTTGTTCAACTCCACTTGGTCCCATCTGCCCTGCCACCGTCTGAGAATAAATGATGAGATAATTGGGTAGTAGGCACTGGCGGGAAGTGGGAGAACGCGACGCCTTGGCGCTTGCGCTGCACGCCTTCCAGCTCGGTCGGCCAGCTCGTTACCCCAAATTCCGACATGTGCTGGAATCCAGCAGTGTTACTTGCTTTCCCATGCGATGCAGCGAAGTAAGATGCGATAAAATGCACCGTACAATGACATGTTGCTGGTTAAAACTGCGCACCGCCACAAAACTGCTCAGAAAATCAGTCAAAGTAGCATGTAAAGTCTCGTCGTCAACCTCCATGTATGCAAGGGTTTTGCTGATGGCCATCAACTCTGCAGTGAAGACCGTGGCATATGGCGGCGGGGTGAAAGATCGTGTGGTGGATCCTGTTACGAAGGCATTACCCACGCCGGTGTCAGTTTTCGAGCCATCTGTGTAAGTAACGGTGTAGCCATGATATGCTGAAGAAATGTGTTCGAGTGTACGTGATAGTAGCTCCTCTTTTGTCATATCTTGTTTGCTCTCGAGAGCGAGGGCGATGCTGATGAAGGGGGCGATAAGCTCCCACGGGGGGTTAGTTGTTCGCTCAAACTGCCTGATTCCTTGCATTCTAATTTTCATTTTTCTCAGGAGCATTCTCATTCTCACACAGTAAGGTGTTCATCTCTTAACATTATCACGAAGGGCCGCGTGCATGTCACGGAAGAACACAGCTGGATATGATGGGTGCGCCGGGAACTGTCATATTTTTCAGGCGTATCGGAGACCGAGCATTTCACGCCTGATGGACAATGGTGGTTCATGAGCGTCCGCTAGTACGCTGACCGTTGGGGATGTGCGAAATGCTCCGGTAATTATTATCAACGCAGCGTGGTGTACTGGATCTAGCATTCGCTTCGTGGTAGCTCACGCACCGTCATATATAAAACACGCGCAGTCAAGCTTGGAACGAATGAGATTACGATATAGCAGATGCAGAGTCCTTCGGTCAGCACGGTATGACATACGAGAAACACACTTCAATATCGACATGGCCTTAAAACAATTGTCTTGGAGCACTTTGATATGCTCCCGGTTTGAAAGACGTTAGTCAAACTGCACTCCTAGAAAACGAGCCATTTGTACTGACGGAACGTCGTGTCCGTACAGCTTCAGCCTCATGTCGGGGCAGCTACGTCGACGTCGACAAAAATGAATTGCTACCGTTTTTGCTGTCGAAAACCTACAACCATTCCGATGTCCCCACTTCTCGAGTCGAGAAATTGTAAGTTGCAGCTGTCGTTCCATGAGAAGAGTTGACGAGCTGCACGACCAGATCCCAAAATCGTCGGCAAAGAAAGATCTTCCGATCGAAGAGGAATGCGAGTTACCAATGTTATTTATAATAAGTGAGAAGAGGGAAGTGCTCAAGACACCGCCCTGAGGAATTCCTTCAACCTGGTGGAGCCATGTCTGCTTACCCACGCACACACAAAACTGTCGGTCTGTCATAAGGTTTTTTTTCTCAAAAACATGCTCAGAGATCCACGAATTCCATACTGCTGGATCTTCTGCAGGATACTATGTATCCAGGCGGTATCAAAAGCGCTCTCAATGTCGAAGAACACTACTCCCAAACGCTCTTTTCTCACAAAAGCCAATCAAATCTCAGTATCAAGCCTTAAAACATGGTCAATCGTACTACAGTTTTTCCGAAATCGGCACTAGTCGTTGGTTAAGACATTCCTAGTCTCTAAGTACCAATTCAGTCAAAGGTTTACCATTCTTTCCATCAATTTACACAATGATGATGTGAGAGATATAGGACGATAATGGGCCGGGTCATCGCCATTTTTGCCAGGCTTCAATAGTGGTATGACGATTGCTTTTCGCTAGGCTGGTGGAAAATATCCCACATCACAAATGCTATTGTAAATGGCGAGTAGAGCATGCCTTGCAGATGTTGGTAAATGCTTCGACATCTCTTTGTGCACTCCGTCCGGTCCCCCACATACATTTATCAAACTGCCGATCGCAGAGTCTAATTCAGCTTGGGTAAACGGCAAGTTTTATACAAGTTGTTCACGTGTGGTAAAACAGGTCTCCCTCTGACTACCGTCACGGTATTATAGGAATTATGTGTCTGTGTGTTTACTTCGCCTTGCAAAAACATCAGCGCAAATGCCACATACAAATGCGCAGGCAGTTCCAGTCGTTGTTTTGGATCCATCAGTATAGGTTCTAGAGTAAGGTCGATAGGATTCCAGTAACTGTAGTGCTTCTGCTTTGAAAAGCTCTGGAAGTGTGTTTCCTTTCTTGGCCGTCGCGAGGGAAATATCTATCGTTGGCGAAATCAGTTCCCATGGTGGAATGCCAGGGTGTTTGATTTTTGCGACACCTCGTAGTGGTATCTGTGCCTCTTCAAGTAGAGCGGATTCTGACGCAGAAGGGTCTTAGTTTTTCTCCTCTGTGTCCGCTGAAAACTGACAAGATGTGATGCGAGAAAACGGACTTGTATGTGGGATGCGCTGGAAACCACGGACGTAGAAGCATGGGGTAATGGGTGTAATACTTTCACACGGTGTCATTCAAGATTACATCTCCACGTCATCATTCAGTAACTGTAGCTATTAAGCATGTGTGTTGCACAGAAATAACTGTTAACTGCCGTATGCCCCAACCCACACCCACACCCGCTCCTTCAGATGTGTCTAGGCCACTGCTCACCACGACAGCCTCCAGCATCCTTCTTCACGTCCCGGAGCGCCGACCTAGCCCCCTCCCACCTCTGCTCATTCAGATGTGCCTAAGCCACCGTGCCCACCACGACAGCCTCCAGCATCCCTCTGCACATCCAGGAGCGGCCACCTAGCCTCCCCTCCACGCTCGTTCAGATGTGCCTAAGCCACCGTGCCCACCACGATGGCCTCAAGCATCACTCTGCACATCCCGGAGTGCCGACATAGCAACTCTTCTCCCTGGCTCCTTCAGATGTGCCTAAGGCACTGTGCCCACGAGAGCATCCAGCATCCCTCTGCACGTCCCGCGAAGCGTCGCAGCCGCACCGTCTTACCACGTTTTCCTTGTCCTCGGGCGGCACGTCGGCGGCCATGTTCTCGAACAGGCCCTTGACGTGGAGCGCCTGCGCGGCGCGCAGAAACTCGGGCATCTGATCGGGCGTCAGGTTCACCTGGCCCTCGTACATGAAGCTGAGGATGCCGCGCACGTGCGCCGCGCGCATGTCGTTGAGCACGATCACTGGATGGCGACACGGTGTGTTCTGAGGAGGCGAGCCGAGCCGCGTTATTTGTTGGTATATTAGGGCGTGCTGGCCAGCCTTGATCACATAGACTTCAAATTGGCTACCATGGTTGATATACGATCATGCAAACCTGCGTGCCATTCAGTTTGGCAATTGCACCTCACATACCAAGCGATTATACTCTGAATTGCTAACCCATGTTTCTGACGTTAATATGGTGGAAGTGGCAAAATAATCAGATTGTGAAGTGCTGGGTATTAATGCAAGCAACTTAAACCTTGGCAAGCTCAGAGATAATCCAAGTGTGTGCAGCTTCAGTTCTACAGAATTGAATCCAAAGTCAGAGAGCATTACTTCAAGCGGGGTCTGTCTAGATTTAGGCAGTATTCATCCTTAGTCGGAAAGGGGCTGCAATTAGTTAGAGGGACCATCTGAAATTGGACACAGGCGGCACAAAGTGAGCGGGGAATCACATTAGGTAAGAGAGCAAGCATCTGACTTATATTGAAATTTATGGGCGCGTCGACTGCGTTGGTCATGCAGCGTCTGACTTATATGAGGGGTAGTATAACGCCTTTCAGGCGTTGTAGTGCTCTTCAACTGCAAGGGACTGTTAGTCTTTTGGTTACTGCGTAGGATGGTGCCCCACCATAGGGACGTGAGGAAATCGTTCTTCATAATGGCTACTCCCACGCACAGATAACTTTACGTAAATGCCTGACTTAGTACCTCAATGCATTTGCTGCAGAATGGCACTAGGCAACTCGAATCCATGAAGGATAATTTCATCACAGTTCCACATCTCAAGAGCCACAATTCACTCAACCTCACCCATGATCTGCCCAACCATGTGGTTTACTAGCAAATCAAAGAGCTCAACTGAACATCGGAGAGGCTACGCCCTTCCAAAGGCATCAGAAACTCCACTCACGCACATCATACGTTGCCAATCAATACATTTATAATTCCACCAGAATTCGTGCAATTATGCACGGGGACTGGATATGTTGCTCCAAATCGTGACACATGCCCAGCTTCGCTGCCATCACCGCAATCTGACTAGTGGTGCCAGCATGCTGCCAATTTGGCAGGACACTGCCTGCCCATGGCCTGAACTGTCAGCAGAACCTTAATACAAAACACCCCCTGTTGGCTGCATTCCCCATACTCAGTAACACTTTTCCTCTCAGAACCTGCCCACCTTAAGGACTTCCTTGAAGAACGGACTGCACGCAGAGAGGATGACTCGATGCGCCTTTATTAGCTCGCCTCCGGCAGCCAGCGTGACATCCACAAACTCCTCCTCAGAGCGCAGCAGGTGGAACGACGACGCCATGTTGCTGAGGAAGCTGTTCCAGCGCAGGCAGAACTGTTGCTCGCCGCGGGAAGACATTGCCAGCTGCACACACAAACCGCCGGCGCCGTCATTACCCAATCACATAATTCTGCTCAATGCTTGAGAACAGACTTGACTATCAGCTTCCTTCATTCGTCCACACAATCCACCTTAAAACTACATCTTTGCATAGTTCCAGTCACTCACAGTGACGAAAAGCGGCCAGTTAAATAGGTGGCATTGTCCGTCATATTATACATATAAGGCCTTCTCCAAAAGTTTGTAAATTGGATAAGCAGCCAGTCGAATGTGTCATTGTTCGCCATATTGTAGATGCAAGGCCTTGTCCTAAAGTTTGCAGATGGGAAAGGCGGGCAGTCAAGTAAGTGGCTTTGTTCGCGGCACTGGCACTGGAGGACGACCATCTGCATTGCAAACCAAGACTTGACTACCACAACACTATGTACAGGTCATGCTGCAACACCTGCAGCCAGCTACCTACTTGGTAGTGGTGTTTGCAAGATATTCATGTTGACTGCATGTATAAGATTGCTGCCTGCTGCATAACGCTTACTATCTGGGCAGGTAGTAGCGAGCAGGTCTCACCCTACTCACCTCACCTCAACACACCTTAAGGTGTGCTGATTGTAGAGTAAGGGCACCTGCATCATGCATGGGTGGGTTGGATATAGGAGTGGAGATAGGTCCTTTATAAGTGTCTCCATGACAAATGCACAACTGAATTTAGGCAGGAAGTAAGAGATGAGAGGGATACATGTAGAAACTTTGTCATAAACACAAGGACTGCAGGCCAGCGCATGTACAAGTAATGTGTTAGCTTGGCGAGCTTTTTGCACACATGCTGGTAACTTTTGTGGACTTGTGTGGTGGTGTGGTGTGGTATGGATCCCAATGGTGCACACCTATGCCATGCATAGAGTCCCAGTGATGATGCCTGTGAGCTTGACTTTCGTAAAACCAAAATGAGGGAGCCTACAAAAATGTTCAGTTGGACACAGACTTGATTTGTGCTTATGGTGCAGAACTGTGGGAGGGGAGGAGAGAGACAGAATTGAACAGGTTGTGCTCAGGCTTAATCAAACCAGGCTGTCGATACTGTCTGAGCTGGACATAAAGACATAAAGACATAAAAGATTAGTGCAACTCTGAGCCACAAGGGCCCTTCTTGGTTGCACTCTGTACACTGAACCAGTTGCCCACCAAATCTGCCAATCAGCCCTCCCTGTAATACTGAAAAGCAAGCCCTCTATTCTTATAATGATTGTCTATGCTGTTTTTAAAGATGTTCAATGTGCTGCTACTGACGATGTTTTCTGGCAGCTGGTTCCAGTGTTCCACTACCCTGTTGGTGAAGAAAGTTTGCCTTAACCTTGTTCTGCTGTGGTTAATTTTAATTTTGAATTTATGACCTCTAATTGCATCATTTCTGTTAAATTCAAACATTTCCCCAAGGTATCCCCTCTCCAGACAATTGACAAATTTAAAGACCTCGATGAGATCTCCTCTCAGCCTTCTATATCTAAGTGAAAACATATTCAATTTCTTCAATCTTTCCTCATATGCCAGGTTGCTTATGCCATTAACCATTTTTGTAGCCCTCTTTTGTACTCTCTCTAAAAGCCAACAATCTTTTTCATAGCTAGGAGACCAAGCTTGGATGCAGTATTGCTGGTGCTCATATCCCCTCTGCAAATGTTCTACTACTCAACCAAACTGACTGGTCCCCAGCTTAGCATTGCAACACAGTGATACCACTGGCACAGCACTTAAGCAAGGGGTATGCATTTGTGTCCACATCAGTCAACAGTCAACAATGTGATGTATCCAATGGACCATATCTTGTCCTTTTGTCTTACTAACTAAAATACATAGGTCCCGCGCACATGCAGGCCTCCTTAGTCTCCCTTATGTGAGTGCACAAAATGAAGAGCTGGCTTCCAGCATAGAACAGTTCAAGGCCAGTTTCAAGGTCATTCTTCTGAGTGACTAACATCACAATAATGACATGGATATCTGCTGATGTAAGCCACCATTGATAAGTGTGTCACTCATTGAGACAACTTAAATGTTTTTTAAAAAAAGTCCCACTTCTTGCTATGGTGGCTTTATGGACAAGGGTCCAGTTGCTAAGCAGAGCTTGCTACATGAACTCTGTCCCCACTTCCAATCTGTGAATTCCAGTTCAATAGCAGAATGTCAATCGAGAGTTTAGCGTGCCATCAATGCACCGAATGGCCTCTCCAGTAGCTCATTCCAGGGGATATCGGCCACCATTGATTGCCACAGTTGCCAACTGACCCTCCCACCTGGGGCTAAACATGAGCATGTGAATTGTCTCAAATCCTATCTTGCCAGGACAGGAAAGATCATGCAGGCCAGTGTTCCAACCAACTGTGCTATGGGATGAAAAATGTTCTTAGATGCTTTTCCTTCCATCAATTTAAGTGAGTGGATTGCTGTGCTCGCTTCGTTTGGCTCTGACATTTTGCTTGATTTGGTGTTGATATTTGAGCCTGTTCATATTGGTTATGTACATGTCATTCCCTTGTGAACTTGTATCCACTTTTCCACCATATTTGACCATATCAGATCATAAAATATTCCATATCAGATCAGAAATACACTATATATGAAAAGCATGCCTACTTAATAATTGAATGATAAGCAACAAAATCATACCACAATAAATGGAACAGATAATTAGAAGTATTAAAGGTCCAGCATACTTTCTATGACATCATTAATATCATCATGGGAGGGAATGACACAAAATTGAATGTCAATAGAAAATTATACAAGGTACAGACATAGGTTCAATACAATCTTTACAATAATCCATATAAATCTAGGACATTCTGCATACACATAAATTGAATTTGAATGACAATTCAAGATTTGTTTGCTTTTTTGTCACTGTGTGTTTAATGCTATGAAGAAAAATTGAATGCTTTTAGAGTTAAACATAATCCCATCCTCAGTTAAAATTATATAAGATTCCAGATAGATTGTATGACTACAACACCTTTTGATGCACTCATAATTTGACATATATTTAGCAGATACTTCCTTTGAAATACAAGGAAATATATTTTCATGTTCTGGCTAAGGTTTGTATTATAACTGAAGATATTTCCAGAACAACCATCATATAATGCTCACATAGTTTGATATTCTTCTGACAGCCACTTGACCTTGATTAACTTGTTGACCCTAGTTGACCTGACCTAAAAAAAATGTCATCAGCATGTCAAATTGATGTGGGAAAAGGTATGCCAAATTTGGGAGCGCTGCCACGCTGTGTTTGTCTGCTATCCGCAAAAAAAAACCTGAGGGGGGTGGTTGAAGACCCCCAGACATGATGGGTTAAGGTTCTAGGTTGGATTGAAGCATGGTTGGGGGAAGGTAACAAAGGGTCGTGTTAAATCGATGCAAATTTCATTGGAAGGATGTTCTGAGTGGAATACCACAGGGCTCTGTTCCAGGGCCACTTCTCTTTATCATCTTTGTGAATAACATTCAGGTAGGGGTGAGATATATTGTTCAAATTTGCTGATGACATCATGCTGGTAGGGGTGGCTAACAGTAGTGCTCAATCTAGTAATATTCAACTAGACTTGGAGGACCTAAAAAGTGGACTGATCAATGGCAAATGTCTTCAAACTGTAACAAGTGTATGGTTATGCATTTGTGGTCTGGGGGTTAGACATTCAGATATACAATGGGAGGTAGGGAACTGGATGTTGTTGAAGAGGAAGGAGACTTGTTAGACAAAGAGTGCAGCACAAAGTCCCTTGTCTCATCAGTAGAATATGTAACTTAGAACATGGAGAAAGGCTTGAGATTGGATACATACTCTCAAGCATAGGAGATCAAGGGAGACATGATTGAAATGTACAAAATTGTCAAAGGGCTAGATTGGGTCAATTTGAATCATGCTCTTCTGTTTAGAGTGTAACATAGGGGTTATCAATCCAGGTTAGACAAGTTGAGGTCCAGAACAGCTAAGCAACAACAGGTCTTCAGTCAAAGGGTTGTCAATTAAATGGAATAGGGTGCCTGCTGATGTGGGAGTTTCTCATCAAATGTATTTAAAGATAGGATGGCAGTGATTTATTATTGAAGAAATATGGTGGAATATATCACTGTCTGAATGCTGAATCAACATCCTTCTGAAAGATGTGCCTACATCCTGCTTCTTTATGCATGCTTATGAAGTATTTGTGAGTCCTTCCTAACAGTATCTTGCTTATAAGTACCATGCTCATGCTCTCAATAAGGGATGTTGATGCAGAAGCATTTCACAATGCAGTTTCATGTAAATGGATTACCTATAAGTGGTGTGGCATACAATAACAGTCTATTGCATAGGTATTTTTCAAGCTATTTCAAATATAGCTCCTCCTAAATTATGAGTATCAAAATCAATGATAAAGGTAGTCATAAATAGGTATGCCATTGGCTCAAATTTGAGCATGAAGGATGTGAAAAGCATATTAGGTGGGACCAATTACATGACACATTTTTACAACCTAGTTTCAAAATCTAACACCTAACAAACAAACACATTAAAAAAAAACTTATTGTAGTATGGACAATCTTTAGACAGGAAAATCTTGTTTTTGTGTTGTAATTAGTGATGCATGGGGTGAGATTTATGATTTATTTAAGATTTATTTAAGTAAGTGTGCATGGCACAGACCCCCTTAAGCAGGCATGGATGCAGTTTGTAAATTATTGGTAAGGCATTCAATCAACATGTGTTTCTTTAGGATGTGGTGTTGGATTTGGTCAGTCTTTTTACTAGGCATTTGGTATCCTCCATTTACAGACTTAACCTGGATGGGGCCTTGTGGTTTATATTAAGTCAACAAACTTCATGACTTTATGACTAAGACATTTACTAAATATCATTCCATACAATGCACAGCAGCACAGGATCACAACACTCCAGCTTACATTCTAAGCTGTGTTCTGCAGAAAATAAATAATTGCAAGGTAAGGAAGTAGTGGTGAATTTCTACAAGAATGAAACTGATGCTCTACATGTCTTTAACAATCAGTGTTCTAGGTACCTGCCATAAATGGTGTTGCAATAAATGCTAGGTGAGATTTGGTTTTTTCCCTTATCGTCTCCTATTACTTTTCATCACATATTAACATTACCCTACCCAAAATCACTTCCCCCACACATTTCAATATTTAATTGTAAAGGAAGGGAATGTCTGCATTGTAAAAAAAAAATGTTTTTTGTGAAGAGAAAAATGTGACTGCTTACCGATAAATGAGCACATGCACCTAGGCATCGACGTGCCTACCTCCTACACCCATGCTCATGGTTATACGAGTGATAGAAATTGTACCTATGGAAGGATCCTGGTTAGAACAACCAGCGCACCTTTGTCAAAGCTGTTGGCAAGGCCACTTCGGCGGTTATATGCCAGGCGACCCCTACTTCAGCGATTATATAAATGCTAATTTCAATAGCATTAAAATAACTCCCTCCTTAATATTTCTTCTGAAATATTTTGGAGTTTTTTTGCGGTGTATCGTTGCGCTTTTCGGCTAATAGTCTTTTAAGAGTCGGCACATGACTTGGTAACTCCGACGTCAGAAGAGTTTTACTTCAAAATGTTTTAACCCGCTTCGTCCCGGGGGTCTTCAACTGCCCCTCCCCAGGTTTTCGCAGATAGGGAACGAACGGCCCGCGGCAGCGCGCCAAGATTTGGCATACCTTTTCCCACATGGATTTGGCATGCTGTTTCAAAATGTTTAACTCAGATCATCTAGGGTCAACGAGTTACTGAAGTTCATATGAGGTCTCCTCCAAAAAAGTTTAACTAGTCGTCACACTTCAACGGATACAGATATTTGAATGAAACTTTCAGCGTTTGCTTATCTTTAGGGATGAAACAAAACGTACGAGAGGAATTAATTTTTGTCCTTTTTTTAAACTACTCATAAATTTTACATATTTGCCTATTAGAGTTCAAATTGACGATTCTGGCTAAAGTAGGCTATTTTTATTAGGGCAAGTTGACTTCCAACAACGTTTCTCCGACTGCTCTACCCATTGGAAAAGGCAAATTAGGTAAAACTTGAAAACTTAAAATTGTGAAATTTCAAAACGAAATTCTTTTTTAGGGGAAAAATTGTATGGCCCTGATCGATTTAGCTGTCTTTTCTGATTCCAAATATATTTTTGCTAATCTCACATCCCCAAAAATGAACTCCCCAGAACCAAAAACATAATGCAAGTTGTGAAAAGTCGTGAAAATCTACCCCCACTAGTGACGTCACTTTTGGGGGAACTTGTTTTTGGAGTGGATCCAAGCCCTACTCGTCGAGCGCTTTCCGATGACATCTCTTTCGTTTTCGTTCGACGCTTAGTTTTGATTTTAGAGGGGTTGCTATCCGTCCCCCCTCCGTGACGTGGTGTGGGGATCTGACCGGAGAGACGCGTGGGTTAAGCCGGCTGTGCGGAATTTGGGTGGGTTCCCCAGTTGAAGCCGTTGAAACATTGATTAACCTACTTGGCTATCTGTTGCGTGCATTTTTACGACCAATACTTGCTGTCATGGAAATAAAAAATCTCGTTTCCTCACTTCGAAGGAAGGATCTGCAAATTATTCCTACGAAGCTCGTGATTATGTTTCTTGGCATCTTACTTCACAATCGTTTGTTTTATCGGGACCATTTCTAAATGCTCCGTGAGAAATGTTTGGAACATTGAATAGCATTAGCCGTCGCCGTCTTTCCTGTCAGATCCTCACACCCCGTCTCGGGGGGGGGATAGTAACCCCCCTCTAAAATCCAAACTAAGCGTCTCACGAAAACGAAAGAGGTGACACCAGAAAGCGCTCGACGAGTTGGGTCCGGATCCACCTGGAAAATAATTTCCCCCCAAAATGTGATGTCACTAGGGGGATTAGATTTTCACGACTTACATTATGTTTTTGGCTCTGGGAGTCCATTTTGTGGGACATTTGAGAATACAAAATTGGAATCAGAAAAAAACGAAATCGATCAGGGTCATCACAATCTGCCTCCCCAAAACCATTTTTTATTTTCATGTTTTCTTTAATTTTCCTTTTATAATTGGTAGAGGAGACCAAGAAACGTTGTTGGAAGTCAACTTGCCCTAATAAAAAATGCTTACTTTAACGAGAATATTCGATTTGAACTGCAATAGACAAAAATGCAAAATTTGTATCTAGTCAAAAACATGGAAAATGACAAATTCCTCCGCACGTTTTGTTGCGTCCCTAAAGATAAGCAAACACTGAAAGTTTCATTAAAATATATTTATCCGTTAAAGCGTGCCGACTGGTTGAACGTTTTTTGGGGGTGACCTCACTTGACCTTGACTAACTCGTTGACCCTAGATGACCTGACGTGAAAATTTTGAAAGAGCATGCCAAATTGAAGTGGGAAAAGGTATCCCAAATTTTGGCGCGCTACCGCGGGCCGTTCGTTCAATATCCGCGAAAAACCTGAGGAGGGGTGCGGTTGAAGACGGGTTAAAGTGGTTTCATGCACATCATATGATGTTTCCAGGCAGTGGTGGACTCAGGAGGTCGTCGAACATGTGTTTTAACGTAGGCCGGGACGAAGCACACACTAAATGTGTCGCTCCAGGGGGCATTCGAGCGACCGGAGGAGCTCCGGTGCCGACATTTGAAGGTCATTTGAGCCGACGTGATGGGATTCTGTACCGGCGTGAAGTGTCCCTGGTCCGAAGTGAAGGGCTCCTGGGCCAGCGAAGGGACCCCGGATTGATGGAGATAGGGCCGGGCCGATGAAGAGGGCCCAGACGGAGAGTTTACACGGTGTTGACGGAGAGTTTCCACGCGCAGACGCTGAGGGCTCCGGTCCGGGCTGACGTGAAGAGTCTATAGGCCGACGTAGGTCGCCACGGATCGTTGGGAGGGCCCCTGGGCTGACAATGAGAGCCATATCAGTAAAGAGGGCCCTGAGCCAACGAACAGGGCCCTTCGGCCGACAGAGATGGTCACTGAGGCGACGGATAGGGTTTCTAGCGGCCGGAGAACAGAGCCAATATGAAAGGTTATTGGGCCCAAGGGCGCACACAGGATGTTCATAAGCGGGACCACACATTTTTCAATGGCCTCTGGCAGACTGAGCCCCCTTTGAGTGGCATGCGCTCCATCACAGCTGAGGTGTCCTGGCTGTTGCGACCGGGACTGGGATCCACCTCTGTCAGTCAAAGACCCTTTAAATTAGCTTTGCCCCCTCTCCCCGTCGGCCCAGGTGCCTTTCATGTCAGATCAGAGCCCACTCCGATGGCCCGGGGTTCTTTTCCAGTGAATGGGGATCTGTCGGATGAGGGACTAAAGAAACTATACACTTGCGGCTCGCCACGGTCAACTAATTAACATGACTTGGACTCAGACTCAGACCTCAGACCTGGTTCGGTTTCCCGGTCTCCATTCTCTAAGCGAGAAAGAAGCGCGAAAGTCCAGAGGGCACCGAAACCTTGGATGGCCCACTCGGTCATATCCTCGCTTCGCTGCTGGTACCTGTAGCAAGATTAATCATCCGCAAGCGGTTTGCATTGACTTAAAAAATATGCGCTGAAAACTTCCTCGAAGAAACGAAGACAAACACTAGCTATGTTACGATGCTATACTTGAAATATAGCCCGACTCGTTCGGAGCTCATCCCACTGATATATTAAAAATTGCACGACAGGGGCACTGTCATGGACACTGGACACAGGGGTACCACATGGGTACAAGTCCAGGGAGCACCGCAACTATGGATGCCTCCTTGGCCAACTCCTGGATGCAATACTACTAACAGGCGAACGTTCTTTTACAGATATGTGATCCACTATAAATTTGACTACGCGGGCTTTGTGCCTGTGACAGCGCATGTGCAATAGCCAAGCGAGCGGTAGACACCATTCACCACACTTCGCCGCGCATTGCTACATGTGCTTTTTGCACGTCACCGGCAGCTGGTTTATTACTAAAAGCCAACGAGCCGTGTCTGTCCATGAGTCAAGAACCGTTTGGGATACGCTATGCATGCAAGCTGTGCCACTTCTCCAACCACCCCATCTATCTGTCCGTATTTTCCCGATGTATCTCCTGGCTCTCTTCAGAGGGAGACGACGGGAGACGTCTGTATCCTTCTGCGTGAGGATTCATGTCCTATAGGGGGATAGTGATAGCAGATAGCGCGGGGCAGTGACGTAACGAAGGGTGAGCAAATGGGGCAGGTGTCCCCTCAACTGGGAGGTTATGGGGCCACCAAGAATCGCGCCAGTGTTCACAAAAATTACATGAGGTCCCGAAAAAAATCACTCTGGGGCTTTCCAAAATTGTACCAGGGCGCCTTAAATTTCATTGTGAGCCCCATAAAGTAGACACGCTTAATAAGATGTGCCCAAAAGCAAAACAAATGCACAGTGAGTCCCAACACGCTATGCCAAGTGCTATGCGTGAAATATCTTCAGCAATCGTCATTGAACAACTCACAACACCGGAAGGGCGTCAATATCTAAACCACAACGTATACGTAGTGTAGCCATTGTCCGTGCCACTTAGTTAGGTCGGTGTTGTGATGTGTGCGCGAGTTGTGCCTTGTAACAGTACAGCGGTGGTGCTCTGAGCGGCCCTGTAGGTATGTCGGTGTTGTGATATGTGCACGAGTTGTGCGTTGTGACAGTACTGCGGTGGTGCTCTGAGCGGTATTGTAATCAGGTCGGTGTTGTGATGTGTGCGATAGCTATGCGTTGTGACAGTACTGCGGTGGTGCTCTGAGGGGTATTGTAATCAGGTCGGTGTTGTGATGTGTGCGAGAGATGTGCGTTGTGACACTACTGTAGTTGCTGCATCTTCGCATGCGTCTAAATTATTGATGTTGAATGCCCTCGCTGTGATGGCGTCATGTTCATGCTGCTTGGACAGGTGCTCTCATGATGATGCCGTTCTTGGCCTGCCGAGCAGCGCACAAATAATCGCTAAAGTGCAGTCGTACCGATCGCGATGTCTCCTCCCCGGAGGCCCAGCCACATTATCCTGGCTGCACAGATGCAGCTAATGACAACGACGTCCTTGGTGTGACATCTCCTTGCCAAAGCCGCACTTCATAGCAGCTGAATCGGCTACTCCCTGTTGGGCACTTTTGGCAGGAGTCAGGGCCGGGACCTGGTTAGACACTGCAGTTCTGCTGTAGTCAATCCAGGCTAGCTGGACGCATCACAGCAGCTGCATTGTCCACTCCCTACTGGAGACTTCAAATGATATAGGACGAACGTGGTTAGGCGCTGCAGCTGTGTTGCATCCCCATTCCATGCTGATTGGAGGGGAGACCAGATTATGTAGTGGCATTAGTGATTTTATTGAATCTGGCACCTGATATGAGCCTTTGTGGTGGCCAGCTCGCTTATGGCGTATGGGTAAGTAAGACATCGGTAGCATGACGAATTGTGTGCACGACCGGACATTTTTCCTAAATAAATGTTTTTCATTCCATTTTGTTCGGCGAAGGGTTTAGAACAATTCACTTCATGCTATAATGAAGCAAGTCTACCCGTACTAGTGAATACAAATGCTTCACATACGTACACTACGAGCATTTCTATGAGGTGAAACACAAATGGGCGTAAACCTACATACCTATTAAAATGTTCTCGTATTTGGAGAAAATAACATTTTGGTGCAAATATTGGCAAACAAACCCAGGCCAAGCTTCTAAATCCGCCTCTGACGGCTAGACGCGCAGCAGGTTTTCACGGGGCACGTTTTGCTCCGGTTATAGCAGCTGGAGGACTGGACAGACGCCCGTCCGCCGTCCCCGCCCTCCGGTGGTGGTCACCACGGCGGTGACGTCACGGCGCCCGCCGCTCAGACCGGGCTGGCCGGGCGTGCTGCCGGCTTGGGTGCGGGTGGGTACGTGCCGCTTCGGTGACAGAGTCTGCAGCGGCTGTGGCGGCGAGGACCACTTGGCCGCGGCATGTCAGACTCCGGGACATGGAGAGACGTCTAGGTTCCCAGGCACCATGGCCCCAGGCTGACTACCAGCTCGGACTAATATTGCCCAATGTGAACCAGTCCATAAGTTGTAGGAAAGCAGATGGCAATTGCGTGCCGATTCAAGTGCCGATTAACAATTCTTCCCAGGTATGACATCGCCGGTTTAAAACTGGAAACGTGTTCCCTTGTTTTATTGAAAGTAGTTCCTACATTGGGATTGCCAACAAAGCCGTTCTCGATGTAGGCATTACCAAGCCGAATGTAACTACTACTGGTGCAAAAACTGCAACTCATGATCCACTTACATTTTTTAACAGAACCAACTTCTGGTCAACTTAGGACCAATTCAAAAGGCAATACATAACCGTTTAGCAATCGGGCCTTACTAGTTTTACATGCTTACTCGAGCTGGAATTCCCTAAATAGTTAAAGCCTTCATCGATTTGCACTGCAGACGTTTGATTTTTGTGTCAATTCAACCAAGGTCGGCATATTTCCACCGCGCAAATCCGTATTTGGTGAATATTTTCCGAACCTGCTGGTTCTAAGGTGATGGTGAGCGATATTTCTCAGAGTTGCAACTACCAGGGTCCGGCGATCATTCAGCCAACGGAGTCGAATCATCCTGGACTGGAACGCGGCACTGCTTACGCTAACGCCTCGCTACTGTCGTCATTTTTCGCAACCTCACCACTGATCTTACGCTAACGGCTCGCTGATCTAATCATTCTTTGCAACCTCACCGCTGACCTTATGTTAACGGGTCGCTGATCCCGTCATTATTCGCAACCTCACCGCTGATCCCACGTTGCCGGCTCGCTGCTCTCGTCATTCTTCACAACCTCACCACTGATCTTACGCTAACAGCTCACTGATCCAGTCATTCTTTGCAACCTCACCACTGATTACGTCACTGTTCCAAAAGCATTGCGAGCTGGGCACGAGCTCTCAGGCTTGATGGCCACATTGGTCATATCACGCTAGCGGAGCATACAGTTGAGCGGATGTCATTCGCCAGCTCGGCAAGGTCGTAGGCGAATTTTGCCACATCTTCAAGATGATGTAAAAGCCCAATTAGACCAGCTAGTTAATTTATTTCGTAGTCGTGGAATGGAGTGTGGCTGTCTTCAGTGTTCTCGCGTCCAAATGAAAACCGGAGCATTTCTCCCGGTATGTGATTGTTGCCGTTTGAATCCAGTCGGACATATTCCATAGTGTCGGATCCCGAGGATTTTCTGCGTGATTGAAACGCTTTCAGGCTCATCTTTACATCGCGCTTGGTTGTCTTGCTATTATCAGAGTTCGATCGCACCGGGGGTGGGAGAAGAGCGACCACGGCCCGGCGCTATTTTCCTGTTATCAGTCCACGGGAGTTTGCGCTGTGCTTCGGGCGCGCCTGCCAGACGCGTTCCACTCACGAACCTTAGCCGATTCCGTTCCGGTAAAATGCGCTGCTATTTTGACGGCATACCTGATGGCTTCCTTTTCTAATCAGCCTTGGGATATTTTAACTGGTTGTGGGTCGTTTACGTGACACCGGGTCGCCACGAAACTAAAAAGTATCAATTCTTTCAAAAGAAGACTGCAAATCTCGACCATGCGGTTGCCCGGGAGGGAATTTCTACTCCTTCTCCCAGAGTGCAGCAGGTCTCAGATTGTCCGATCCCTCACACCACATAACAACTGTTTTTTTTTCGGACTATCGTCATGCTTTCGAAATCGCATTGAAAATGTGATCGATATATCCGTGCTATATTTTCAATTGATCGCTAGATGTTAAGTTTGTGTGGTCGGATTGCGCTCAGGTAGTATTTGATGCTCTGACGCCGTGCCATAACCGAGTTGTCTGTTCCAGCCCTTCCCATGTTTGGATCAGATGCCGTACTCAGTCACTGGAGGACCCGAATGGGGACAAGGAGACCATGCCCTCACCCACTTTAAGATGCCGATTTTGTTTAAATTTTTTAACTGATGTGGCATATTCCAGAAATATAAGATTTTTTTTTGCATAACAGACATTGTCGTAAACATTTCCGACAGCTGTTAGCGATGTCCCCACCCTTAGCTATGCTTTTGGATCCGCCCTTCCCTAGAGTGGTTGTAGGCATTTGCTTATCGTGGTCCACCATTTCACAAGTTTTTTTGCGAGCTTTTTCCACAAGGGGACATGACGAAAGTGGTGGTCGCAGTCATGTTGGCGATTGAATTGCTTGCCATATATGATTGCCCGAGGAAACTCCGTCCGTATTGTGTGGCGCCCTTTTCCGGCCAAATAATTGCCAAGACGTGACGCCTTCCAGGCAATCAGCAGACCAAAATCATCCTGAACCACCCCGAGAGAAACGGTTACTCTCAACACCTTATGAGGATGCTACTCGATATGCTGTTCAAGTATTTGTTGGACATTCATGCTTAACGGGATCGACATCTTACCATGCTGATGCTGGGGAACAGGTCCCAAATATATAGCGCGCTGACGCTTTATGTACATTCTATGCGCGTACTTTTTGCTGTTCTGAGGCGAGCCACCCCTGCCCACTCAAGCTCGGCAGGAAATACCGAAGGCGAACAATTTCGTCAGCGTTTCGCGGTTTGCAGATCGCCGACGGTCCGACAGACATGCTGACGCTCCGTCGCGCTCCACAGAGGTCTGGTGACCCTCAGTCGAAGAATAAGCGCGATTGTGGAAAACGATTGGCGGGCTCGCTTATAAGCATGCGAGTTTAGTTTATTTGCATGAGGCTGTTGTTCGTAAGTGATGCTATTATATGTCTGTTCAACCCTGGAGTCTGGCAGCAATTATGCAGAAGTTCTCGGATTTTGTATTTCTGGGATTAAATGTAATCTGGCTGGTTGCCGGCAACAAAGGGTTGCCTCTGTGTATCACAACTGTCTGAAGCTCCGTCTGGGTTCCGTTACTTGGTCCCGAGAACACATGCGTCACCCGGGTCCGTCCGACGAAGCACCATCGGGCGCCGTTGGCGGTGCGCCCGATTCCGCCGTGGACCTTTCAGCGTGTGGCACTGACTCAGCAACCTCGTAAGAAGTTCGGCTGCCTGATTTTGGCGTCGTGCCAACTTGGGGTGATTGGAGGAGTTGCCACTCGTCCCTTTAAGGCTGTCAACTAAGAAAACACGGCCACATGACCGTTTCGTTCCGACTTAGAAAGTGCAGTCAACGTGTTTCCCGTACAATCTTTTATTTTACTATTAAGAAGCCAATTTTCTGATGTTCTTTTGCGATTGGCATAAAACTGATTACCACAGGTATCGGCTGGATTCTGGCTGTAGCTAGAAGGAAACTTGGAAATTTGTTGGAAAGACGTAGCAATCATTCAAATTCAGGGGGGTCCGAGGCACCGAAATTTGGTGAGGTAGGATCACCACTGCAATCCCTCCCCCACCCTCACCCCCAAAAAATCGTCGGATTTCGGCCACTCTATTTTTCGTTACCAAAATTCTGGAAGTTGATTGTCCAATTTTTTGCCAAACAAAGATTATACATTTGCTAGCCCTTGACATACATTGGTTCATATACTAAGGATCCAAGTTTATAATAATATACACATTTGTTTGTTGAGGGGTTCAGACTTAAAAAACATGTCATATCATGTGTTGTGTCACATGTCACAACACATGATATGACAAGTTACATGATATGGCATTTTGTGATCAAACATGTCACAAAATGTCCACGTGTGTTAACCAATTATTCAATTCAGTCGTAGCTGGTCACATTTAGAGATTGCCAACATATCCTTCCACTCTCCCTACCAAACTTCCTTGGCACTTGCAGGGCTGGAGATCTCTCACAAAGTCAGGGGATCCAAGTTCATAATTTCAAGGCATATTTTCACAGTACATATGGATAATAGGGTGGAGTGATTTTATGCGTTTTTATAAAAACGCTGGGTGATAAAGTCTAAAACCATGTGTTTGGTTCTCAAAAAATGATCTGCAAAGTTATAAAGCAATCCGAGGCCGGGAAGCCGCCGCGCCTCAGGGCTTTCTGAGACAGAAATGACGCTTTCTAACGAACTTGCGGGATAAATCACCATTTCAGGAATTCAATTAATTATATAGAAAATAAAGAGTTGTTTCATTGGATTCTGCAGTTTTTCATTGACCGCTATGCCAATTTTCACTTCTCTAACTTGAAAATTGTGCCCGTCATTACGCAGAGTCTCGTAAGGTGTACCGACCGCAGCGACATCACTGCCCTCTATCGGTGGAAGTGTAAGCTGTGGGCATTGGTCGTTTTTCCAGTTTTAGTTCCTCTCTGTGACAACTGAGTTAGTTATTAGGGCTTTAGGGCGCATCGACTACATTGGTCATGTAGCGCCCATTCTGTGACAACTGAGATGGAGCTGGATGGAGGCCACGGTACCAGTGGGCCCAAGTCCTTCAAGGGCCCGCTGGGACAAGCTATAGTTGGTGACATTCACCGCCAGCCGGGGGTGGACTTCCGTCCCATACCATTCAACGCCCAGGACAGAATGGGATTGGGACAAGGAAGAAATTGGATAAACATTTATCAGGGTCTAAATGGGCAAATGGCATGGCAAGTGTTTGGATTGTACTACGGACTCACAAATTGCCATGATTCTAGATAGATATACAGATGACGCAGTATATTATTGTATGTCATGTAATTTGTAAGGATCAGGTGGATAGTGGCGAAGTATTTCAGTCAATTCTTGTTTTATTATAAAAGCAAGCGGCACATACCTCATCGAAAGTACGTTGCCATGAAGAAGGCGCATGAGCCACTGGACGCTACGGCCCAGCTGGCGCTCCATCCTCGTGAGTGCACCGTTTTCGCGGCCTGTGTTGACGGCAGTGCCATCTACCAATACTGACTGCAAGGATTCTTCTGAGTCGCACTCCCGAACGACTTCTAAAGCCTTGCCAGCAATTGATCCACTATTTTCTGATGTCAGTGTTCTGTGGGCTATGTAGGTTCCACCTGGCTCGCTCACAAATACCAGATGCTTCTCTTTTCCCGTAAGCCGTACGTCTTGCTCATTTGTTTTCTCTCGTATCTTTGTGATATCCTGTCTCCCATCGAATCCCATGCACTGCACCTTACCGCCTATGCCCTCCTTTAGCTTTCATTCTTCTTTCTCATGTGCCCTTTGTCTGGCTCTTATCACTTTATCTCGTGTAATGACGTGCCTTGTGTCGTTCTCAGTGACGAGGTCAAGGTCCTTCAAGAGAGCCGTGCCAAGGGCCGCTGCAATCCTATCAGTGACCTCGATGTACCGGTCACACTCCTTAGCGAAATTCTCCAGAGGCATCATATTGTACGGAGCCCTAGTCTGTGTTGGTTCGTGGACACTCCCTGTGTCATATGCATCGTCACCATTGCTTCCCTCGTCCATGCTTTCGGGCTCGTGTCCCGTGCTGTGCTCGGTCAGACCCGAAGGACCAGGATCCGAGTCGTTGGCGTCCGTCTGAAGGAAAGCCGGATCACGCCGCAGACGGTTCTGATCTCTTCGCCTCCTCCCCAATGCAATGGAGGTCTTCATGTCAATGCCGCCGATGCTTCGCTTCCTCTCACCTCGCTGGTCTTGTAAGAAATTCCACTCGCGGTATGGAACCTTGTTCTCGCTGGGGCAGCTGCAGGCATTTCTCGAAGGGCAACTGCACGCGCAGATGTCAATCAGCTCATGGAGGGGAATCGTTTTGCTTGCGCCAGCGCGTTTCTTTATTGGGGTCTTTGTTAGATCCTTTCCTTTCTTCACAATCACCAGGACACCCCGGACAATCGACTGAAACGATTTAACAGGGACGCTTGCTTTCCCCCAAAGGTATACAACGCCCTTGGCAACGCTCGTGGCGATTTGCCTTTCGCCCGCTGCATGGTTGTCAACAGCCCGAAGTTTGACTGTAGTCTGTAGAAGTTATATACATGAATCTCAAGTGGCAGTTGGTTCTTCGGCAGTTCGCAGGGGTGGCCCAACGCAAAGTGAGCCGTCTTCGATCGGAATGAACTTCCCTTAACCTTTTTTACTTTCATACTCGAAATCTGATAGATCCTTATTTTCAACCATGGTCATGGTTGGGGAATATGCCTCGGCCACCCCAGCCATGGCAGCGCAATACATTGGCCGCCGGTGGGGTAACTTACAAAGCAATTCTTTACCCATGACCATGGTGGTGATGGTGAGCAAATGCAACAGTTGGTGGGCAATCGATGGTCGGAGCATGAAGTCATCGCCAGTACTGCTAAATTTGAGCGGTCTGCGTTAGTCGTGCGACCGAGTACCCACCCAGTAAGGTGTGGGATTGTCAGTGTTTCCGCCAAAGTAAATGAATTAAATTGAAATATCTGCAGCAACAATTCACATGCAGCCAAGAAAACATGCTAGCAGGGTATTTCAGGTAAACATTGTGAGCTTGGAGGCTGAAAGGCATGCCACAATATGCCAAAGCCGGCTGTGCCTACGCTCCAATCGTGTATAGCTGTCGATAGAAGTCGCTGAAATCGTAATAAAATAGCGCTGTGCGCATAAGAGTCAGCACATTGTGCACTCTCTCAAATCCGCTACCTTCCTGTCCCCCAGTTGACCAAGAAAGATATTTATATTGCGGAATGAACGGTGAATGGTCGCAGTTCATACTTCTGCCGATAGAGGGCAGTGGTGGCGCTGCGGGCGGCACAACTTCCGGAACTCTGCGTCATGGCAGGCACAATTTTCAAGTTAGGGAAGTGAAAATTAGCACAGCGGTGGATGAAAAACTGTGCAATGCAATGAAATAAATATTTATTTGCTAGCTAATGATTTCAATTCCTGAAATCGGGCTTGATCCCGCAAGTTGATAGAAAAACGTCATTTCGGCCTCAGAAAGCCCTGAGGCGCGGCGGCTTACCGGCCTCAGATTGCCATAAAATTTTGCAGATCGTCTTTTTAGAACCAAACACAAGTTTTAAGACTTTAACACCAAAAATTTTGGAAATCACTCCACCCTAATGGATAATGCCAAACTAAGATTAGCGGGACACCAAACCAGACCACATGCCAACTTGGGGTCTCCAGGCATGGGCACTTGCCCACCAACTATGAGGAACAACAACAACTATTATAAGCCAAAATATCAGACCAAGCATTTGGTCAAAATAAGCCTCGTTTCAGATTGGTAACATTTCAACACACCAGTACAAATTCGATGCATTGGAAGATCCCGGGCTGGTTTTGAGTTGCCAGGCGGTGCCAAACAAAACTAATTCTCAGATTTGTTTTAATATTTTTCACAAGTTACTCCTTTAATTTGGATCACATGTTTCTGGTTTTGCATACATTGTGTATCATAGACAAATTCTGCTCCAAAGCAGGCTGTTGGGGGAGAGGGTGCTGAGAAGGACCACATGACAGGCCAGTCTTAGCCCACCGTTCCTGAACGCCGTTAGTTGAGCAGAATTTCTTACCTCTCCTACCCATCTATACAGGTAGGAAACTTGCTCCAACTCCACAATGTCTTCCAACTCTGTCTTCCCAATTATATATATATATATATATATATATATATATATATATATATATATATATATATATATATGTGTGTGTGTGTGGGGGGGGGGTGCGTTTCCGGGTGCGTGCACGTGTGTGAGCGTATGCGTTTGCGTGTGTTTATGTGTGTGTATGCGTGTGTGTGTGTGTGTGTGTGTGTGTGTGTGTGTGTGTGTGTGTGTGTGTGTGTGTGTGTGTGTGTGTGTGTGTGTGTGTGTGTGTGTGTGTGTGTGTGTGCATCAGGCTTCTCGTGCGGTTTACATCTCGAATACTTATGTAAAAATGGTTCGTTTTTATGAAGATTGTGAGCCGCACTTCGGCCTTGCCTTTCGGTGGAGCAGTAGTCTTCACGTTAGTATTCACGTAAAAGCAATAACGTAAACACTAATGGGAGCAACCAAGGGTACAAATACGACTAACCATGTATACTAATGACACTAACGAAGAAAAGTAAGATAACCAACGAAAGATACCAACACACATACCAGTATGACTAACCATGGGTACAGCCAGTAATAACGAAAAATTAGGTGACCAACAAAGGCAAATCATGTGACAATGAACGTGGGCGATTCAGAGTAAGGGATGGGTAGGTCAGGTTATGGGATGATAAGGTTCCAGCCCACATTCGAGGTTGATTGATTATTTGGGCTTAAGGGCGCGCCGACTACAAGGTCATTTAGCGCCCGTACCTTCGAGGTTGCTTCGTCTCATCAGGCACTTGCAACCGAATGCCCAAGACTTCAGTAGTTAGATCTCCGGCCGTCGCTGCTGCCACGGGCAGTAGCGACGGCCGGAGATGTTTCCGATGCTGTTGATATTGGGTGACATCTGGCAGGGGCGTCGATTTGTATCCTTTTGTGGGGGTCATGGCCCTCCAATTACATATGCTATTTTTATGCTGATCAGAAAGCTAAAGGGGAAAAATGAAAAACATGAAATGGAAAATTTGGTTGTCGCAAATTTTGCACTGAAGAGTAACAGATATGGGTTAGATAGTAAATTAGCTCTCCACATTTTGCTGTAAACTTCAAAATTGTGAGAAAAACCTGAAATAGCTGGATTTCCCTCCACTGTGGAAGGACAACTTACATACATCATAAAATGTTGAGATTAGCTGATGTTCATGCACTTTAAGCCAGATTGTCTGACAAATCTGCTAAGCCACTAAACAACAATTGCATTATCATACTGATGTTTGTACACACCACCAATGGCAACGCCACATGCATATGGAGCTTGAACAGGGTTCATTCCATTCTCAATTTCGAGTCATCAAACTTCATACAATCCAGTGCAGTGAAAACGATCACATTCATCATTGAAATTATGGATATACAAACTATAATAATATCCAGCAGCCCACCCATCACCCTATCAGCTTGCTTGATATTTACCAGGGTAGGCACCTACCTAGGTACATGCCCAATGAGATATTACCTAGTTACCTACCGAAACATCTCAAACTGAACCAACGAGAGCCACATCTGAGCCAGGCTGCCAACTTATGACACCATGAAAGACAAAAGTCAGGAGAAGCTGCACGGACAGTGTTACAATTGATGTTCCTGAAGAAATCAATAGGTAGGTACCAGTGCACAGTCATACAAGACCAATTATAAGGTGTTCTTGCGTAGAACAATGTCTGGCAGCGTGTATCAAATGATACCAAGAATACCATTACATTAGAAGGAGCATCAAAGTTGCCTGGAAGCCTTAGTGACGTCATAGCTTTTTACTTCACTACTGCATGAATTGATAGCATGAGATATTGACCTCTATATATGTAACTAGGGGAGGGACTAAAAAACAGACACCATCTCACCGACACGGTTAGACCGACACCATCTCGCCGACATGGACCGTCTCAGCAACCGCTGGCTCGATCTTCATGAAACCTACACCAAACGATCGCCAGTGTGCCAGAGGCGTGCGGTTTGCACTTTCGTGACCTTGGGTCAGGTCAAAGGTCACCAAATTGAAGAAAAACATAATTTTGGAATTATTGACATGGCTGATCTCGGCAACCGCTGGTTCGATCTTAATGAAACCGTCACCAAACGAACGGCCGTATGCCGGAGGTGTGCCGTTTGGACTTTCGTGACCCTGGGTCAGGTCAAAGGTCACGAAATCGCAGAAAAACACAATTTTAGGCTCACCGACATGACCGATCTCGGTAACCGCTGGGTCGATTCCAATGAAACCTTCACCAAACGAACGGCCGTATGCCAGAGGCGTGCCGTTTGGACTTTCGTGACCCTGTGTCAGGTCAAAGGTCACGAGATCGCAGAAAAACCATAGTTTTAGGCTCACCGACATGGCCGATCTCGGTAACCGCTGGGTCGATTCCAATGAAACCTTCACCAAACGAACGGCCGTATGCCGGAGGCGTGCCGTTTGGACTTTCGTGACCCTGGGTCAGGTCAAAGGTCACGAAATCGCAGAAAAACCATAGTTTTAGGCTCACCGACATGGCCGATCTCGGTAACCGCTGGGTCGATTCCAATGAAACCTTCACCAAACGAACGGCCGTATGCCGGAGGCGTGCGGTTTGGACTTTCGTGACCTTGGGTCAGGTCAAAGGTCACGAAATCGCAGAAAAACCATAGTTTTAGGCTCACCGACATGGCCGACCTCGGTAACCGCTAGGTCGATTTCAATGAAACCTTCACCAAACGAACGGCCGTGTGCCGCAGGCGTGCGGTTTAGACTTTCGTGACCTTGGGTCAGGTCAAGTCACGAGATCGCAGAAAAACAATAGTTTTAGGCTCATCGACATGGCCGATCTCGGTAACCGCTGGTTCGATTCCAATGAAACCTTCACCAAACGATCGGCCGTGTGTCAGATTTGAATCATAATTTTTGGCTTCTATAATGATTTCAATGTTATTCACTTCCTATCTTATTTACAGCAATCACGAGGAACTAGCGAATATTTATTTATATGACGTCAGTAATGATACAATCAACACTTGTTTTGTTAGCAAGTGACTTCAATGAACGTTCCATTTCAACAACCTTGGATAGTTCTCTTGGCCCATGTGGTTTGCGGAGTTGCTGCTTGTGTTAGTATGAGGCTGATTTTCGTCCTTTTCGGGATCTTTAATGGATGTATATCTGAATGGAATGTTATTTAGCGGTAGGAGTTAACCAATTCCGAATAAAGTACAATGTTTACTTATAATTCTTCAAAATTTATTCACTACATTTTCGGAGTGCGCATGTGATGAACATTGCAATTACTATTGTAGGTAGTTGTGTTAAGTAATTTTAGCTGTGATTTTAGTTTGGTATATGTGTCAGTTTAATGGTAAATTGTAATGTCTTACCTTTAGTCTGTGCATCAAGTTGGTTTAAGCTTTGTGCACACAACTCGTATCATGTAATATGGTCTTGCTCAACAGAATATTGTAGTTTAATTAGCAATTGGATGAACTTTTGTGTGCAGTGTGAAAAGCTAATTTTGTGTTGAGCTTTCATTTTGTACAAAAAATAGTTACAGGGTTTGTTTCTGTGGCTTCACAAACATCCACAGGTCATTCCTGTCAAACCCAGTGGGTATTTTTATGCTGCCATCTTCCTCCAGTGGAGCAAAAGCTTCACCATCAGAAGAGCGGGGTCCAATTGTGATTTTTCACTGGAGGTTGTCATGGCACACTTGCTCAGTATTCATGGAGCCATCACATTTCCTTTATCTCAACAATGTATCCACATTTCCTTTATCTCAACAATGTATTCAACAATGGCCTAATGGTTAGGTGTTGAGCTCTGGGTACTAAAGGTCCTGGGTTCAACACTAGCACCACTCAGGACATTTCCCAATCCCTCAGCCCTCCACCAAAACAGTGGGTGGAGCCATTAGCTGTGATTGTGCATAAAGTTTGGTGAGAACCAGCCAATAAATATACAATGTATGCAAGCCATCATCAGCTTACTCAGCCAGTCAGCTGATGGTGACATCAAACATACCAAGACAAGCTCCCAGAAGGTTTAGGTTAGGCTAGGTTATGTTTTCACCCCCTTGGAGATATCCCTGGTGATTCTGTGGGGGTTATTCATTGCACCTGGCTGGATGTGTGTGTACATTTGAGTAATGTCACCAATAGCTGACTGGTGGTCTGCTGATGGCGACTCAGATGCACTGTTGATATAAAGAAAGTGTGAGTGGTAAATCTTTGAGTAAGGTTATCCACTTGATCCATATGTTTGATGGTGAACAACATCCTCATGTCAAATGAATATAATCTGCTTGCATTGACAGAATACCAGGATCATTCTTTGCAACAGATATATGGAATTGTCACAACTATGAACAATAATCTAAGTAACAGATGCAGACCACATCTTTTTGTGGTCATTGATCTGTCATTCAGCCTAAGGGAAGACTATTACTCCACAGTTTGGATCTGCCACAATTTGGTGCTATTTGGATTTGGATGTGCTGCAATTTGGTGTGAACTAAAATTCCAATCATCAAGGTTGAGTGAGTTAAGATGGGAAAAGTTAGCATCTGGTAGAGAAGCACCTTGGAACCAGGGAGCATGGCGAGTCCAGACACCAGATTATAAGCTATATGCTAAAAAGGCAGGTTGTAACAAACTGCAAAATGGAGATGCCTAGTGCTCAAATGCCTAGTGCTTCAATGTCTAGTCCTCAAATGAGATGAAAGGTCTTGCCTGGTCCATTCCATAGGCAAACATAAGTGCTAGTTGAAGTCCCTGAGGACACCTACATTGCCAAAAATATAGACAACATTGGGACTGTGTTACAAGGCATGCTATAGACATTGTGCTATCATCATCATTATCATCATCATCACAATGGAAAGATTGTGGGTTTGAGTCTCACCCGTTGCTACTCTTCACCCATGACCAATCAAGGTGAGAGATTGGTGACACTACATGACTCAGTGGGCAATGTTTTGCCAAAATCAATAACCACCACCATCTTGATAGGCACAGTCTTTTAAGGGATACTCAACACAGAATTTGATCTTGAAGTTCTCAATGTGCATTTTTATCTTGAAGATCTCTACAACATCCAAGGATGGATGTTGCAAACCTCATTTAAAACTAGCAAAGCTTTTAATAAAGTTACACATCTGAGGCTAAGTCATCAACTTCAGCAACATGATTGCTGGGAGTGTTGAAAAAGTTAAATTATTCATGGAACAGGGTGTAAATATCACTTAATACACACTGAATTGACATCCTTGTGAAAGAAGTACTACCATCATGCTTCTTGGTGCATGTTTGTGAAGTATGCATGTCTTTTCTGTAACTGTATCCCATTCACAAGCATCATAATATTTTGCCCACTGCAGCATATCTTGGATCATGATGAAGTCATACAATATCATACAAGTCATACATCAAGTCATACAATATCGCCGTACGATTCCTGTTTGTTATGTGTGCTAATCGACGAATAGATAGAATAGAATAGAGAAACAAACTGAATGAGTTGTGGAGAAACAAAGCGCAGTTATGGTGGTTAACATGGATATATAACGAGGCTATGATGGCCCGAATTAAATAACAAATGGGAAACGTTGAAATAAATGCTCATGCACTCAACGCATGTGAACCTGAAGTCCTTTGTGACAATATGTTGTTTGTTGGTGTCGTGCGTGTGTCGCATGTGTGTACGCGGACAGTACTTTATGGTTATAGCACCACGGATGTGCGACCCACTCAGATCTGTTCGGCCCGGCAAAGCCAGTTGCTTGAGAGCAAGGCCATAGACAACAGCGTGTCTAGCCATGCCGCGTATAGCGAATACAGATACCGTGATGGTGCAGTGCAATGGTAACGGACAGCGAGGCTCGAGTGTACACCACCACGGTTGGTGGAATGTATATGGCAGTCAAAATCGTTTTCCATTTACCTGGCCATCACGTCCTCATCCACTTAACGATCTCTGTTCCCCAGAACCCAGGACAGCCATCGACCCCCGCCCCTTTCGCTTGGTGAAGACGAGCTGACATCCGATCGGCAGGTCAGCGCGTGTCTGACAGGATCATCAAGCTGGATGAGTCGGTCCAGCTCACTTCATCACGCGCCACAGACAGTTCATGATAGCAAACAGGTGCCTGAGTATAATGGCTGGACAAGTATCTGACAGGTGGACTGGTCAACCAACTCTTGGACGTCCTGCATAAGAGGACGAAGAAGTCACCTGGTGATGGCGCGAGAGTCACCCCGCCCGGAGAAGACACTTCACAATGCGTGTTGTGATGGATTCAAGATTCATTTCTGTCGACGTAGGCGTAGCTGCCCTTACATGGCGTTGAGTTTGTATGGGCAAAATGTACCTACAACAGTGTGTCGTTTCCTTGGTGTGCAGCTTGACCATCATCTAACATACAGATATCATATCAAAACACTCAGAGACAAATGTTTTAAAGCAATTGCAATACTGAAGTATGTGGCTCGTACGTCATACGGTGCTGATAGAAAGACACTACACCTGTTGTATTGTAGTCTGATCCGCTCGAAGCTTGACTACAGGGTGCGCGGAAAGTCCTGGCGCTTTTCTGGTATGCTTGCCAGCGCGCTGTGATTGGTGGCCAGTCTGTCAATGGCCGCAGGCGTGACCCTCGCCGACCCGGTCAGCCGGGGGGCGTGCAAATATGACCTTCGAATCGCGTTCAGTCATGGATAAACAGACGAAGCGGCACCTTGTCGCTGGCTGCCTGCGCGCGGCGGCCGGGTTCGGCTTAACCGAGGCGCAAGTTGCGGAACGATGCAGCGTTTCTCGGCGAACGGTTCAAGCGGATAAAGGCGAAGATCCGATCTGTGGAGTCCTTAGAAGATGCCCCCAGGTCAGGTCGGCCGCGGTCGCTCAGAACTCCCGAGAACGTGGCCGCCGTGTTAGAAGCAATCGAAGAAAATCCGCGGCAGTCAATCAGAAAACTGGCGAAGAAGTTCAGCTTTCCCGAGACATCAATGCGGGAATTGATCCACCAAGACTTGAACATGGAGTCCAGAGTGCTCCATAACAGGCCGCGTTTAACCAAGGCCACGCGTCTCCGCCGTCTGGAGAAGAGCAAGCTGCTGCTCAACTTCTTGAAGAGCCCGGTGACCACCGGCTTCGTTCGGATCTTCTCCGATGAGAAGCTCTTCCACGTCGACGCCCAGCTGAACCGGAGGAACTCCCGCTACCTGTCCGACCAACCTGTTGACGAAGTGGACCCCCGGATTCGGTTCAACTCCGTGAACAAGCACCCGCAGAAGGTGATGGTCCTGGGTGTCGTCGGGTCCGACGGGCAGAAATGCCCCATCATCTTCATCGACGCCAACGAGAAAATCAACAGGCAGGTCTACGAGGGGCTCCTGGACACGCACGTCATCCCCTGGGTCAAGGCGACCTACCCGGAGGGAAATTTTGTCTTCCAACAGGACGGAGCGCCCGCCCACAACGCCACCGCCATCCAAGCCAAGCTGACAGAGGAGTTCGGCGGGCCAGATCACTTCTAGCGGAAGGAGATGTGGCCGCCTCAGTCGCCCGACCTCAACCCGCTCGATTACAGCGTGTGGAGCGTTCTGCAGGTTGAGGTCCAGGCCACTTCTCATCCAAACCTGGAGTCGCTCAAGGCTCGCATCGTGGCGGCGTGGGAGGCGCTGGAGGCGGCCTACATCATCAGGACCTGCAAGGGCTTCCGCTCTCGCGTCGAGGCCGTCATCGCCGCCGAGGGCGGTTACATCGAGTGAGCGGTTGGTGAAAGGATGTGGCTTGTTGTTCCCAGTCACTGTTACGACCTGTTGAATATATATGAGCCAGTTGCATTTGTTTGCGAAAATGTTGAAAAGCGCCAGGACTTTCCGCGCACCCTGTACGCTTGTTTTATATACAATGGCGCGTGAGCTACTACAAAGCGTACGCTTGACCCAGTACATCATGCCGCGGTACACATAATTACGGGGGCATTTCGCGTGCTAGTAGATGCTCATCAGCCTCCACTGTCTATGCGACGAGACATGCTAGACCTTCGATACGCCTGCAAAATGCGACAGTTCCCGACACACCCATCTTATCCGGCAGTTTTTTTTTCTCATGACGCGCACGCGATTCTTCGAAATCACATTAGGAGAGGAATGTCATACTATGTGCGAATGAAGACGCTCCTGGGACAAATGGAAATACGACTACAAGGAATTCGGCAATATGAAGAACTGTCTGTTCCTCCGTGGGAGCTGATCTCCCCGTCTATCGATGTTCCCCTTGCTGACAGGAGAAAGCGAAATGTCACAAAAGAGGAGTTGCACTTAAACTCGTTAGAACATATATCCACGATGTACCAAAATTGCCTCCACCTACACGGGCGGCTCGAAGGTAAACACCGGAGTGGGTGGTACCTTTGTGACAGGATCCGTCAAAAGATCATTTTCCCTGCCACCACATGCCACGGTCTTCACTGCCGAGTTGATTGCCATCAGCAAATCACTGGCATACATCGAGGTTGATGACGAGGTTTCACATGTTATCCTGACTGTCTCTCTCAGCAGTCTCTTGGCATTGCGTAGTTTCTACCCCCAAAACGTCATTGTACAAGACATTTTATTACAACTCACTTCGCTCCATCGTATGGGAAAGCAAGTCACACTTTGTTGGATTCAAACATGTATGAATCCGCGGAAATGAGCTGGCAGATCAGGCTGCAGGGCGTGCGGGATATGCGCAATGTCGTGCGCTTCCACTTCCAGCAAGTGACCACTACCAAACTATATCATCATTTCCTTACAGGCAGTGACAGGAAAGCTGGCACCGAATGGAGCAAGGCAAATTAAAGTGAATCAAACCACACTTAACGCTATGGCCATCGTCATTCGGCCGAGCTAGGAGGGACGAAGTTGCCATTTGTCGACTCAGAATTGGACACACGCTAGCAACACATATATGCGGGGACGACAGGCTGAAATGCGTGAAGTGTAATGCCGCGCTGGCTGTGCATCACGTGCTGGTGACGTGCCCAGCATATGCAGAAGAACGCAGGCGGCACTTCGGATATGAAGCGCATACTCTTAGATTAGTGGCAAGGATCCGGAGCCTGGGAAATTTTGGACGACTCCGGCTCCGGCTCCCGGCGGCTCCGGTTCCGGCTCCGGGAAAAATGTACCGGCTCCGGCTCCGTCCATCCCAAACGTGATAGATCCATTAAGTAAGAGCTAGGATAATTTTTTTTTTAAACTAGCCCCGACCACTCAGAGGCGCTAACTTCACACAATTATAAGTAACTTTCCAATATAAACCCTGTACCTCTTTAAATAAACACCAGCACCCGCCCAAATCACTTCTCGGTATTATGACCTCGTAAACTGACGCTTGCTTCGTGCCGTATTGGAGCAATCAGAAGAGGGGGAGACTCGAATCAACAACACTCCCGATCCCGCGAATGGTCCAAGGAATACCGTTGTAAATTGTAATGTTTGACCTCATTTCAAATAAGGTACAAGAACCCCGTAGATGATTGAAACAATGAACTTAACTAAACTGAACATGGAACTATTGCATTGACTACTGAGGCTAGAATATGTTTTTGGTTATTCTACCATTGTTTGCTGATATTTATACATGTTACTCGTATTTCAACATTTTTGCTTTTAAAAGTCCGTTTTCATACCATACCATACCATACTAGGTATGATGTGTTGCATTCATTTCACGTTTGCTAATTTTGGTTGTTTAATTTCACCCGTCTCGGAGTCGGAGCCGCCCTGCTTTTGACGGCTCCGGCTCGCCTCCGCTCCGGCTCCGGCGGCTCCGGCTCCGCATCCCTGATTAGTGGACTTACTTGAAACGATCCCCGATTTGTATACAACA